>OY720430.1:84665625-84745625 GCA_963082735.1 Pocota personata
TCTTGATAAGGAGTCTGCTTCTTTGTTGCCCTCTATTCCGACGTAGCCGGGTACCCAATAGAGAGTTACCTTGTTACTACTACCCAATGCATTAAGTTTATGTTGGCATTCCCAGACAAGTTTCGATTTAATCACATGGGAGTCAGGAGCTTTGACAGCTGCTTAACTGTCTGACAATATTGCTATGTCTCAGTTATTGTATCTTCTATCGAGATTGAATTGGACACATCTATCTATAGCGTATATTTCGGCTTGAAAGATGCTTGTACTCTTGCCCATAGGTTCTGAGTGCCTTGTTCTTGGCCCAAATACACCTGCCCCTATTCCTTCTTCAGTCTTCGAGCCGCCTGCATACCACTTTATTGTGTGGTTACTCAGTCCTTATGTAATGGATTCATTGCTGCAGTCCTCTTTATTACTTAATTTCGTACAAAATTTTTTTGAATACAATCGTCCTTAGGAATTGCTGGAATGGGAAGTTTCTTGAGAAGTACATATCATATGCAATTAATACTAGGTCATCAGCGTAGGCTTGACAGTTGATTCCAACTTTTCAAGGTTGGTTAACTTTTCAAGTAGTTCATCCACAACTATACTCCGCATTAGAGGATATAGTACTCCTACTTGTGGGCATCCTCTTGTTGTGTTGACCTTAATAATTCTACGCGACGTCTGAGTTTCTGCTGATCTTGTTCCTAGGAACTCGTACATCCACTTGGATACTATTCTGCTTACTGCTTTTCTGTCCAGAGCTCATTTAATGGCTTCGTGCGAAGTGTTATCGAATACCCCCTCGATGTTAAGGAAGGCGATGTTCCGTCAACTGGAATAGAGCCGTCTCAGTGGATCTGCCCGCTTTGTATGTATGTTGACGGTAATGTGGAGACGTGTTTAGTACGTCCTCTCTTATGTAGTTATCCACAGCTTTTTCCATTGTTTTGAGAAGGAACGATGTTGGTCTGTTTGGTCTGTATGACTTCGGCTGTGTTGGGTACTTTTTCCCCATTTTTCTCTATCTTGTCTCCTCTGCTTTGGAATATACCCCAGTGTGAGGCAACTTTTCATTATTCTTACCAAGTATGGTAGTAGTTTTTCTTGCCCCTTGTGTAGTAGGACTGGTGTGATACTACTGGTGACTTGAACGGCTGAAAGGAGTTGATTGCCCATTTAATTCTCCCTCTGGAGCAGATTGCAAGTGCTATTTCCCATTCTTCTTTCAGAGGCATTAATATGTTCTCTCCTGCAGACTTGGAAGTGGGTTTCTAAGAGCACTAGCGTTCTCTGTTCTTAATCCTTAGTGAAACTACCGTCTGGGTTTCTTAAAGAAGCAGCCTTGCTACAGCAGGAGTGCTAGTTGGCAACATCTTCTCTAGTCTGGCAACATCTTCTCAAGCTTTCCTTTTCGGCTTTACTCAGTTCTTTGTTGTACTATGTAAGTGCCTCTCTGTAGCTTTGTCAGTCTCCGGGCAAAGCCCTGTTAAACAATTTACGTGGTACGGATGTTAATTTTGTCGAGTTCTTGATCCAGCATGGCACATTTTTCTCACCCTTTTTCGCATAGCCCTAACATCGAAAATTTGCATCCAAAATGGGTGAATTACGTCCCACGACGTATTTTAACCATTTTTAACAGATTATTTTCAAATTTAGTGCTAAAAATGTTTTTTGCTAGAAATGTGCTAAAGGTAAGTCATTTGAACAGATCAACACAAAATTATTGATGTAAGTGCACTGACTGCATTCCGGGTAGAAAGAGTTAAAAGATAAAATAAAAGTGAAATTAATAACTTATTATAAAAAGAGATCAATGAAGACTTTCATTTAAAAAATAATATTATTGTAAGTACACTTAATTAATATCCACAGGGTCTGGGTTAAGGATAATGATGTTATGATCAAAGTTATCCGGCACTGCGGTCCCTGTGAAATCGAGGTGCGTCTGTCAGACAATATGCGATACAGTGTTCAGCGTCTGACCCCAGAGTGGCGGGTGCTACAAACGGAGGTGTTAGTCAAAGACCCACCCCCTTGTCGCCTGAAGAGGTACCACTAGACCTTGCGATAGACTCCGTGAAGTAGTCGTGGTTATTTTTCAGAGCTTGGCAGATAGACCGATACTACAGGCATCTCGGTCGCTGTCCCTCATTATAGGTTCGCCTTTGCTGCGAGATATTTCTAAAATAAAGAAAACAATCCAATATTTTTCTTTCGGTTCGTGCGAGTGTTCCATACCCTTAATTTAACAGTCTCCTAATTTGACTTCTTCGTTAATCCGGAGAAAATGAGTATTTATGATCGCATTTGAAAGTGTCGGGCGAAACAAACACTTTTGTTTCATGGCTGTCCTTTTTTTGTTTTCATACGGCTTCCTCAAAAGCCACTATATCCTGATACGTAGGTCATTCCGTCCAAGAACTGCAAGAATCGGGTCATGTGTGTGACAGATGTGGGGGTTGGTAGTTCAAAAATGTTTAAATCACCTTTGTTAGCCCCCTAACTCAAGAACTTCTAACGGATTTCCACAAAATTTTGGCTTGTAGCATTTTACGACAATAGTTTCGAAGATAGAGATGAATATATAAATATATCAATTTCTACATATGTATTACGTGCACAACTACGTTCAATAGATGGCTCCAGCAGTAAGTGCTGGTTGATTTTGATATATCCAAAACGTCACGAACCGAACTTAGACATATAGCAAACAAACTGTTTTGACACATTAGTGATTTTGTTTTGGCGTTGTGATAATGTCTGATTTTGTGCCAAATAATCGTCATTTGCGGGAAGTGTTGATTTTCTTCTTTCATTGGAAGAAAACGCCCGCTGAAGCGCATCGAGAGCTTCAAAAAGTTTACGGAGATGCTGTTCTAAGTGAAACAACGTGCCGTGATTGGTTCCGTCGCTTCAAAGACGGTGATTTCGATGTTGACGACCGTCCGCGTGAAGGAAGGCCAGAAGACGCTGAATTGGAGGCATTGCTTGGATCCGTGCCAAATGCAAGAGCAGCTTGCACTAGGAGTTACCCGTCAAGCCATTTCCAAGCGATTGCATGCGTTTGGAATGATTCAAAAACAAGGAACTTGGGTTCCTTATGATTTGAAGCTAAGGGACGTTAAGCGTCGCTTTTTCGCCTGTGAACAACTGCTCCAGCGGCAAAAAAGGAAGGGTTTTCTTCATCGCAGCAACTCAAAGAAAAGAAAGTCATGTCGCATGATGAGGTGCACATTTTTGTTTTTTTTTGGGGTACGTTTTAGCCCCCATGCGTATTCTTGATTATTTTTGGTCTTCTACTTATTTTTATTTATTTATTAGTTATTTTGAGCAAAATTTCAGCTCTCTAGGTCAAACAGTTCACAATTAATAGTGGAAGACACACTGACAGATGGACAGATAGACACCGTGTTGAAGCCATTACTGTTCCCTTAATACCATTCTGGTACACTAAATATATAAAACCAAACCAAACAATTTTCAAAAAGTTTATTTTTATATTTCGACTGAATTAGATTACGATTATTGTTTTCTTTTTTTTCATAAAATTATCACATTTTTTGTACTATAATTTTAAAATCAATAATTCCTCAACAGTTTCTACACTAAATTGAGATTTTGCAGCTGTCCACAATTTGTTTATTTCAGAAAAGGTTTTTCCTGTGATCGCATCACTGCCAGGAAGATAGAGTAGCAAAATATTTTTAAAAGCAATTCCATTCTTGGAAATGTGCTTAAAAATCTCCACCCACCTTAAACCAATGGAAACATCTTTCCACTTGTTCTTATTAGTATTAATATATTTGTGTATATATGTTTTCCGAAATGGAGTGTTCGTTTTTTTGAGATACAAACAAAAAGCTTTTCTCCACATCATACCAATTAATATCTATTAAACTCCTTTCGTATTTATACTGCGTGGTCGACTATCAGTGTTTCATTTGCTTACTCGTATTGTGCAATAGAAACGCGTTACGCCTCTCATAAAAATGAGTATGCACACTGCTAGGTAAAAACGATATATCAACGAGTATTTATTACTTTACAGGGCTCTTTTGGAGTACATATTATCTACAATGCAACAGGCATTAACAACTTAGTCTACAAAGTCCAAGCTATTACCACAGTGTTTCCCTCCCCGGTATCGGTAATAAGTTTGTCCATAAAGTTTTCGAATTCGTCGATCGACATGCTCGGAGCAGATTAATAGCTATATATATATAACAAAGCAAGTACATCTCCTATCTATTGCTTGGGATGGACGTTTACCACAATTCCAGTTCGAACCACAAGTTCCGTTGTCTTGCCTATACATTTAACTAAGAATAGGTACATCTATTCCTAACCCATGTACGGACTTAGAAAGTAGGTTTTGAATAGACTGGTTTAAGTTTAGCCGCATTACTTTCATATTATCCGCAGTTACATCATTGCCTTTTAATAAGATGAGCACGACCACGACCACCTTTTAGGGTCATTTAAAATATATATATATATTGCCTTTACAAAGCTTTACAGTGATTGTTAAGTCTTATTGTGAATATTTCATTAGAATCCTGAACTTCGGTTACAAATTCCGAGAGCCACGCAACACTTTCAGCTAGAAAAAATGTTTAACAGTTTTTTTTTATGAAATTTCTTAAAAATCATGGAAATATCCTCTAAGTACCTATAGAAAGATATCATTCCATCTGTTTTAAAAAATTCGCAACATCACGCTCATTTTATTAGGGGTGAGTTAGAAGATGGGGGATGGGGTATCATACAACCTGCAACGTTCATGACCTGTCTTGAATTTAATATTTGTGCACATACGAGTAAGAACTTTTAATGAATAACGCAGTGATAGCTGGTAAAAAGCGGTATTTCTTTATATTTTTTTACAAAGAGTAACAAAACCGATATTTTTCCCAACCGTAGTAGGGGCTCTCATCTGTCATAATCGATACCGGCTTCTGGATGGGGAACTGTGTATAATTAATGCAAGCCTTGAATGTTTCGTAAATATACTGTCCTCTTGTTAGTCCCTTCATTGGAAGAATAGTTAACAACTCCTTTTTGACAGACATAAGAAGGAAAACCATTCGAGTAATAACATATACGAGTATCTGTGTAGTATCTGTATAATCTCTCGATTCGTCAAATTGAAGGGACAGTACACACTTACTAATGTTTTCTTGTAAAATTTCTTCGAAGTTTTGACAAATTTCCTCTGTTTGGGGCATGACAGTATACGACATCGACATATTATTGATGGAAGCCAGTATTTCAGATTTATTTTTCAAATCTTGAAAAAGAATCTGTTCGGCCTTGATGAAAGCCTCCTTCCATATTTGCCCATCCTCCTATTGTAGCTGCATACTGAGAGGTAATTAATTTAGAAATAAGCCATTGCTGCATAACCAGTTGTGGGTTTAACTGCCGAACTTTTACTTTTCGTAGCTGGGTACCTACTAGATATTCATTTTCGTATTTCTTTTGAATTAATCGAAATGCCCTTCAACGTGTGATCTTTTCGGCAGTGTTGCAAATAATACACACACATTTTTCCCTATTCATTACAAAAAAAAATTCTTGATCTGACTCATTGTTGCAATAATTTTACTTAAGTTTTTTAACACTTGTACCCACTTGACTGATTACAATACGTTTGTTTTAAATAATCACAGTAGAATAGTAGACAATAAATGAACTGCACTATAAGAGCGACCGACTAATTTCACATCGATGAGAACTATAAAGTTCATCCAGAAAATATTTTATTTTACCACTATGCAAAGTTGTGACAGAGACGCACATTTATGCGCACAACAGCAGCATGAACCGCAGCAAAAAGAGCAACAATAACCGCAGCAGCAGCAGAAACTGAAGAAACAACAAATGCAACAGAAACAGCAGCAACAATAACCGCAGTAAAAACAAAAACAACAACAAAAGACGACTACAAAGACGAGGATGCCGCCAGTCAACACTTACAAGATTAAGCTGAAGGATACCATTGAGCTATGTAAGTCGGCCATTGGCAATGATTTTTACAAGATTAAATGAGGATAGGCATGGTATTCACTGCAATACAGTGGAGCATTACGAGTATCACAAAATAAAAAATTTATTGAAAGAATCGACGACGGAGTTCTTCTCCTTCACCTCGAAAGGGGGAAAAGCTGCAAACCATGCTGCTGAAGGGGATAGAACCGTCCACCAATTCGGAGACGCTCCTTAAACTGCTTAAGGAGAAGGAGTGCGACGAGTTCCATTTCGTAGGGGTCAAGCCATTTACCACAGTTTGGGCCAAAAGGGAGAAGCGGAAACTACCATTCTTCCTAGTTCAGCTCTCACCCAACAGCAAACTGGATGGTCTAAGGAGTATCAAAGTCCATAGAAGAAACTAAAAGGGAGCGAAAACATTATACAATGTGTTCGCTGCCAAAGGTTCCGACACGCCGCGTCGAACTGCGAGATGCATCCTCGAGGTGTTAAGTTTGGAAAGAACCACAAAGCAGAAGAATGCGCTCTGGGTAAGGATGGAGTGTTAGATAAGAGTCAGCTCTCGTGTGCTTTATGCAGGAACTCGGGACACCCCCAAACTATCGGGGTTATCTCAAGTTCCAGTATATTAAGAAAGTAAATCTCTTTCTTCAGCAGAAGGTCGAAGTGAAACGTCTACCTGCTCCCATTCAAACACATTCCGTGACTCCCCAAGTGGCCTACGCCCAAATGGCGGCAGACTGGGGAAATGCGGAACAGAAAAGACTTTCAGCGTCAGGTACAGGAGCATGCGAAGTGGGTGGACCAGATCTACTCAATTTTGCCGTAGAAATTTCCCTCACTCCTCCTTCGTCGTTCCCTCACAATCCGGGATAGCCCGGTTAAACTTGGCAGTTTTTCTATGGCCGACTTATATAGCTTAGTTTTAGGTAGTTTTAGATATTTTTTTTAGAAAAAAAACCGAAATAAAACCAAGCACAGCACTTGGATTTAAAAAAAATTAAAAAGCAGCAATTGACAAAAAAAAGTACGTACATATTTAATTGCGTAATTATAGTGAGGTAGAATAAAATAGTTTAAGATTTATTTTAGGTAGTTTTATATAAGAAACATAATAAAGAATTGAAAGGTTATGTCGAAAGACATAGTTTAAGTATTAGGTTTAGCTTAGAGCGCCCGTATAGGGCCAGTAAGTTCAAATTTTTTGTCTAGCAAGTAAGTGACAATGCATTTAAAATTAATAAAAATGCATTAAAAATGAATGAAATGGGCAATGCGCGCATACTTTTATTTTTTAGTGCAGTAGAGTAGTCGAAATGACGTATTTGCTTTACGGTTATTTCTGAAACACTAGACAGGAAAATTCTTAAATCTAGCTTAACTAACTTATCTATGTTATTCTTACTAACTAGCCCTTGCAGGCGCTCTAAGCCAAACCTAATATTTAAACTATCTCTTGTGACCTAACCTAACTTAAATACTTTATTTATTTCATTTAATTGTAGATATTAGTAAGAAAAATGATTTAAAAAAAAAACTTAGTTAATGAAATCTTTAGTGTTTCTTATAGGTGTATAAAATTAAAAAATTATCATAAAATAAATCTGAACCTACTCGTGCTTTAATAGACCGATTTTCTGATTTTCTGGAATGAAATAAGACAGTTTTTGCTTGCTTTTAATTTATTCATTTACTCCTCTGTGCTACTCTGTCACCTCCTAAAAATGTAATGGCCGACACCAACCTTAAGTCGGTCGCAGCTCGTGACTATAATCAACTTGAAGTTGAATCCTCTTTCTTAAGTTACTACACTACCTTACCCTAACTACGTAACATATGTAGGCACTCGTACACGTGGGGTGGACGCACATTAAAATTTCGTTTAAGTGTGGAGTTAATTTTTTTGTATGATGCGTATTTGTTATTATGTATTAATTTGTGGCACATGGGTCGAATGTAAACGCCTTCAGTATGCGGTTTACGGTAACATCAATAATCTAATCAATCTGAACTAAAGCGGACAAATGTCCGTCGATTCTCCTTAGAAAAATGAGAACGTTGGTAGGGTTAACTGTTCCAGACGACATGCTGTCCACGTTATGGACGGCACGAATGCCTAGCCATGTACGTGGAATACTTTTTGCCAGCCACGGCATTGAGCTAACTGCGTTGTCTGAAATTGCAGACAAGATAGTAGACAATACATCCGCTCATGCCACCTTCTCAAACGACGTTTGTAATGAAGACCTGGAAGCCCAAACCAGCAACGCTCCTAGTGATATGAACCAATGTCTCCTTAGCATTGAATCTTCGCTAACAACTCTCTCAGCACTGGTGCAATCTTTAACAGCTGGTAGATCTCAGTAATACTGTTTCAAGATCGTCCACACCTCAAGGGCGCTCAGCATTATGCTATTTCCTTAAAAAAATTGGCAGCAAAGCTCGCAATTGCAAAAAACCTTGCAGTTACGTTCAAAAAACTAGAACAACTTTTGAACACTGAGGGGGTAGACAACAGATTTAGAATACAACAAAGAATACCGCTTCCATATTTTTGGTAAGGAAACGAACCAAAAATTTCTACTTGATTGCAGTTCCACAACCAGCGTCTTACTTCGTCCAACAGACTGCAAACATAGCAGGGGAGCAATCACACTCCTAGCTACAAATAGCTCATCGATCCACATACATGGGGAGAAAACCCTCACACTCAATCTTGGTCTCCGGCGAACAATCACAGCTATTCATAATCGCAGATGTTAAAACAGCAATAACTGGCGCGGACTTGGTCGCACACTATGGACATATAATCGATTTGAAAGCCATGCGTATCATGGACAAGATGACATCTTTACAACCCCCGGCGAGGTTCATGCCATTTACTTGTCTAAACTCCTGACTAGTGGTCCTGAACCACACAGAAACCTCGTCAATGAATGTATCCTTGCCAACAATAACAAACCTGGTTCGAAACCAAAACTTAACACCGTCCAACACTGCATCATTACCACAGGTCAACCAATTGTCGAACGACTACTACGTATCGCCGGTGACAAGTTGAAGCAGGCCAAGGCTGACTTTGAACACTTTCAAAGGAGAGGTTACTGCCGCATGTCCAGCAGTCATTGTGCAAGCCCCATTCATCTCGTCGGAAAGAAAACTGGCGGTTGGAGATGCTGCGGTGATTATTGTCGTCTGAATGCTCAAACACAACCAGATAGATACCCATTTTTGTTCATTTTTAATGCATTTTTGTTAATTATTAATTCATTATAACTAACTTGCTAGACAAAAAGACGCTTAAAACTAGCCTAACTAATTTATCTATTATATGTTATTCTAACTTACTGGCCCTATGCGGGTGCTCTAAGCTAACTTAAAACTATGTCTTTCGACGTAACCTAACTTAAATTTGTATTTATTTTGTTTTTTTTATTATAAATAATTACTAAGAAATATTTTATTTAAATGAAAAAACTTTTTGTGTTTGTTTCCTATATAAATAACAAACTTATAAACTACCTTAAAATAAAACTTAATCTACCTTATTCCACCTTAATCTATCTTACTCTACCGTACTCTAACTACGTAATTATATAAATTTTTTTTTTTTTTATTACCCAGTGCTTTTTTTTATAGATCCCAAGTGCTGCGTTGTCCTGTTTTTTTAATTTTTTTATATTTTTTAATTCTTTTTTTTATATATACATATGTACCTAACTCTAAGCTATGTAAGCCGGCCGTAGAAAAAACAGCCAACTTCAAACTGGCTAGCCACCAGAAATGTCCGTACTCACGTTGTACGTCCTCTATATCGCGACTCGATACCGCTCTACTAAACAGGAGACGCTCCACGCTGCTGTGTGCGACGTCTCTTATGTAGTTGAGTCGCCTATCAGCAGCTGTCCGACCAACATGGAAGATTAGCGGCACTGCCAATCTGTCCTGGATCAGACCTTTCTAATCGAGATAGAGGAATGCCTCTGGACGAACAAAGCCGTTAAGGCGTACTTTCTCGTCGTACCTGTAATTGGCAGAAAACTACCGTGGCATTGCATTTTTAAATTCCTCATTAAAAATTCGAATGGGTTTTCTCGTTAAAAGTTTTACAAGTTACAAGTTTACAAATTCAGTTGCTATCTGAGTTTTAGGCTGATTTTCAAGAAAATTACTCAACAACGGACTAAATCTTCATACTCACAATGGTTGCGCAGAACTACGTACTTCGTCAACCTCAAGGCGGCTTTCGACAGAGCAGAGAGAAGTGCACTCTTCTACAAACTATGCAACCGTAGTCTTGAAAACTTGTTGAAAAGATATACGAAAATACGTCTTCAGCCATTTGGAATGAAAAACAACTGTCAGACTTCTTCGAAATCATAATGGGGGTAAAACAGGGATGCAACTTTAGCCCTCAAGGATTTGTGATGTTTATTGATGACATAACAGAAGCTCTATGCGGGGGTATTACAATTGGTTGAACTCCCATTAAAGCTCTGTTATATTCAAATGATTTAGTCCTGCTTGCGGCCTCACTGGAGTGTTTGCAGAGAATGATAAACAGGCTGCAAAAATACTGCGAAGAGTGGAGCCTAAGGGATAATATTGCTAAATCCAAAGCCACAGTTTTTAAAAAGGAGAAAGAGGAAGAAGGTTTGCGAGAAATGAAAAATGTTTTTTTTTTGCAGGCGAAGAGCTAGAAATAGTTAAATCGTACAAATACCTCGGTATCAATATCACCAACGACATCTCAAAGTAAGCTCACAACAGCTAAGTCATCCATTAGTGCGGCTTGGAAAAACTGTCTGGAAAGATAAACTCCTCATATCCCTGACAGTAAACTATCAGATATTCCAAGCTGTTTCTAAATCAGTCCTGCTATATAGAGCGCAGGTGTGGGGAAATAAGATGTATGATACTGTTGAAAAGTTCTACGATTCTGTTTGAAATGAATATTTAAACTGCCGCAATGCACACCAAATAGTATTCTACTAGTTGAGACTGATCTTTCCTCACGGAACTGTATAATTTACTTATGAAGCTGGATGAGAAAATGCATGTAGATAGTATCGCCTATGAGGGTGGCCGTGGTGTAGTGGTAACATCATCGCTTGTCACGCTGTTGATTCACGGTTCGAATCCTGAAGTCAAGAATCATCTATTTATTTCGCACGAAATAAATAAAAAAGTAGATCACTTGCGAAAGCTAAGTCAACTCTACTGTGAAGGCATAACACTGGCAGTAGGGTGGTCATATGGCTAAAATGCAACTTGATCGTGATGATGACATCAGGGGTCGGAAAAATACTGTGAATCATAAGCAACGACAATAATAGCGAAAACAAACAAAATACTCCCCAGTTATCTGGACAGCCACCCTTGGAGTTTACAGAAACTTAGTACCACTTGAGTTTCAAACGACACCACTCTGTCTTTCTCTCTGCCACATCCCCTTTCCCCAAAACGTACGAGTTCTAAAAAATTAGTATAAGGGTATTCATATCCCCTTTAATACGTGCAAATTATAAAAAAAAATCGCAAATGTAAAAAGTTCAGTACACAGAGCAATATATTGTAGCATAATAATAACTACGCCCCCTAAAAATATGACGCAACAAATTCCGAAGTGACTTTTCATTCTGGCAGAATTTTGGTTCGAACTGTCCTTTCATTCGAGGTTCGTGTCTGGGACGAAGTTTCCACAGCTCATGTCAACGAAAGAGACGAATAATATCAGGGATAAAAGGGAATTATAACTGCAAGAATTATTTCTCTTGTTCCAGTGGTCGAAGAATTTGCTAGAAGTTTCTGGCTATCAGAAACTTCTGCTATATAAGGACAGATGGCGATCAAAAAAAGACACAGTAGTTTTTAAACTGTGGCGAGGAGATTAGAAAAGTGTGCAGTGGGCGAAGTTGTAATTCTGTGATAAATTGAAAGTTGAGATTTAAGAAGAAGAAGTAATTAGTTTGGATTTGTGAATTAAGTAATTGAAAGGAGATAAAGTGATTTGAGAGGAAAGAGACCTTGTAAGAAAAGAATTTGCGAAGAATAGTATAGTGTGAACTTGAATTGTTCTATAGACTAGAAAATAAAGAAATAAATTTCACAGAATATCGTTTTATCTACTCGAGCCGTAGCCTGCATATTACATTGGTGTCAGAAGCTGGGATAAAACTTATTCTGTGAATAACTATTTCCGTGGTGTGAAATTGCACAAGAAAAAAAAAAAAAAAAACGATTTCTGTGTTGAGTTAATTAGTTGCGCAAAATGGGTCGCAAATTGGGAAAACTAACTATAATTCAACTAAAGGCAGAACTCAGTAAGCGGAATCTCGACACAACTGGGGGAAAAGATGCCCTACTGATTCGTCTGGAAGAAGCAGTAACGCAGGAAGGTGAAAATCCGCATGACATAGAGTTTGACGTGGAAGAGGAACCAGCAAGTACAGTAGCCGACCCGGGTATAACAAGTCTGCTCCTGCAACTTAAGTTAGTCATGGACGAACAAAAGAAAGCAATAAAAGATCAAAGTCATAAGCTCGATGACCAAAAGAATTCTATAGAACTTAAGCTGGATGAACAAAAGAAAGCAATGGATGAACAAAAGAAAGCGATGGACGAACAAAAGAAAGCAATGGGCGACCAAAGGAATTCTCTAGAACTTAAGTTGGATGAACAAAAGAAAGCAATGGACGAACAAAAGAATTCTCTAGAACTTAAGCTGGATGAACAAAAGAAAGCAATGGACGAACAAAAGAATTCTCTAGATGCTCTGGAAAGTAAACTTGATGAGCAAAACAAGAACTTGGAATCCAAATTCGAAGTGATCGAAGAGAAAATCGAGAAGGTCGAGACGCAACTCGAAAAAGTCGAAACCAGATTCGATGAAAATTTTGAGAAACATGAAACTCAGTTCGGAAGATAGAGACTCAGTTTGAAAAAGTGGATACGCAATTCGAGATAGTAGGAAAGCAAGTCGAAAATCTTGCTAAGGAGCTCAGCAACGTGAAGAGACAGAAAGCACGGGAATATTCCACTGACGGTCTGAGAAGAAAGGAGATGCAGCCTCCTATCTTCGATGGTCAAACATCATGGCCAATTTATAAAAGGCAATTCGAAGCGGCCGCAATGACCAATAGCTGGGACGATGAAGAGAAGTCCATTGCACTCACACTTGCACTGAGGGGTCCAGCTGCGGAGCTCTTGCAGACCATCCCGGAAGATAAACAGCAGAACTACGACTCTCTGGTTCAGGCTATCGAGATGCGGTTTGGGGATGAACACATGCAGCAGGTGTACAGGGTTCAGCTGCGTAGTCGAGTTCAGAAAAGGGGGGAAACGCTCCAACAGTTGCAAGCGGATATAGAGCGACTAGCCCATCTTTCATACCCTAAAGCCGGTGAGGAGATTATCAACGAAATGGCGGTGGAAGCTTTTATTCAGGCCATAGAGGACAGACAACTGCAAATGGCTGTAAGGATGGCTGAAAAGCGAACACTCCCCGAGGCATTGGCATTCGCTTTGTCAATGAAGGCTGCGGACCAAGCATACCAGGGAATACACCGTGTCAGGGAAATGTCCGTCGTGGAATGCTCATGCCAGAGAACAGCCGTCATGGATGAAGACAGAGCTCGCGGAAGTCAAATCCGTTGCTGGAATTGCAACCGAACCGGACACCTACAACGGCAGTGCAGAAGTGCACCTAGACGAGGAAATTGTCCACATTGCGGAAGTAGGAGAAGCAGAGAGGAAGCATCTGGCGGTGATAACATCCATCCTGTCAGTCAGACTTCCCAAAACCAGCAGTCGGGAAATGCGTAAGGACCAACTTCGCGGGGCAGAAGTTGGTTACTGGAATCGAGGCCCCCAGGACCACCATTCAAGTTTCGCAAACCAAACGGGGTAACAAGAGCCTGACAGTGGAGGAACTAGAAGAACAAGAAGAAGTGCGTAGCCACCATCGACACAGGTGCCACCGCCTCCATTGTAAGAAGAGATATCGTCAAAGGCTCCTGGCTGCACAACACCAACAGCTACTGCCTGAAGACTGCAACAGGGGAAATGGCGAAGGTATTTGGAGAAGTTCGTCTTACGATTACTCTGGCAGGACTGACGTTCTCCCATGCGTTTCTGGTGACAGATATATGCGACGAGTGCATCATCGGAATAGACTTCATGAAAGCAAATGAAGTAATCTTGGACATCGGGATGCAAGTACTGAGGTATCGAAATGTGGAGATTCCGATGGTGTACGGAAACGAGAATACCGCAACTCTCAGGACAGTCATCAGCAAAGACGTAGTTTTGCCGCCTTCTTCAGAGACAATCATTTGGACGAAGCTGGAAGGTGATCTTGGGAGCCACCGATTCTACATAGTAGAACCAGACCCAGAGAAGAATTCTCAAGACTACGTCGTGGGAAAGACGTTAGTCGAACCAAAGAACACCATGGTTCCAGTGAGAGTTTTGAACACAAGACCACACACTGTCAAACTAAGGCGAGGGGAGGTGACTGGAAAATGCACGCCGATTACCGCCGTCGCAACAATATCTGAACGTGATGCTCCAAAACCTCTCCCATCACCTTGGACAGCGGAAACGAGAGAGACGATTCTCCAGTCCAGTGAGCTGAATCAGGAGCAGCGAACTATGGCAGAGAATCTTATCAATGAGTACGCTGATGTATTTGCCTCACAGGACGGAGAATACGGCCGAACACACCTGGTACAGCATCGAATAGACACTGGTGATACTAGACCAATTCGTCAGCCTGCTAGGCGCCTTCCATTGGCAAAGCAGACAGAAGTTGCAGAGATGGTGTCGGCAATGGAGAAAGAAGGTCTGATTGAAAGTTCCAAAAGTCCGTGGGCATCACCGGTTGTACTGGTTAAGAAGAAAGATGGCAGCACGCGGTTCTGCGTGGACTATCGGCAGCTCAATTACGTCACCAAGAAAGACAGGTATCCTCTGCCACGGATTGACGACACGCTAGACACACTATCAGGAGCCCGATGGTTTTCCACTCTCGACTTGAAGAGTGGCTACTGGCAGGTACAGATCCATCCAGAAGACAGGGAGAAAACCGCCTTCACCACAGGAAATGGGCTATGGCAATTCACGGTAATGCCATTCGGGCTGTGCAATGCTCCGGCAACTTTCGAGCGATTGATGGAATGTGTCCTGCAAGGGTTAACATGGAAAACCTGTTTGGTATACTTGGATGATGTCATCGTCGTAGGAAAAACGTTTGCGCAACACCGAGACAATCTAAGGGATGTGTTTCAAAGGCTTCGAAGTGCCCACCTGAAGCTCAACCCCAAGAAGTGCGCCCTGTTTAGAGCGGAAGTCAAGTACCTGGGACACATAATTTCAGCGAAAGGAGTGAGAACCGATCCGGAGAAGGTCGAAGCGGTGAAAAACTGGCCAGTCCCCAAAGACAAACACCAACTAAGGAGCTTCCTGGGCCTAGCCACCTACTACAGACGGTTCGTGAGGGATTTTGCCGGGATCGCAAAGAACCTGCACCAGTTGACGGAAAAGGGAAAACAATTCAAATGGTCAATTGAGTGCGAGAAGAGCTTCAAGGCACTTAAACAACGGCTATGCGATGCCCCGATACTGGCTTACCCCACTCCCGGGCAAACGTTCGTTGTGGATGCAGATGCTAGTAATGTCGGGGTAGGAGCCGTACTCTCCCAGGTGCATGACGGCCAAGAGAAGGTGGTTGCGTACTTCAGCAAGGTGCTCTCTAAGCCAGAAAGGAACTACTGCGTGACAAGGCGGGAACTTCTAGCTTTGATCTTGGCTACGAAGCATTTTCACAAATACCTCTACGGGAGGATGTTCGTTCTTCGCACAGACCATGCAGCCTTAAAATGGCTATTACAGTTCAAGAGTCCTGAGGGTCAGGTCGCAAGATGGATCGAAAGGCTGCAAATCTACGACTACGAAATACAGCATCGTAAAGGAAAACTCCACTCTAATGCGGATGCACTGTCCCGGAGACCATGCAGAACGGATTGTAAACATTGTGCGCGTCAGGAAGAACGGGAGCTGGTTTCCATCCAAAGAATGAGAGCCGAACCTATCGCCGGCTGGAGCGTAGATGAGATCCGGAACGCTCAGAAGGAAGACCCGGATATCGAGCCGATTCTGGCCTGGAAGGAGAACATGGAGAAACCGGATCATCAGGACATCTCTCACAGAAGCCCGACCTTAAAGGCATATTTTGCGCAGTGGGACTCCCTTCATGTCCAAGAAGGTGTTCTGAGAAGAAAATGGGAATCCTCCGACGGAAAGTCGTTTGTAATGCAGCTTGTCGTACCGCGGACGAGGGTCAAGGAGGTGTTACAGGAAATGCATGGCGGGGCGACCGGAGGCCACTTGGGAGTGAATAAGACGCTAGAAAAGGTACGACAACGTTTTTATTGGTTAAAAGCGAAGGAAGATATCGAAGACTGGTGCAGAAAATGCGACGTGTGTGCAGCTAGCAAGGGTCCGAGAATCAAAACTCGAGGTAAGATGCACCAATACAACGTGGGAGCACCTTTCGAACGAATCGCCATTGACATCGCAGGGCCCTTTCCGGAAACCGACAATGGTAATCGGTATATACTCGTAGTGATGGACTACTTCAGTAAGTGGCCGGAAGCGTTTCCGATCCCTAACCAGGAAGCCAAAACCGTGGCGGAGCAGATCGTCTACAATTGGGTTAGCAGATTCGGTGTGCCCTTGGAATTGCATTCTGACCAAGGGCGGAACTTCGAGTCAAGAATCTTCCAAGAGATGTGTCAACTACTCGGAATCAAAAAGACAAGGACAACCCCGCTTCATCCACAGTCGGACGGTATGGTGGAGCGTTTCAATAGGACTTTGGACGAACATCTCTCGAAGGTCGTAGGTGACTACCAACGGGATTGGGACCGGCAGATTCCCTTGTTTTTGATGGCCTATAGAAGTGCCGTGCATAGCACTACTCGACATACGCCGTTCGAAATCTTATTTGGTGGAATAGCTCGTTTACCCAGTGAGGTGAAATTTGGATCTCCTACCAATGAGCCCAGAAATGAAGAAGAGTACGTGGCGGACCTTAGGGAAAGGCTTAGGGACATACACCAAAGGACCAGAAGCCAGATTAAGATGACGAGCGACCGCATGAAGACCAGGTATGATGCCAAGGCAACAACGTCAGGATTCCAGGAAGGAGATCTGGTGTGGCTGTATAATCCCCATCGCCAAAAGGGGAAATCACCTAAATTACAGCGGAACTGGGAAGGTCCCTACAGAATAGTAACCCGCATCAACGATGTTGTCTACCGCATCCAGCGAGGACCGAGGGCCAAAATGAAAGTGGTTCATGTGGACCGACTGAGTCGATACAATGGCCGAAATGAGGATGCACTTGTTCGGGACGAACACGTCTAAGAGGGGGGCAGTGTAGCATAATAATAACTACGCCCCCTAAAAGTATGATGCAACAAATTCCGAAGTGACTTTTCATTCTGGCAGAATTTTGGTTCGAACTGTCCTTTCATTCGAGGTTCGTGTCTGGGACGAAGTCTCCGCAGCTCATGTCAACGAAAGAGACGAATAATATCAGGGATAAAAGGGAATTATAACTGCAAGAATTATTTCTCTTGTTCCAGTGGTCGAAGAATTTGCTAGAAGTTTCTGGCTATCAGAAACTTCTGCTATATAAGGACAGATGGCGATCAAAAAAAGACACAGTAGTTTTTAAACTGTGGCGAGGAGATTAGAAAAGTGTGCAGTGGGCGAAGTTGTAATTCTGTGATAAATTGAAAGTTGAGATTTAAGAAGAAGAAGTAATTAGTTTGGATTTGTGAATTAAGTAATTGAAAGGAGATAAAGTGATTTGAGAGGAAAGAGACCTTGTAAGAAAAGAATTTGCGAAGAATAGTATAGTGTGAACTTGAATTGTTCTATAGACTAGAAAATAAAGAAATAAATTTCACAGAATATCGTTTTATCTACTCGAGCCGTAGCCTGCATATTACAATATGTAAATAAACTGGTTCTGTTTAAACCAATATAAATCTAAAAATTTAATCTAAAAAAATCGAATCCCAAAGATCAAGTTCGCTGTCGAGAGAAAAAAGTAACGACCAACAAATAGCGCTTCTGGACATCAAAGTCGAATCGTTTAACTGGTACTAAAAGGAAACAGCATTGGCACATGTGAACTTTCGGTGCAACCATTCACTGCGAATAACTCGGATTCTTACAGATAATGACTATCCTGATGAGGTCATAAAGAGTCTATTAGATCGCCAGCAAACTAGATCTCCACGTGATGATGAAGACGAAGGAAGAAATGGGGTCTACAACAGTGTGGTTAACTCTCCGAAAGTGGCAAGGTTTCAAACAAATAATCATCAATGTTACTAAAATCGTCAATCTAGCGTTTAAGTCTAATAGAATGCTTGTTTCATTTATTTTCTTTGCTCCTATTTTGCAATGCAATTGTTCAATCTAAGTGTTTAATTGCCGATAAGCTTTGCAAATATATTAACGGAGGTTCCTAATTGATCCATTCTAATATTTTAAACTTCATTATAATTTTCACACATTCATATTCATTAGATAGCATATTTCTTTGGACGTAGTGTATTATTAAGATCATTGAGCATCTCTACGTGATAAGAAAAACTCGAAAAACTGTCCGCCACTTTAACTATTTAAGAAAAAACATACGAAAAAGTTACAAGCCGATTGAAAAGGGTAGTATAACACCCACCCATCTCTAATAAACTGGACGTGGCGATGTGAACCTATTAATTAAATGATTATGAAAAGAGATGTTATCAGAAAAACTATTTACACATTTTGCTTAGAAGAAAATAAGGCTGCCACCTTTTGTAACTGAAGTTCACGAATTCTGATGGTTTACAATAAGACTCAGCCATCATTGAAATAGCTTCCAAAAAGCAAAATATTATTAAGTTTCTATTGTAGTAAAAATATTGAAAAACAACGCATGTTTTTTTGTTTTTTAAAAGTGGGCATGTCTGTAGGCGCATCTCGAAGGCTTTACACTAGTACTTAAAGAACTTCATATATAAAATTTAATATTCCCAGCTCAAAACTTAAAGACCATTAACTGGTAACATGCAGTCGGGCGAACAGACGGGCATTGCTAGATCGACATATATAACTTACAATGCAAAATTATCATTACCACATATATCTCAATGTTACAAACTACGAGTATGTGTCAAAATTGATATAACCTGAATACTTAATTACGTATTAATCGTTAAGTAAACTAGGATCAGCATTGATTACGATTTATGAATAACGGTGTTAATCTTCCCACAACTTTATATACGACTTAAATTAATTTAAGTAAAATAAAATTAAAGCAATATTGCTTTAATGTTTATTTTTTCCTGTATGTTTTATTAAGATGTATCCATTGTATCTAAATATTGTACACTCCACATGATCTCATCCAAATTAATCTAATGTATTAAATTTTTCTTAAAGAGACACTATTTAACACTATTTGAATTCCTAAATATGAAGGTCACTAGCTATTCTTAGCATAACTCTGTAACTTATCAAATAGGCATGATCTGTCTATGTTAAGAATAATAGAAATAATAAAAAAAAAAAACGTGCAAAGACTTATGTTTATGCTTGTGAGAAAAAGCGGAAAAAAAAGTTCGCGATCTAAACCTAACTAAACATAAACTAACCTAATCTACCCTAAAAACTTAAAGTAGACCCTAATCTGCATCTATGTTTACTTAGAACTACCTAAACATAAACCCTATCGCATACTTACTCATTTCCGCTGTCTATCCCCGACAAAGGTTCTTCAAAAACCTGGGGTATTCTGGCAAGGGTTGGACGGTCCACTCTTCCATGTCTTAAGGCACAACCGACCGCTATCTCTCTGGCCGACGTTGTGAGATATAGTGCCTTCACATACTCTCCAATCACAATATAAGTTAGTTTGAAAAGAAACGTAAGTCAGTCGTCATGTGTTCGTCCTGTCACGTCATCATCTTCTATCGAAGGACGGCCCGACTAGTCGTCCCACACAAACAAAAACATTCGCATATCATGGAATCAAATATCCAACACAAACAAATTCTGGAGATGCACACTAGTTTATAGAAACAGATGCACTAAAATATAAAAACTAGCTATGAGACTTTAAAGAATACAAATGAAGGGCTCTGTCCCTAATGCTATACTTAAGGATTGTATGTTCATATAAAAGCAAAGTGCACGACTGGGTCTCACGTACTTGCCCTATGCGTTGTTTATCAGTAAATCACTCAGATTGAAAATTTAAATAAAATCTTAAAAAGTTATTTATTATTTTAAATTCGTTAAAAATTAAAAAAAAATATATATTGAAATTTTCTCAAAACTTGGTATGCCATAATCTTGTATATGTCAAATATTGTTTAAATATTGATTTCGAACTAAATCGATTGAGTCATAGCCGATAAATATTAGATTTTCAAAACCAGCAAACCAACAATGGCAAAGATACTTGGTCAACGAAAAGAATGAGCCAAAGAAGCAAAAAAGGTCGACCATGGAGAAAACGCTACCTGACGCAATTGCGGTAGAAACGAAGGGAAAACTTTCCTAAGCAAATATACTTCGCAGAGTTAATGTCCATGAGGCCATAGAAGTATCCAACAAGGAGATCTCATCGGTAATACCAGAGAAATGCAATTAGCGTGCAAAAAGTTTGGTGATAGCAAAGCACCAGATCCGGATGGAATTCAGAATAAAACCATGAAAGCAGCTTTTAGCATAGTCTAAAAGAAGGGATATTTGCAGAACATTTAAAATTGCAGCATCTGGTGCTCCTTCATTATATCAGCCTATTTGCCTACTGAACACGATTGGGAAAATTGTAGAAAAGATAATATATAATAGGTTACTACCGAAAGAGGTACAATGCCAGTTTGGGTTCCGAAAAGGCCGCTCCACAGTAGATGCCATAAAAATGGTGGTAAATATTCTGCTGCAGCCATCGAAGGAAAAAAATGGCGGTGAGAAATAAATGAGTACTGTGCCGTAGTAACACTAGATATTAAGAATGCTTTCAATTCAGAAAATCGGTCATGCATAATGAATTCTTTTGAGAAATTGAATACGCCAATCTATATTCTTAGGGTAGTTTTGAGTTACTTTAGGAATAGGAAGTTATGTTAAAGTACCCAAATGAGAATCACAATGGGTCTGTCTCTACCTGAATGTGTCAGGGAGGTTTACCTGACGTATCCCTGGAGCGATCAATCAGGTATCTATGAGGTATCTATGAGGATTAAGCAACAAAAAAAAGGACAGGCAGACAGACGGACAGAATAGTGGAACCCACTCTTTAGAGATTCTCTATTATAGTAATATAAAGATTGATCTCGTTGGAGTTCGGACCCCGTTTCTACCGATGTCCATCTACGTGACAATCCGCAAACTTTTCGTAAAAGTTTTCACGCTGGGATGGAGCATCGGCAGAACTTACTGTTTTGATTTTTATTGACGTTTGCTTCTTCTTCGTTTTTTCTTTCAAAAATTGAAAGCCCACGACATTGCACCTTTTTCCGTCTAGCTACTTGCTAGTAAGATCTAATTTTATATAATTAATCTCTGCGTGTTAAAGTAAATAAAGAACTTCATTTTTCCGTTCATAAATTGCTTTTCGTTTGTCCTCAAATGTTTTACAGATCAAAATCTGGGGGTCGAATTTTTCCACGAAACCAATACTTGCCCTTATAAATAGGTGCAAGTAAAAATGAAACGAAACAAAAAATGACTCACCCCTAATCCGTTGCCTTGCTCGCAACACAAGAAGATATGATTTTTCTGCTTGCAACGTATGCAAATTTAAAGAGGAAATATCCGTGCACTAAACTCTATGTCATTAAAATCAGGACCACTACTGCTTTGCCTAACCTTAACATGGTCATAAAAAAAAATCTATGCTAATCAGTAGATTCAGAATATTTCACTTAAGTATAATAAAAAAAAAAAAAAAATAGTGTATCTCTGTGCCGATAACGCAGTCGGTAGTAGTAGAGCACCTACATTCTTGCGGTCTATGGATGTTAGTTGGAATCCTTCAAGTGTCGTCGTTAGTTGCTCCTTTTTGTTATATTACTATGTTGTTGCTTACTTAGTCCTGTAGTATGCTAGATTTCGATTTTCTATGCCCCAAGTATACGATTTCCGACCATTCCTTCTGTTAGGTGTGCATATGTATGCGTTAGCCTTTGAGGCTTGTCTGGCGGAGTCGTTCTATGCTCTACTACCCAAGTACCGCGGATTTTATGGTACCCCATGCGGTCAACACTGGGGCTTCACGGAAAGGGATAAAAACATGGGCAGAGGCTCGCATTGGTTGTCAAAAGATTCAAACCTCTTCACAAAACAATAAACACTCGTGCACTCCAATCAGGGTAATTCGTTAGGCGGTGCTCTTTGCTCTAGTTTCATTAGTCTGCGTGTGTTTTTTTAACCTATTTTATTTTCGTCTCTTTTCGTTTTTCTTCGTTTAATTCACTTTCCCTCTTTTTTCCATTTTCTTTACTGTCTTCGTGTTATACTTGTTTATCTCGACTTATCTTTCGTTTCATTTTTTTTCCTTATCAGAATATTGGTAGAAAGAAATCTTAGCTGTCCAATATCTCACGTCAGTTCACAATCAGACCATTCGTATTCAAAGTTGTTTTGGGTAATGAAATGATTAACTTATTTAAATGCGCAGTCCTTACTTAGTCGTACTCATACATAACCGATCATACGCGCGTATGCAATACCAAACGTAAATGCCGTTATAACCAACGCGCTATCAATACCTACCTATTTATGATATCTGTACAAAAAAAAAATAATAAATATATGTGCGCAACTAAGTTTGTCAATAGATGGCTCCAGCAGTAAATGCTGGTTGATTTTGACATATCCAAAACATCATGAACCGAGCTTAGACATATGGTAAACAAACTGTTTTGACACATTAGTGATTTTGTTTTGGCGTCATATGCTTTTGGTTGTGTGAAAATGTCTGATTTTGTGCCAAATAATCGTCATTTGCGGGAAGTGTTGATTTTCTTCTTTCATTGGAAGAAAACGGCGGCTGAAGCGCATCGAGAGCTCCACAAAGTTTACGGAGATGCTGTTCTAAGTGAAACAATGTGCCGTGATTGGTTCCGTCGCTTCAAAGACGGTGATTTCGATATTGACGACCGTCCGCGTGAAGGAAATCCAAAATCCTTCAAAGAAGCTGAATTGGAGGCATTGCTCGATGAGGATCCATGCCAAATGCAAGAACAGCTTGCTTCAGCATTAGGAGTTACCCGTCAAGCCATTTCCAAGCTTCTGCATGCGTTTGGAGTGATTCAAAACAAGGAACTTGGGTTCCTTATGATTTGAAGCCAAGGGACGTTGAGCGTCGTTTTTTCGCCTGTGAACAACTGCTCCAGCGGCAGAAAAGGAAGGGTTTTCTTCATCGCCTCGTAACGGGTGATGAAAAATGAATTCATTACAGCAACCCAAAGAGTAGAAATTCATGAGGACTGCCCGGTCATGTTTCTACGTCGTCGGCTCGGCCGAATATTCACGCTGCGAAGATTATGCTGTGTATTTGGTGGGGCCATGTCGGTGTCATTTATTATGAACTGCTGAAACCCAACGAAACCATCACTGGGGAACGGTATCGACTTCAATTGATGCGATTGAGCCGAGCACTGTGCGAAAACGGCCATAATACGAGCAGAGGCACGAAAAAGTGATTCTACAGCATGACAGCGCTCGGCAAAAAGTTGTAGCTAGCGATGGGCAATCCTTTGAATGATTCATTTGTACCCATTTTTTCACAATAAAGTTGCATTTTCATCAAAATATAGCAAGAACTTAGTTGCGCGCCTAATATTTCTTCAAGTACAACAAAAGTACATGTTTGCAAAATGTATACGTATACCCGCACTCCATTGTGATCTAGGCTGAATTAACTAACGATCGCTATGTCTAAAATAAGATGTGTGTTTTGTGCAACTTATTGTGCGTCTGTGGGAGTGAGGGAAATAGTAGCATGGAACACACTGGTGTCAACAAAGCTTGTTGGTAGGAAGGTAGGTAGAGGTAGCGATTTAAAAGAGAACTCAATTAGCGCTGTTTCCGTCATTTTGGTACCACAAACTCATGTACCTAACATGGTTGTATGATCAAGTTTACTCCTCAGATGTCAGATATACAAAACTCAGTCTGTTGAGTTCAGGTAGAGATAAGGGCTCTTATCTTTTTGTCAGATATCTCTCTCAAGTTGTCGAAAAAGGGTTTATCTAGAGTATGTTGTCTGGCTTTCGTTTGGGCCAGGCATCTGCAAAGAAAGTGAAGAAGAGATTCTTTCCCGTTGGTATCTCTGGAGCTACGGCAGAAGGTGTTATGGGGGATGCCAAGCAGAGTCTTCTACAACTCATGGCTACAATTCTAGCAATATCTGGTCTTGATTTTCCTAATAGTTCACTTGATTTAGGTTTATTATAACTGGGCCATATCGTTCTTAATATAGCGAAGCTAGAAAGAGTGTTCCTCCCGAGGTTGGCCAGATTTAAGAACTGATTATGAATGTTACTCTTAACGACTCCTGGCGGAGCATTGACTCTTTCTGCCAAGCAGCCGCTAAGGGCTGACCCTTACTTAACCAGATCGCAGATTGGCTATCACTGAAGATAGCAAGATTGCGGTTAGATCGGGAGAAGCTCCACTTGAAAGACACTGTCAAAATTCGATAGACGGAAAGATTTTGAAACGTTCAGCATGTCAGAGAAAATGCTTGCACTGGCACCGCAGTCCATTTTCGATCCGTACGTATAGATAATCATATTAAAATGTTCGATTGCTTTACCGCTCTTCCATTTTGTTCTGGTTGGGAAAGTTACTCAACAAAGTTTTCTGATGTGTTGTTCGAGAGGGATCAAGTGGGGGATCACAGTTCGAGTATCCGTTGGACAGGATCTCAAAGCGCCCGTGATGTCTTCACATGCTGCTCTTTTGACATTTTTTTTTAGTCATCTACATTGTATTTTCTACTTAGGGCAGGCTACCAAACGATAGCTCTTGGCCGAAAACCAAATCATCCGCGTACGTAATCACATTGAAACCCTTTCCATCCAGTCGCGCCAAGATCTTGATTATGGCCATTAACCATAAAGAAGGGAGATAACACCTGCTTAAGGAGTTCTTCTATTTATAATTTGAGTTATGCTGTTGTTACTTGGAGTCCACTGAATAATTCGTGTTCTTAGTAATAGCCCAGGGATTGTCTCATACGAGAGTATGATTGTGATACTGTCCCATGTAGCCAACAGCCCATCATTCGAATTTGTTCTGTGCTGCTGTTGCAACAACCTGGGAAATGTGTGTAAATAAAGAGTTCCAGGGAATTCACAGTAGAATCCGTCCAGCTTCCATCTGTCTTTTTCAGAAAGGATGGATTACTATGTCCTTCGGACACAATTATGCTTAGTCTTGCGGATCCTTTAAGGGTTTCAATATATTGGTAGTATTCTACCAGCCCTGTTTTTTGTTTTTCTAATGGAATCTTTGAAAAGTTTTAGACAGTGTTTGTAAGGCTGCCAGATAAAGTTTTTGTAGCAGATGTTGAAGATATCTCTGGCCTGAGTTTAGTCAGATCCTCATTCCACCAGATCGGGAGTTTCTTTTTACTCTACCTAACTGGACACGATATTTTATACGCAATATTCATTGCCTTCTCAAAGGTATTGACTTTGAGTCTAGTTCTACGATTGAGTAAATTTTTTATGTTGGTGTGTTACCCAATTTTGTTTTAACTATTCGATTAAATTTTGTCCAGTTTATTTTTTTGGGGCGTCTCAACCTCGAGATTTACTTACTCTCCAGTATTCCACCTTTATGGTGGAAGGTGACATGACTCTCCAGGATGCAGGCAAACTAAACGAATCGTCCCCATCATCTGTAAGAAGTCCGCGGCTTTCTTGCTATCTCTTACGAGTAGCAGAAAAGACTGCAGACGACTTACTGGCGTTCTTACGGGCCACTTCGCCTTTGTCAAGTACCTACATGTGCTAGGTTTGAGCGCTACCACTGTCTGCGACTGCTCGGATCATATGGCGGATCTTCGGTGCTGATGTGGCGAGTGCTGATGACCTAAGCTCTTCATCACTGAAGTGTCTACTAGTCTTTTTCCAAAGACGAAGAAACGCATTAAAATGGGGCTCTCTGACTGGTTGTACAATGGACCTGTTTTTCAGTCTAACTGCTTCAGTAGAGTGTAACAACGTCGAGAAAAAAAAAAAAAAAAAAAAAAAACATCAGCGGCTATAGCATTTGCAGTTCCTGGGCTTATTGTAGACTCTGCAAAAATCAGGGTAGAAAAGTGCCTCCATCCAGTGTGTTTATTTTCCGCCCCATTAGTTGTGCCGTCTACGGGGAGCATTTCCCGGTCGCTCTCCTCGATTGTACTTCAAATAGGATAGCCCGGTGGTCGCTGTGGGTATATTAGTTACTGACTCTCCACTTGGCGCTATTCGCTAGGGAACTAGTTACAAAGGTGATGTCAACTATGGATCCTATGCCATTTCTGCTAAGAGTGTGCTCGCTTCCCGTATTAAGTGGTATTACTAGTTAAGATACGCCTTCTCGCAAAGTTTAGCCTCGTCTATTGGTCCGTGTGCTGCCCCAACCAGAACCCATGCTTTGAAGTCCAAAGCCATTATTGCATTATTGTTGGGCTACGACCTCTAGCATTAGCCACGAGCCATACTCTGGAATCCCTCAAGGGTGCTTTTTGTAAATGCATAACAATTGTATATATGTACTCCTTTGACCTTTGCCCGCGCGAAGCCTGTTCCGGGTGTCATAATTTATTTCTTCGAAGGCGTAGTCTATAGACTGTACTCATAGATTTAATGGATGAGGTTTGCATGGCTCACAATACCTCTAAGTGTTTAGAAACGGCTTGCATGATCTCTTCCTTTGTAGTGACGTCTTATCGGAAGTCCTTGCACTCAATAAGCATCTCGTGCGTTAGGGACCTCACTTCCGCTATTTCACCGAGAACTTTGCTTTTTTTGCTCAGAGGTCCTTCCATCAGCAGCTTTATTGAGCTCAAGTAGTAACTCACTTTTGGCCACCTTCCGTATGCGGGTTACATCAGATCACAGTCCATTTAACTCATAGTTGGTCTTTACTTAGGTTGACAGGGCTTTTGATATTTTTGACAAACATATATATACTTTTTCGAGACTATCGTTATTATTTCTCTGCCAGAAGCTATGTATCAAAATTAATATACCCTATGGGATAGGGTATACAAATTAATACATACCTACTGTACAAACAAAATGTTCACACCTATCTGAAATTCATGTTAAGAAACACAGTTAACGGGTGGCCGTGGTGTAGTGGTAACATCGTCGCTTGTCACGCTACAGGTTCACGGTTCGAATCCTGATGTCATCTATTTATTTCGCATGAAATAAATAAAAAGTCGATCAATTGCGAAAGCTTATGTCAACTCTACTGCGATGGCATAACACTGGCAGTAGGGCGGTCATATGGCTAAAATGCAACTTGAATGTGATGATGACATCAATGAATGACGGAAAAAAAATACTGTGAATCATGAGCAACGACAAAAGCAAAAACAAACAAGCTCCCCAGTTATCTGGACCCCCTGGGAGTTCACGGAAACTTAATACCAGCTGAGTTTCAAACCAACTACACCAATCTGTCTTTTTCTTTGTCTCTTTCCCTTTCCTCAATACGCCCGTGTCCTAAAATTAGTATAAGGGTATTCATAACCCCTTTCACACGTGCAAATTATAAAAAAAAAAAGTTAATTTACATAGTGCATCTAAATAATTTTATATCTCATACTTAAAAAGTCTTCTCTTTTTCATTTAGAATTTAAACATGATTTCACTAACACATATCTATGTATATCTCTATTATTTCAGTATGTACAAATTGAAGACACTCGACGGATGAAAGACAAATCAACTGAAATACATCAGCCAAATTCTGTTATAGCCGGTAATGTTACGGGTTTTAGTATGGACACGGAATTTTCACCAACAAATTTTACATTTACCGAAGAAGAAGAAGGTGAAAAGGACAAGACTCGTGAGAGAAGATCGCTGCTGTCAAGGAGAATATTTTATAATATGCTTCAGCAAAAGCTACAAATGTATGTTATGATTTAACATTCCATTAAAAATGAGCCTAAATTCGATTTTACGCACAAAATAAACTTTAATTTGAACAGACATGGATTCAATGGAGAAAGTTGTTTACTGCGGATGATCTGCGAAACGAACGCCTCTGGAATTGCAGACGTCAATGGATTTTTGGGATCTATTGTTCACATTATATTTGCGTAAGTCAAAGCTCTGTATCTAAAATGTCATTGTACACATCGAGTCGTTAAATGAAGACTTTCTCAACTAATTTCTTGCAACACCTTAATCCTTTTCTCCTAAATATTATAGAAAATATTATGCATTCTGCATTATGTATGTTCTGCAAAAATGGTCAAGTTTATTGAGTTTTATGTTTTCGAACTGAAAAAAGTGCTGTTAAAGTTATGTCATTGATAGGATATATTAATTTTGATACATAGTTTTTATACCCTATCTAATTGGTTGATTTTCTCAATTATTATAGAATAGATTTCTATCTGCTGTCCAGGAGTTGTATGAAGTTTAACGCGATATCAAGCTATTGAATTTTTACCTTGGTGATATAATCTGACACTTATTCAAAATCGTCCGGCCGATGTTCTCGCGATAAGGGCAAGCATGGGGATAACAATCCAAAGACAGAGTCCTTGATTTTATAAATTTGAGTTGTTTGACACAACATGTTAATATTTAAGAATTTTGCGTGATTTGAAGAGCAATTTTCAAAGTAATATCTAAATATGTTGGATTAAATCTGATTAAGAAGTGAACAAATTAACTGTAATTAAAAAAAACAAAAAAAAATATAAGATTGACTAAAAGTTTTCTTGAAATTTTCGATTTTGTCCTCAATCAACAATCAAAATCAAATATTTAGAACACAAAAATAAAATTTTGTCCCTTTTATTTTCACCAAAATTACAATTTTAGTTAGGTAATTAAATTTGTAATAAGAAATGGAAATTTGGAGAGAATGTTCCGGGTGTAACAAAAGTCTCAAAAGATCTTCCTTGGGGAACCGTGTCGCCATCTTTTCCCCATTTGTAAGGCAACTAAAAGCACTAGTCACCCACTATTATCTTTGTTTTATTTCTGTTAATTCCATTTATCAACACTACGAGTATATGCGATGAAGATTGTAGACCCACCAATCACCCGTACAACCACAGATAATAAACGACCCAGATGTCTCATTCAAATGGGAAGAAGTGATATATGAAAACGAAATTCACTAAAAAAAAGCTTTTTAAAAAGCTTAAACTTCTTACAAAAGGGAAAAAATCAGAACACAGAACATTTGTTTTTTCTGCTCACTTTTTAGTTCATCGTGTCACTCACACATACCCTTGTTTACCTGCAAAAAAGAAACAAAAAAAAATATTTTGTGCTACTGCGGAGTTCTGATGCCGACACGTTGGAAGAATGGATATGGTGTATCTGTATAGATCGTATATGTATATATATGTGCAAATGGTTGGGCTTATGTTGTGTGCTTGTTATTTTGTCTGTATGTATGTACCTTATTTTCAGCACTTGATTAAATAAATAAAAACTCTGTAAACTTTGTGGACATAAATTTGCTCTGAAAATGGGTATGAATATGAGTTTTGCAAACTGCATTTTATATTTATGCACTTATAATAACTGATCACTGCTCTTGGCCTACTTAAGTGAAGGTGACTAATCTTCGAAATTATTATAAAAAAAACTAACTAACTTAACAAAATAATCATTAACTTAAATTAGGTTAGTATTAAATTGCAGTTAAATCACCTTAATCATAACATACATTGAACCAATTCGGAAAATGTATATTTGTTGCCTTTACGAGTATACATTCTTTAATTAAATTTTCTTTTAAGTTAGATGCAAAAGGTAGTTTTCGAAAGTATTCCGAAAATATTTGTACATGAAGACGGCATACTTGAAAATCTTTTTCCGATGGCCTTAAGAGAACCATATTTTCTTTTGAATTTTCATATTCTTTTAATTTTATCAATACTTCCGTTAGATCGAAATTGTTTGTCCTTTGACATTTCTTCAGCACAATTTTCACAGATTTTGTTCATTTTTTTTTATTGTTTTAAAGATGCAATATCCGGCAAAGTATCTTGTAGCTAGGTCGTTGACCTGCGGTACCTTGACTGATATTGCGTCTTCATCTGGTGGATTAACTATATTGTTCGTATTCATGTTATTTTCAAAACATTCCTCATTCTTAAGAATGTCGTGATTTTGTGATAGTTCTTGGGTAAGTATTATTTGTTCTTCTATATCACTCTGCATTCCAATCCACCTGTAGATATTCCGAATCGTCTTCTTCGCAGTTGGAACATTTCGATTTGAATACAAATTTTATCGATATAACTTTGGCTAGAAGGGAGTTAAATTCGGAAACACTTGGATTACTTTTATTAATATTCCGCGCACTTATTTTACAAAATAAGTTCTCTAATGGATCTTGATTAAATTTATTTACATAAATGTAATATAAATCATTATGATTCATGAATTATGTGTCTCTTATTCTTAAAACGCTTTCTATAGTTAAGGCCAAGCCTTTGAAACAAAATGATCTACATATTTCTTGCGTTTGTGGGCTTGATATAATTTAATATATAATCCTTAATTTTTTTTTCATTTATATTAAGTTTACTATATAAACTACGATTTGTGGGTCCTTGATCACAGCAAATAGCTCTAACGGTTAGTTTCAGCTCCGTGCATATATCAAGACAATTATATACCTCAATCTCAAGTTGTTTCATAGGTATATTGCTTGGACAAACGACATGATATAAAACTTGCTTAAAATTTCCGCATACACTCCGAATCATAACGGAAAAAAATCCACTTCTCCTCTTCGGTGTATTTTTTTGTACTCTCAGATAGAGTGAGTTTCGAAAATGTCTTAGTATTTTGATCAATACTAAGCAATAAATCAATTTTCTCTTGGATACTCTGCTTTTCACGCACAGCCTTTCTTAGTCCTCTTTTAAACGATGAATTCTCTGCAGCAAATTTATTTTCGATTTGCGATTTCCTTTTACTGTTATCCTTGAGCTATTGTTCAATTTCTTAAGCCTATCAATTCCTTTAATATAAATAGATTGCCTTTTTATATGAGTCTCACTGTTGGCGCAAGTAAATTCAACGTTATCATTGAATCTTTTTCTTGATAACCTTTTTGAAGACAAGTTTAGTTCTTCTACTGTAACATCATTTGAATCCAGTACTAATTTATTGCAGTTTTCATATGTAACCTTAGATCCCGTTGCACAAATGAACTCGTCATCATATATAGCAACACTTCGTTTTAACAAGAGAGAAGGGTAAGCATTTTTTTTTTAATATTTCTTTCCAATAAAGGCATTCTTAAAATGTTTGCTGCATATATAGGGCATTTTAAGGCTTTTTATGTGTTCCCGAGACTCCTCTGCTAAAGACAGCCATTCATCGTATTTAACTGTTCCTTTTTTAGGAAATTTAAATAATTTTCCATCAGGCAATTCATTTTAGGTTATAGAACAGTGTGCAATTGCGCACTTCATTCTTTTCCAGGACATTTTTCCCTTGGAGACAATTTTCTTATGCCTTTTAATTGTTTAGTATATGTGTTTAGTATATATGTATGTTAGTAATTAACCTGAAAATCTAAATGATTGATATTCGAGCAAAATCTCTCAAACCTTCTCTTCATATACAACGCATACGCGTTTACAAAACTTCCATTCATGAAAATTTATCCTTTTGCTGCGGTGGTATGGAAATCACACCGTCATGCATCTTCATGCGTCTTCCCGCATACCCCTTTACACTTCATCACCTCGTTCGTTTCCATGTCACAACACACGATTGCATACTTGAATCCAGCTTCAACCCGGGTTGAAATTCATATAAACGCAGATCGAGTTGAAATAGGATTGACTCAACTCGACTCAGCTAACAGAGCTGGATCGAGTTAGAAAAATGCATGTATACCTCGGTTGAGGGGTTGAAGTGACATGTTGTCTCTGTGTGTGTGTGATTTCAGATAACGAATCCAACACAACAGAACACTAACACAATCAAAAGCAGAATGTCTGCTATACTTATCTGTCAGTTCAACCACGTTTGAATTTTTCAATTTTTCGACTCGGTGTGTAGAAATACTAAGATCGAAATCTCAACTCGATCCCAACTCGATTCTGCATATAAACGTGGTAGATGAGAAAAAGAACTTTTCCCATACGAGCGAACGGAATGAGGAAAAAGAAAAAGCTTTATTTGTTGCACTCATTCTGAAAGCTCCTTGCCTGCTACCTCGTTGTCTGCCACGATAAAAATATGCTTCATTTTTTGTGCATCCCATAGGTCCATACCGGTTTCACAATCTGCTTGTGTAGCAATAGCTTGTTGTAGTTTTACAGATATGAGTATCTCCCAATAAGCCAATACATGCATGTTGAACACATCTCTTTTTCTTTACATGCGATTTCCAACGCAGTTTAGCGTCTAGGGTCATGCCCTGGCTGTATTTGAGTATTCCACTACATTGTTGTTTATGTACATATACTGGAATGTGTGGTACGTTTTTATATGTAAAATTAATATGGACTGTCTTTAGGTCTTTTAATCTAATCTGCCATTTTTTTGTCGATCTGAAATACTGTTTATTGCCATTTGAAACTTTTTTGTTGCTATTTCGGCAGTTGCTCCCACAGCAAGTGCAGCAGTTTCATCTGCAAAAGTTGCTATAGTGGTTTCTCCACTTTCAGGCAGATCGCTAGTGAATAAGAGGTAAAGCACAGGACCCAATACACTGCCTTGTGGTACGCCCGCTTTAATTTCTCTTAATGTTGACTACTCTGTTTCTTGTTTATTTCTGAAGAATTGACCTGATTTATATGACTCCAGAATTTTCGAATACTGCTTCGGCAGTTGCTTTTGTAATTTGTGGATCAATCCTATATATCAAGAAATATTGTAGAGCACACATTTTTCTCTTCAAATGCTTTTTCGATTTTATCTGTGATTCTATGCACCTGATCAATTGTAGTTCTAAATCCAAATTGTTTTTTTTTTTTTTTTTTTTATAATTTTCACGTGTTAAAGGGGATATGAATACCCTTATACTAATTTTTAGAACACGTGCGTTTTATGGAAAGGGGAAGAGACAGAGAGAAAGACAGGACTATCGATTTTTCATCTATTATCTTTTCCAGCTATTTTACCAACATTTTTTCAAATAACTTGGACCACATTGGTAGTATCTATATTGGGCGATATGAGATTACTTCGCTAGGTGGTTTGCCTTGTTTTGGTATCATTATTACCTCCGCGACCTTCCACATGCTTGGCACATATCTTGAATACAGCATTTATAATCTGCGCTAGTTTTTTCAAAACTTTTCGTGGAAATTGGTTTAAAATTTCCCCTGTAATTAAATCAAACCCTGGGGCATTTTTTATATTTATGCCTTCTTTAATTTCTTTGGCAAGTTCTTTAGCTGTTTCCGGCAGAATAGGTCTATTTTCTTCGCACCTTACTTCGATTTCTTAATAACATTTATCTTCATAAAGTTTGAAGACGTCAAAAGTGTTTGCTTTCTCTTGGCTACTTTTTGTTACCTTTTCTGGTTTTTGCTGGTGGAATGTGAGCTATTGGCCTTTTCATTTTCTTTGTTACCTTCCAGAGCGAGTAGTCTGTACTAGCATCATTTGTAAGACTTGTAAGGTATATTTTTAACGTCTCATTATAAAACTCTCTTATAGATTTTCTGAGCTTATTATTTAAATTGTTCAGTATGGTTTTGTCGCTTGGCGCCCTTATCTGTTGCCAACGTTTTCTAGCTTTCCTCTTTTCTGTAATAATTTCACATATTTCGCGAGGATAAGAGTTTTGTTTAATCTTGTTTGTTGTTTTGGGAGTTGCAGCCCATGCAGTTTTTTGTATATTGAGTGTAAATTTTTGCACTGCTTCTTCTAGTTCATCTTCTGTTTAAATAGCTGATAATAGCTGGGTACTTTCTTCTAACTTCTGTCTGAAGTAGTTCCAATCAGTCAGTCTATTAACTAGTTTTGGACTATGTTCTTTTATTATTATTTTATCGCCAAGTGTAAGAAGTATTAAGGAGTGATCTGATTGAAGATCAGGCCCTTCTTCTACATTTATATTATTTGAAGATATATTTTTAGATATAAAGAAGTCGACAAAATCTGGAGTTTTATTCCTAACTGTTGGCCAGTAGGTAGGTTTTCCCTTTGAGTGATAGTTTGCGCCATCTTCTTTAATAGTTTCATATAGTTCTCTGACTCTAGTATTTGTTAATCTAGATCCCCAATATTTATTTTTGGCATTAACATCCCCACCAGCGATTAACCTATTGTGAAATATGCGGAAAAGACTTTTAAAATCATTTTTCTTTAGTCACATGATTGAAATTTTGCTTTTATATGGTGTTCAATTGTATTCTTTATTATCACTGCAGCCCCACCTTTTGCACAATTATGAGGGTGTGGGGAGTGATATAAATTACATCCTTGCAGTTTAAAGTCAGTAGTCAATTTAAAGTGCGTCTCTGGTCATTTGCATCTCGTTCGATTCTCAATACCATTAGCATACCATTCAAGAATATTTATTTTATTCATCGTGTTAGACTTTTCGGTACGGCTCTTTTGTTGCTGTTCTGTTTCTTTAGCAATAATATTCTATCTAATATCGTTTTATTGCATTTTTCTATGGAATCAATCCTGTTTAGGATTTGTTTCATAAGATTTCCATTGCAGTGTTTAGCGCTTATGGCTTTCTCTGCTGGTATTTTGTTACCACCTCTGACGTTCATCTTTAACAGAATATTAACTTGCTGCCTTTATCTAAAATCTTGAAAAAAGTCAAAGATAATACACTACTGCATTATTGAAATTAGTTGAAGATATTTGTATTGACTTTTCTTGTGTTACTTGATTTCTCGAAGGCTTTCGACACTGAGTCGCACGATATTCTCATTCTTAAAATTAAACACTATTTTAACCTCGATTCCTCTGCCGTTCACAAGCGGTTTATTCCAATGGCAATTTATCCTCATTTTTAAAAACTGATACTGGCATTCCACAGGGATCCATTTTAGGGCCTTTTGTCAAAACACTGCTCCTTCCAGTACTATATGCACACCCAATTTTCTGCGACCTAGATAGCAATAGCTCACGTAAATTCACAGTACGAGTAGCTTTCAATAGTACTGTACGTTACGTTTATAACATCGGTAGGTATGAACATATTTCGGAATACGCGCGTGAATTTCTTGGGATGGAGTTCAAAAAATGTCTTGTAATGTTCTAGCAGCGGTAGAGAAAGTTCGATTGTCGAATTTCGGGGGAGCCGTGGGGAGTAAATCCTCAATTCAAAAAATAAGACTGCAAGTTCTTTTTAAAAAAAATTATAAACTTTTTATTTGTAACTGTAACTGGAAATTTGGCTCAAAAAAAATGGAATTATTCGTTTCTCAACCGCGAGTATGCTGTCCGAAGACTACAGTACCGCTTAATTGGCAATCCAAAAATTCTTAAAGTGTGGCGCTTTTCGATGCGGTAGTGTACCGCAGTTACCAAAACGTCAAACCTTAGTGAAGTTCCTTGCACTGGCGCCGTCCTTTTATATGCTCCAAGCGTGAGCTTTTCGAAGATCGGCTTCACATTGGGGCCGAGTGCAAAGAGCTTTTGGGAGAAAAGCTTTACATAAGTGACGTGAGCACAGAGCTTTCCCTCCACTTTTATTACAGGGATGTACGTGAGTAAAATAAAAATAAATGTTTACAATGTTTTTCTTAAGAAAATTATAAAAGAAAATTAGAAAATGAATTCAGAAAAATTAAAAATACAAGTTTTGTAGTAATTCATTAAAGGAAAAAGAAAACAATTAAATAATTAAATAAGTAGTTGTTACAATCTCGATTTTAATGTTCTAACTTTCCTTTTTAATCTTAAAGAATCAATAGCTCCGTCATATCTTTTTCATATTTTTCAAATTGCCTCATCTGCGAGAAATAAAGCATTCCGCGCTTTAAATATTACACGACTCTGAAACAGTTCTTTATTTACGCTGTAAGACTCTGGAATTCACTTCCAGCCAGTTTAAGGAGATCTTATAGTATCGGTGACTTTAAAAGGCGACTTAGCGAGCATCTAAGCATATAAATGTGCAGACATTGAACTTTTATTTTTATTTCTTTATCTGATTTTTAAAGCTGTTTTGATTTGACAAAAGGATACTAGAAATCGTTAATTAATTATTCAATTTTTAAATTTTAATTCCTTCAAATGTATGTATATATAAATATTTTTATTTTCCATATTTTCTTTTTTTTATAATATATCTTTCTTAATTTTTTTTTAAATAATTATTATTAACCATTTAAAGTAGCTTCACAGCTTAAAAGATTTGTATTTTACTTGTAAGCCTTATATTTTTAAATAAATAATAATAATAATAATTTGATTTGTTTTTGATGCTGTCTGGGCATATGTCATTTTTGGGCCCGCTGTCTTTTGTTTTGGATTGAATTTTATGAGGTGTGAGCCTTACCTCTGGTGGGGGTCTCACAATAAACAAACACACTATTGCTTTAATTCTAGACTATTTTTATATAATTTTTACAAAGAAAATGACAAACATAAAACTAGATAACTCCACTGCCCGGTCACACAGGTGTTGGATGACCAGCACTCAGACGGTGATATGACACCTCCGATGTCCACTGTATACTGCTGATTGCGTGGAAATTATGTTGTTCACAACAGCATGAATCTCAACTTTCATCCCAAGTATGTTTTTAATGCCATTTATTTTTTTTATCTTCGTCATGTTCAAAACTTAGTATAAAAATTGGAAGTGGTACTTGCTTTTAAATTTAAGCATATTTACAACTTCCAATATTTTAAAGTCTCTGTCTTTTAATTCTTTTTTTTATGTTTTCGGGTGAGCATGAGTAATATAGTTTCTTCACCACAACCTTCATTGGTCTGGTTTTCTTATTCTTATAAGAATACCATTGCATTTTTTTCTGGTTAAGTATTTTAGTGAGGTTTCTGTATCCATCTTCTTCATCCACATTCATTTTGATGTCAATATTATTTATTAGTGCTGTACTAGCTTTAATTTTATTTTCCTCCAATAATTTGACCAAGCTTTCATACTTATTTATTTGTAGTGCAATAATTGGTGGAGGTTTATTTGGATTTTGTATTTTGTTTTCTTTATTTGAAGCATACACAGTACTTTCTTTTGGGGATGCACTCATTTTGCCTTTTTTATTTTTAATCCCCATGTGACGATGTTCTTCTGTCTCTTTTTTCAGTTCTTCTTCATCTGTTGAGAACTCGACAGGTTGGAAATTCACTTTTTTATGGTTGTTGATTTCTTCTTTCAACAATTGCAACTCTTGCTTAAGATTATTTAATTCCTTAAACAGTGTCTCATTGAGTTGCTTAAACCCATCTCTTTGTTCGCAGGCTTTTAAATATTTAGCCTTCCATATTTCATCACTTTCTTCATTTTAGACTGGGGTGTTCTCTCTACCCTTTTACTTCTCCCAAAAGGGTCTTTACTAAGCAACAAATGGTCCTCCGAAGAGGGTGGATTTACCAGTGTAGCTGGCCTACCACCTGGGGTATTAATCTCTATTGTTTTGTTCATTAAATATTTGTTTTTAGCTTTTTCGAAAAGTTTTTTTTTCTATCTGTACAGCCGCTCCTGATATAGAGAACAGACGCTGACCAGGGATCCGCCCAATATGGGTCAGACGCTACTGGGTTTTTATGACTAGGGTCCGCGGGGTCGTTACGCGCGTTACCTCTCCAGAGAAGTACCCTTGCGGGCAACAAACCTTGTATCGAAGTGAATATACCATATGGGATAGAGTTTACAAATGAGGTATACAGTGGATATTTTAAATACCTCAGAGTCCGTGAACTTCCGTTACAAATTTCGACAGTTATGCTCCCTTTCCTCTAAGAAATGAAAGTAAAAAATGATCTCTGGGTATAGAGATATTTGCATTTACATTAAAAGTTCTTAATGCCATGCTCACTTTTTTAGGGATGCCTTAGATGATGACGGACACGTTGTCGGTATGTTTTTATTTTAATAAGTCTTTTGTAACGAAATGTTCAAGTCAATAGTTTTGCGAAATATAACATGAGCTTAACCAACGCTCGCTTTCGTTCTCAGGGGAAAGGGCTATGTCGTTTGACACTTGCCAGATGTATTTGGTAGCCAACTCCGCTGAGGATGGACGCGGTCATACGGCCTGCGGACGCAAGTTGCAGTTATCAGAAGAATATTCTATTGGGAGTATCCGATCGTCACAACCAAAGAAAACTCTTTGCCACAGAGCCAGTTGAAGAAAAGATTTTGTGCTCAGTTTCATTTTATTTGAATCCCAAAGCCATTCCATTTATGGCCAAAAAGGAACATCAGCCATATTAATTGCCACCAAAATGGAGACGTCAGTTTCGTCAGCCACTTAATTGCCTCCCGAAGCCATAGCATTTGCCGTCAAAAACGACGTCAGCCATATTATTTGCCGCTAAAAAGAGACGTCGGTTTTATCAGCCAATATTTGCAATTACTGTCGGCAGCAGTCACTTTCTTATCAACCATCTGTTGTTGCTGGCTAAGCTGCTCCTCCAAACGCTTACGCCCCCTAACTGAAACAACAGCTATCTGTTCCCCGTGCGCGGTTATTTACGTCAGGAGTTTCAATGCCATAAGATTCGTAGACTATGTGGACAGCTTTGATAGCGTTTCCGAAGCCAATAACGTCACTAGTGCTGTCATATCTATCATGAAAGTGGCGGGTTTAACTTGCGAAACTTTGCATCTAACGCTATAGAATTCATGCGAAGTATATATAAATCACAGTCACCGACTATACTTCGAGCCGGCAACATCGTTTTCGATTGTGTTTTCTCTGCTCTCCCGAAGTTAGAAGTGTAATCTCTCCCGCACTTATTCCCTCCTTTTTCCCTCTGCGTTGTTTCCTTTTTCCATCAAGCAAGTGAGTGACAAACTAGCTCATATAGTGATAAATCTATACAATATGGCCTCAGGGCCAAACGTGCACTCGGTTCGCTGAGTTACATCAGCCTACCGACCCGCCTAAAAAAAGACCTAAACAAAATACAAATTCTCCTGTAGCCCTTAATTTTGACATTCCATCTCATTCTAATTCAAAAAATCCCAAATTCATTATTATATCCCCAACAAACCCCAAACAACTCCTAACATCCATTAGTATTTTTGTATTAAAAAAAGCTATCGACGCCACAAGCACGTCATACGAATACATCACTCAACTTCGTGCTGGCAACCTACTTATACTCGTAAAATCCCAACACGTTTCTAATCTCTTCCTTTCGAAAAAAAACATTATCTAATCTTTGCTCGATTTCAAACTCACTTCATAGTCAACTTAACTCTTCCAAAAGCACTGTTTACGCACCATGTCTAAATATCCTACCTGAAAAAGAAATCATTGAAGAAATGAAGGACCAAGGGGTAACGGACGTATACAATTTCAAAAAAAATCGAAAAAGGGACGTTTTAGGTGTTGTAAAAGATGGTTTTTGATCTCTTCCGTCCTCCTACAACTGTAATTGTAGGTTGGTACAAACTAAAAGTGGAAGAATACTTCCCAAATCCAATGCGCTGCAAAAAAAGCCAGCTTCTCGGACACACAGCAAAAAGGTGCACTCGTAGTGAAACTTGTACCACATGCAATCTCCCCCACACCCCTCTGCAAAGTGCACACGCACCTTATGTGCTAACTGTGCAGATAACCACCCAGCATCATCGAAACTATGCAAACGGTTCATCCAAGAGAAAGAAATTCTGAAAATAAAAACATTAAAAAAATGCAGCATGGTAGAAGCCAAATAAATCTACAGCGAACAGAACTCAATCCCCCTTCCTCCCTTACCTTGCTTTTTTGTTGCAAAAAACGGAACACAACCGATCTCGCATAGCTTATACAGCCAGTCACACTCCACAACCCCCCTTCAAATTCCACCAAAGCGGTCCAAGAAGAAACAGATGATTCCTCTCTTCTAACGAAATCAATCAATAAAACAGGAAAACCAAGCAACATCGCTCCCACACCTCTCTCAACCAATTCAAATCAAACTACTACAATACCAAACTCACCATTTGCAAACAGCACCTCTCTTTCATCAGTCATACAAAGCATTTCTAAAACTGTTGAAATAGTACCAAACACAACTTTAACAAATTCACCACTCTTTTCAAACTCGAATTCCCACTCAAACCCATCTTCAAAACCCAACTTACCAAACTCAGCTACATTCACAAATAATACTTCAAATCAACACTCAATAACTAACACAGCATCCCAAACAACTGAATAGCTTCACCAAGGTCAATCGGTCACATCAGTCAACATTACAACAAAATTTCAGAAAATGATGACGACTTTGATGATGGAGACATCTAACCATACTACCGGTACCCAAAACAATGACTCTGTCGGTCGGAGGTTGAAACACTCAAACACAACCAGGAGTTTGAGTGGTTCAACCTCAGAGTGACATAATTAAACAATTAACCAGACCAATACATACGCTAACGACTTTTCACAGTATAGCTCCTCTTATACTGCATAAAAGTCCTCTGCAACTACAAAATCAATCCTTAAGGTTGTCCAGTGTTGTCCAGTTAATAACTATAATGAGCTAGAGCTCTTAATAAAAGAACACAGGCCTCATATAATTTCCCTTCTCGAAACTCATATTCCCGACAACACAACAATTAAAGCCCCAAAATAGTACGCAGCTTACTTTCACAATTTGTATAAATACAACAGCAAAACAAGGGGTAGGGCTTTTGATTCATAAATCGGTTCCACATAAAATCCAAATAATAACATCAAATATCTCAACAATAGCAGTTGAAATTGACCTCGATATCAAGCAGTTCTATCTCTCTCTATGCATCCCTCCCAGCCCTTTTCTTCTTCCAATTTAGAAGCTATTTTAAATTCTGTAAAATCCCCTTTATTGATCACTGGAGATTTCAATGCTTAGAACCCTCTCTGGGGCTCACCTGTTGCAAACGTAAGAGGGAAAATTGTTGAAAACTTCCTTACAAATTCAAATTTATCTCTTTTAAACTATAGAAGTCCTACACATTTTTCTACCCATAACACGCTTACACACGTAAATCTCACTTTTACATCTCCTCAAATATTACCTAACATTGCCTGGCACAGACTTGATTACCTCCACTGTAGCGACCACTTCCCCATAATATCCAGCATCAACAGTATTCGATAAAAAAAAAAAATAGTACGTAGAGAATTACTTAAGGTAGAATAAGATAGGTTAAAGTGGAATAAGGTAGCTTAAGATTTATTTTAAGGTAGCTTTGTAAGTTTGGTTAAGGGTGGTTAAATTTTAAGGGCCGATGTTGAATGTGAACCACACCTAAACGTCAAGTTTTTTTCTGCATTTCATTTGACATTTCTCAATTTCAGACTAACTCAATTTGAACCATGGAAAGATACACAATCGAGCAACGCGTTAAAGTTATTTAGGCTTATTATGAAAATGGGCGTTCAAATCAAAATGCATATCGTGCATTTCGTGATTCTGTCGGTCAATTTAATCGTCCAAATGTGCGTACAATCGGAAAAATCGTGCAAAAATTTGTGCAATCCAAGAGTGATTGTCGAAAAACCAATGCACCCACAAAGAGTGACTGTTTGGTGCGGTTTACGGCCTGGCGGCATCATCGGGCCGTATTTTTTCCAAAATGAGGCCGGTCAGGCAGTTACTGTGAATGGTGTTCGCTACCGTGAGATGATAACGAACTTTTTATGGTCCGAGTTGGAAGATATGGATGTGGACGATATGTGGTTTCAACAGGATGGTGTCACTTGCCACACAGCTAACTAAACAATGGCTCTTTTGCGCGACAAATTCAATGGCTGTGTTATTTCACGTGGTGGCGATGTCAATTGGCCGCCAAGATCATGTGATTTGACACCGTTGGACTTCTTTCTTTGGGGTTATTTGAAAGAAAAGGTGTACGTCGATAAGCCAGCAATAAGAGCTAAAGGATGAGATAATTCGGCACATTAACGGCATAAAACCTCAATTATGCCTCAGCGTCATTGAAAATTTGGACCATCGGATGGAGGTGTGCCGCCGAGGTCGCGGCGGCCATTTGGCCGATATTTTGTTCCATACATAATTGAACCATACCAATATTATCATAATAAAAAGAAATGACAGTAATTTCCTAAATAATTTGTGTTTTATTCAAAATCAACATCGGCCCTTAAAACTTAACCACCCTTTATAAGAACAATCAAAATAAGTTCGTTTACTAAGTTTTTTCACTTTATCAACATTTTTCTTAGTAATAAACAATAAAAAAAACAATAAAATAAATAAAGAACTAAAGTAAGTTACGTCGAAAGACATAGTTTTAAGAATTAGGTTTAACTTAGAGCGCCCGCATAGGGCCAGTAAGTCAGAATAGAATAACATAGTTAAGATAGTTAAGCTAGTTTTAAGCGTTTTTTTGTCTAGCATGTAAGGTATAATGAATTGGAAAATAAAAATGCATCAAAAATTAATGAAAATGAATCCAGAATCAATCTCAAACGTCACAACAGTTGCTCTAAGCCAACCCGTAAATTTTTAACCTAACGTGCCGACAGGAATCTTTTTCAAAAAAAATTGTTAGAATTCCTTAGCAATAAACCACAATCCACAAATATCAAGCAAACAAAAAACGAACCAATAAAAAACATAGTCGCATGGTGGAATTCAGAGATCGCCTCCCTTCGTGATACGAAGCAACATCTATGGTAAAACTCCGGGTTTCTACCGTATCTCATCCGATGATCAAAAATGCCCCATTTGAAGTAAAAAACGTATTTTGCTATTATTTAACAATAACTTCGATTAAGGCATAGTGCCCCAAGCATGGAAAACTGCAATCAATGTTCCGATTCATAAACCAAATAAACAGCCAACTGACACAAATGGTTACAGGCCTATTTCACTGTTATCCTGCACACCCAAACTTTTAGAAAAAATTGTATCCAAAAGACTTCTTTGGTTTATTGAAAGGCACAATCTTATAAATCTTAACTAGGTTGCCTTCAAACACGGCCGCAGTACTATAGATTCTTTTCTTCACATAGACAAGTTTATATCATCTGCACTCTCATGTAAAAATCATATCTAAATTGTTTCAATTCACTTTGGGAAAGCGTTCCAACGCATTGGAATCCATATCCCCCTAAATAAATTAATAAGTTGGAAGATTGGCCCCAAAATGTATAATTTTATAAAGTCGTTTCTTACGAACAGATTTTTTAGATCGAAAGTTAACAACTCTTTCTCTAAAGTGCATACCCTTAAGAATGATATACCTCAAGGATCTCCCCTTTCGGTAGTCATTTTTGTAATTGCATACAATGATATTAGCGAAATAATTTTAAAGTTCAAAACCATTGATCATTCATTACATACAGATGATTTGTACTTAATGTTTAGTTGTTTAATTTATTTAAAGAGGTTATAAATTGTATAAATAACCGGTGCACCCAATCAGGGGCCTTAATATCTCTAAACAAAAACAAACACCTGCATATTTGCAGAAAATTAAATTGTTCTAAAATTGACATTAATATTAATAATATTCATATACCAAATGTAAACAATTTAAGTATCTTAGGGATATTATTTGATAACAAATTTAACTTTAAGACTCACTGTATGGAATTAAAAAAGAAATTAGCTCCTAGACTGAATGTTATAAAATATTTGTCATCACAAAATAGTTATATTCATACTAACACCTTAATTAATATAACGAAAATGATCTTTTGCTCTAAAGTCGAATACGGACTAACCATTTACAGCAAAAGTGCCAAATCAAACTTAAAAATCCTAAATCCGTTTTACCACGCAGAAATCAGAACAAGCCTAAAATCTTTTCGAATTACTCCAATCATAAATATGATGACTGAAGGCGGCTTTTACTCAATTGAAGACAGAAGTAAAATCATCATGACATCCCGACTTTCCCGATGATTTGCGAGTCATACTGCTCCCCAATCCACAAAGATGCAGCCAAAACATTGAGATGTAAGAAGTTACCCAAACTACCCTCAACAGTAATAACGCTATATACTTCGGGAAAGACATTGGAATCGACCCCACTGTAAAAAGGATACCTATCGAAATACACCCTCCTTGGGCGCTTCCTCAAGACTCTATCAACACCAGTTTGTCCAAATATCCAAAAGATACGACACCTAAGGAAATATAACTCAACTATTATTAGAGCAGGTACTCCAATAATCTCTGGGAAAAACTATACACCGACGGTTCCAAAAGCCGTGAGGGAACCGGATTTGCAATTGTTGATAAACATGGTCGACTTTTGTCTGCCGAGAAGCTCCCATCATACTTTTCCATCTTCTCAGCAGAAGCTTTAGCTATACTGGAAGTAACAAACATAGCAATTTCAACGTTTCAAAAGTTATACACACACATTGGCGTCAAAAGAAAAAGACTGTTGAAGCACATATATCCACCACTATGCCTCAATCAACCCAGAAGGGGTGCAAGCATTTTATCCTACAAATACAACGGCCAAAATAAATAGGTGCTTTCTACGCTTGAGGCTTGGACATACCTGGATAACAAATAGCTACTTATTGAAGAATAAACCTCCTGCTACTTGTCACATCTGCCAAACAAATAGCATAATGTAGAATGTAATGTAGCAAAATTAAACAAATTTTGAGAAATTATACAAAAAAACATTTACTAACCTACTTTCAGTCCCATCAGCGGATAATATAAAAAATGTATTCAAAGTATTACAAGATCTCAAACTCAATACATGTATTTAAACTTGCTATTTGGCTCCTCAAACGAGGGAGCGGTCAAGGATAACAGGTGCGCGTGCTCGGTAGATCATTAAACCTTTATTAATAGCTTAATTTTAAAAAAAAATCCTAAGATCCCAGCCGTAAACCATGGAGCTAGTGCTGTTAGTTTTTAAGGTTAATCTGTACATTTATGTTTTGATTAATAAATAATAATAATATTAATAATATGTGAATCAAATAGAGCAGAAAACCCAGGCTCAATGGTCAATATCGACATCGATGCCGCTGTGATGACTATGAAGGTTCTTGGGATGTGCTGGTACTGCTTAGAGGATGCGTTCGTTTTTCGTCTCAGCTTTCCGCGGGTGAGTCAAGAGGTCATGGCTAATGACAGGGGTCCTACGAAGAGGGAGTTTCTTAGTATTACTATGTCAATATTCGCTCCGTTTAGAATGGTCGCAAATTTCGTCCTACCTTTGAAGTTACTGTTGCTGTCGATCTGGCGTTACGGAGTTGAGTGGGACGAACCGATTCCCGAATATATCTTTGCTCGATGGAGACTGTGGAAAGCATAATTACCAAACCATAGCCATTCACAAGTTCGTTGATGTTAGCGAAATAGCGTTCAGCGCTGTCACGTATTTCCGGATCAAGCACAGTGTAAATACGTCGTATGTCTGCGGTTAAACTCATCTCCGGGAACCGGGACTTGAGTTGTTAGCCATCGTTTTGGGAATAAGACTAGCCAACTCAATCCTTCCTATCCCGAATCATACTTCATGGGCTTAAGGATCCTCGCCGGCACAAGGACTTCGTTGCCTTTCGTATCGTCGAAATATTGGACAGGCGAGTCAATGAATGGTGGTGGATTCCGTCAAAACTGAACCCAGCAGATGAAGTAACCCGAGCGCGCTACCCTCCGCTGTTTCAGGGAACAATAAATGGTTAAATAGGCCCCCATTTCCTAGGCTGGTGGAAACAAAATGGCTCGATTTGTCAGCCGACATTGTCAATCTTAGGTACCCAATGGAATTGTGTTCGAGACTCGTATAACATGCGGATACGGTAAAGGATCCACTTTTAGACGCGACAAATTTAAATCTATGAAGAACGATAGCCTGGGTGATCCGTTTCACCTACGTATGTCGACGAAAATCTGCTGAGTGTGGGGAACTATCTGTTGCTGATCTTGATAATCCCGAGCGCATAAACACCCGGACTGATAGAAGCAAGGTCGTTGTGTATTCGAAAACAGTGGAAAGTATGCCACCAAAAAAAAACATTTCTGGAGAAGATGGATACGTGAATATCTCCCAGTTTTAACGAAAAGATGTAAATGGCTCCAGAAGACATCGCCACTCAAAGTGGGGCATTTCGTCCTAGTATGCGATGTCGAAAGCCGAGAAATCAATGGATCCAGAGAAGAATAGCCAAGGGGTTTGGGATGTCACGAAATATTCAAATCAATAATATTGTGAAGTGTAACTAGAGTCTAAGCTGCGCTTGCGGTCGTTCTCGGCGACAATTGCCAGATGTATTTTGTAGCCAGCTTTCGCTGAAAATGGACGTGGTGTACAAGTAAGTAAGCAGTATGATACGTACATATATATATTTCATGCAAATTTGTATTTCATATTCAGAAAATAAAGTCTTCCCCTTCCTAATTACAAAAAGGAATTGTTAAATTTTTCGACAACGGCTCTCTGCGATTTAGCGATATCCTTCTTTGATTGTCTTGCGCGAAGTACCCTGAAAAGTATTTAGTTTATAAAAAATTTGGCTATGATCTTGATAATCGAAATACCTAATTTCGGTAGGTTTTTCTAAGATGGCGCTAAACGCACAATAGGCAGGAATACTTAACTTAATATGTTTATTACAGACTACTTAAACTATTAAAGTCATTTACAAATTTCTAGAAATTGATTCCTGTACAAACATATATATTTTCATCCGATTTGTGAATGCATTACAAACTAATTATTTTTGTCTTATTATCCTTAGGCCGAGCTCATCGAAAGATGAAGGAATATCGAAGATTTATTACAAAGCCGAGTTTGATGGTCAACAATCAGAATGCGCACATTACAATAAAAAATGTCCAGAGAATATTTTGGATTTTATATCGACTCCAGTGCATGAAATTATGAAGTTATTACGAACAAAATAATAATAAACAAAAATAATTTATATATTTTTATTTTTTTATTTTTTTTTTTTTATCAAATATGAACAATATTGCGAGAAATGCCTAACACGGTAGAAACTCGTTCGATAATAGACTTTTGACACTCTGTAAACATATGTGAACAGGCAGCACCTGATCGCCCCAACATTTCTGCATGTAGATATTCGTTGTTAGCATGGTGATGAATAACGTCAATGGATGAGGATGGTCTGAAATAGGATTAAGAATAATTTAAAAGTTTATATCACTACGAATGTACATATATCTAATATTCTTACGTCATAACAATATGAACTATTTCGCCTAGTATACCACTCGCCCGATGAAATGGTACTCTTGCTACTTCACAGATACTTTTAAGAACACAAGCTCGTCCTACCATACCCATACTGAAAAGAATAAAATTGCATTTGGTAAACGCTGGAATGCTATTAATATGTAGTTATACTCGTATTATAATACTTTTTTTACTTCTTTCTTTTTTATTTATATCAGGCAAAATAGATAACTTTATAATCAAAATACAAGACAGTGATCCTCCAAGTATTCGAGTATCTCTGCACTATCTACCATTTTATTTACACTAAACATAAAGAAAAGATTCAATCCATTTGGAACGGATCGTATGATGCCCTATTCTCCATATTCTAAATTTGGGATAACCAATCCCCTATAAAGTGGGCGTGGCATTTTGAAATATTCAATTCAAATTCAATGACATGCTTATTTTTCCATTCAGAGAAACTGATTTTATGGCATCTTCTTTTAAGAAAGTGGGTGTGGCTGCAACTACTTTTTGCAAAAGTTCATAGATTCTAATGAGATCTTGCAAATACAGCTTATGCATCACCATGATTAGCTTTAGAAAAGTAATATCAGGTTTTTTTGGGGGGAACGACCCTAAAAAGTAGGAGTGGCATTATACAACGTATGGAAAAATTATAGAGAATAGGCTCGTTTGTATATTTTGGTGAGGCAATAGTTTTCAGTTTCTAGTAAAAATGTTAAATAGAGCTTCGGGTTCTAAACAGCCTACTAAATTTCATCTTCTTGTCTAAAAATTTAAGGTCCACTGGTGACATACGGACGGCCCCGATGACAGATGGACATTGCTAGATGGACTAAGTTTTCGATGCAGATCACAAATATATGTATATACTTTTGGCAGACTATAGTTATTAATTCTTTATGTTACAAACTATGTATCCAAAATAATAAATCCCATTGAATAGGGTATACAATACAGAATAAAGTTAGAATACATTTGGAACTGATCGTGTAATACCCTCCATTTTTTAACTCACCCCTAATGAATTTAGAATGGTGCTGCGAAATTTGTAAGACATGTACAATGATAAACTCTTATTTGAATGATATTTGCGCGATTTAAAAAAAAAATGTTAAGAGTAGTTTACGGATTGTGATTAGATATTCACAATAAGACTTAACCATCACCGTAAACCACTTAACTTTTACTTTGAAAATGAAATACATGTTCAGAAAACAGTTTTTATGTAAAAAAAATTTATTTCCCCGCTTCTAATTAGCTAAGTGAAATAGTACAAGATAGAGCGTAATCAATGAACTAGTCCGATAAAAATCTTGGGCTAAAATTTCAACCAAAACTTTAAATAGGAAGATCATATATCAATCAATTGTTGGAAAAGTGGACGGTCTTGTTGGAAAAGTGTCTTCACAGTATTATAAGTCCTTCAGAACAACTCTTATACTTGCTGTGACCCTTCTAGTTTCAATAATTACTTACAGCTGGGAAGTGTTTGCGGGTTTTGACGCACAGAGTAAAAGAAAACTGAACTTAGTTTTTAATAGTACAACTAGCTATATAGGTATATGTGTTAAAAGAATATGACCATGTAGCTATGTATATACTATCCATGCAAGATCCTTTGGAACCTTTTACTCGCTTCAAGATTCTTTGATTTTTAGGTTCGGTTAGGTAGGAATATAAATTTATGTATTTAATTGATTTATTATTTTGTATACCCTTCCCATAGTATATTAATTTTGATACATAGCTTGTAACATAGAGAAATAATAAAGGAAGACCCTCAAAAGCATATATACCTACATTTGTATATAGCTATATGATGGTTATAGGCATCAAAAGTTATGTCGAATACATTATAACGTCCGCCCGTTTGCCTGTCTGTATGTCACCACTTTATCGTTTTAAATTTTGAGCTAGGACCATGAATACAAAGCAGTACAATTTTTTCTTTCCAAGGGTAGGTGAAAATCCTTAATAGATACTATGAGGATCGCAAGCGCGTAGTAGTAGTGTGAGCTTCACACTCACCAAACACATTTCCCTTCGATATAATTTGTTTAGTTACTGCAACTAAGTTAAGACGAAGCAGTATAAGTGTACAAATTTTTGAAATTCACCTGAGAAATATTGTCAAGGTTTTTTTTTACAATTTGCGCTCTCCAAATGGGATATGAATACTCTAATATCATATTATATGCAGGGCATGGGCGTTTTTGTAAACTCCAAAGGCAGCGTCCAGATAACTAGGGGCCATTTTTGTTTTGCTTTTTATTGTCATTGCTCATGATTCACAGTACTTTTTTCCGTTCTCTTGATGTCATCATCACGATCAAGTTGCATTTTCAGCTATATGAGCACCCACTATCAATGTTATGCCTTGGCAGTAGAGTTTACTTAGCTTTCGCAATTGATCGACTTTTTTATTTATTTCATTCGAAATAAATAGATGATTCTTCACATCAGGATTTGAACCAACAACCAACATTTTTACTGCATTTTTATTGTTAAATTCATTATAACTTAATTGCTACACAAAAAACGGTTAAAACTGGCTTAACTAACTTAACTATCTTGTTCTAACTTACCCTATGCGAGCGCTCTAAGCTAATCCTAATACTTAATGTCTTTCGACATAACGTACATAACATTTCTTATTTATTTTATTATTCTATTACCGATTTATATTAAGAAAAAATTTTAAAGAATTGAAAAAATTTAGTAAATAAACTAATTTTTTTTTTGTTGTTCTTATATATAAAACTTAAAAATCTACCTTAAAATAAATCTTAAACTACCATATTCTAAATTAACCCATCTTATTCTACTGTACGTAATTCTATACGTATTTTTTTTTTTTTTTATCGAGTGCTGTTTTTTTTTTTTACAAGCCACCCTCAAATAGAAGTTGACTTTCTCTACATTTCATCTACGAGTATGTACATATATATAATATTTTGGGACGATTTCTTGAAAAAAAATATATATTGCTTTTTTAAAGCTATTTGCGGTGTTGGTTAAGTCTTATTGTGAATATCTCAAATTTTGGAAGTAATGCCCACTTTCTGCTAAGAAAAAGTTGTAAAAAACAGTTTTGTGATGAAATTTCTTAAAAATCAGTTTTGCGATAAAATTTCTTAAAAATCGAGGAAATATCCTCTGTATGGAGAGATATCATTGAATATATTTTAAAAAATTCGCAACGCCTCGCTCAATTTATTAGGGGTGACTTAGAAGATATGGAATATGGTGTCATACGATCCATTCTAGATGGATTGTAACTTTCCTGTATGTTTTGTACTGTCCTTATTAATTGTACAACAGCTACTACTCATTTCTTATAATATTTTCGGGTATATTAATTTTGATACATTGTTTGTAACATATGGAAATAATAGGGGTAGGCCCCCAAAAGTATACATATTTGTTATCAGCATCATAAGTTGTGTCGATCTAACCATGTCCATCTGTCCGTGCGTCCGTATGTCACCACTTTTTGGGTCTTGAATTTTAAGCTAAGAAGATGAAATTTTGTATATAAGCTTCATAGGACCCGAAGTAGTACAAATTTAACAATAAGCAAATAGACACGCCCACTTTAACAAAATAAAAAAACGTCCTTTCAAAAATACTTTACTGGAAACTAAACATATAGGAAATTTACAATCTGTCTTCTTTTTTCATTTATTCAATTCAGTATCTCTTAGTTGCTAGACAGAAAAACGCTTAAAACTAGCTTAACTAACTTATCTATGTTACTCTAGCTTACTAGCCCCATTCGGGCGCTCTAAGCTAAAAATAATACTTAAACTATTTGTATTTATTTACTTAAACTAAATTTATTTATTTCATTTAATTATTTTTTAACTGTAATACTAAAAAAATTGAAAAAAAAACTTAAAAAATACCTTAAAATAAATCTTAACCTGCCTTACTTTACCTTACTCTAATTACATAATTAAATACGTACTTTTTTACATCAAGTGCTGTGCATTTTTTTTTGTTTTTTTATCCCAGCGATCTGATTTTTTTTTTTTTTTTTTGTTCTCTAACTCTAAAAAACTACTTAAGGCTAGGCTATGTAAGTCGGCCACGCTATGGAACAGGCCAACTTTAAATAGGCTACCCTGGATTGTGAGGAAACGGCAAAGGAGTCCACTCGCTTTCGGCTAGCCACCGGAATAATTCGTAGTCACGTTCTACGTCCTTCAAATCCCAACCCGATACCGCTCTACTAAACCGGAGCACTGCTATGTGCGACGTCTCTCTCGTAGTTGAGTTGCCTATCCGCAGCAGTCCGTGCAACATGGCACCGCTAATCTGTCCTGAATCAGGCTTTTCTCATCTAGATAGAGGAACGCTTTTGGGGGAACAAAACCGTTAAGGCGCAGTTACTTGTGTTATATGTAATTGGGTAATATACCTCAGAAATCAAGTTATTCATCGAGTTCATTGCTCTCGCAATGTGTTATGTAATGTTATCTTGATCAGGAAATTATCCACTCTTATTAGGTTAGCCCTGTCGTACAGGACCTCATTGGGATAGAATTTTATGTACTGGGCTTTGGTGTTCTGTATAAATGAAGACAAGCCTGAAGGTAAGTCCTCTCAAACAGCCGAATTTTTTCCAACAAGCTTGCGCTCATGTTGAACCACATGGGACATTCGAATGCGAGCATGGGCAAGATAAGGGCGGTGTAGCAGATTACCGTGGATCTTGCATTGAGTAGGCTGCTATAAAATAGTCTTTTTATAAGGGCAAAAACAACTTTGGCTCTGACAAGAGCACCATCTATATGTTTGTTAAAATATAGATATTGATCCAGCCAGAGCCTGACTACACTTCCACACGCAAGTGGCTGCCCGTATTGTCCCATGATTGAGAAATTTCGCCAATTCTTTCTGGTATTCCTAGATGCCCCAGACAACGGCTTCCTAAAAAGAATGGTTTCCGATACCTAGAAGTTGGTTTTTTAGCTTCGAATCGTAGCGATATCCCTAATCTTATCGAAGTTGCAAGAGAAGTGCAATGAGCTCGATTTGTGGTTCTGACTTGTACGCAATCAAGTCGTTTGCGTACGCTATGTCATGGTGAAATGATCCTATGAGATCGCTCATGTAAATGTTGAAGAGGATAGGAGAATTCCTAACCTCAATGTTGCATCATCATTGAGGGTGGCCGTGGTGTAGTGGTAACATCATCGCTTGTCACGCTGTTGGTTCACTGTTCGAATCTTGATGTGAAGAATCATCTATTTATTTCGCATGAAATAAATAAAAAAGTCGATCAATTGTGAAAGCTAAGTCAACTCTACTGAGAAGGTATAACACTGGCAGTAGAGTGGACATATGGCTGAAAATGCAACTTGATCATGATGATGGCACCAGGAGGATGGAAAAAAATACTGTGAATCATGAGCAACGACAATAAGCAAAACAAACAAGCTCCCCAGTTACCTGGACGCTACCCTTGGAGTTTACAGGAACTTAATACCATCTAAGTTTCAAACCACTACACTAAATCTTTCTTTCTCCTATAATAATATAAGAGTATTCATATCCTCTTTGGAGCGCGCAAATTACGAAACAAATAGATGATTCTTGACATCATTCTTGAACCGTGAACCTACAGCTTGACAAGCGATCATGTCACCACTACACCACGGCATGTCCGTCCATCCGTCCGCTTGTCCTTATATCATAAGTTTTTGGGCTTTAAATTTTGTGCTAGGAAGATAAAATTCGGTATAAAAAATGCACTGCTTCAAAGAACCAAAAGCAGTACAAGTCTAAACATGTTTAAAACATAGACTTTTTTCAAAAAGTACTAAAGATATTGTCTTAACAAAATATATAAATGTTCACATTTTCTACAATTTGCATTTGATGTACCTACTTTTTGCGGTTGTTTTCTTAAAGAAAACCTTAATATTGCTTTTGTAGAGCTACTTATAGTTATGGATAAGCTTTATTTTCTAGATCTCACCAGAATCCATACATTTCGGAAATAGATAGTTACAGCCATGCCCATATTCATATAAGAAAAAAGCCAGAAAGTCAGTTTTTTCTATAATATCTTTTAAAAGTGGGTTGGCTACGAAATACCCAAAATGTAAATCACCAAATTAAAATCCCCAAATCAAAATTCCCAAATCCATGGCGGCCAAACATAAGTTCTTAGATACACTAGAAATATTGGCAATTTGTATTTAAGGATTTTGTAAATCTATTAATTAATTATTTTCCATTTATTATCCAGTCAATAAATTAAAAATTAACTAAAAAACTAAAACTCCAAGAAAGAAGAAATAAATAAATATAATATTTATCATAATAATACAACTTATGAAAATTCAAAGAATAAATACAAAAAGAAACTTCAAGAAAAAGAAATAAATTATCATTTCATTGCTTAACATAATGTTATGTTATGTGATATAAATTGCAAATACTCTATTTTGCCGATAAGTGATCGTTTGGAAATGATTTTTTTAAATTTTTTTGTAGCGTTTAATGCTCGATTTTCTTACTACTGGTTGTTCGCCACTATTTATTTTTTCCAAGGTGGTTTGCATGATCATTTCTTCGAAAGATCTTCGATCAAAGCATATAAACTACATCTTTTCCTGCCAACTATGCTCTTAAGGCGTCGGTGCCACGCTTCGACACGTGGAAAATTGCCTTTAACACAGTCCACAACAGACCAAAATTCGGGTTCGTGTTTTCTTTTATTATCGGCGACATCAATAAACATTGTGCACGTTTGGGGAATTTGGACTCTTGTGGATTTTGGATTTGGGGATAATCATTTTGTGTATTTTTTAAAGGGTGGGGATTTTAGGTTTTGGGATTTTGCGCTTGTATATTATGTAGGTATCCCCATTAAAAGTAGCGGACGTATACTCTGAGTAGAAAGATACGTATTTCATTTAATTTTTGTTGAACATTGCAGAACGTCACGTCCACTTCAAGCGTTGCTCTAAAAGATGAAGGATAGGGTATCATACGATTAGTTCCAGATGGATTGTAACATTTCTGTATGTTTTTTTTTACAACTTTCTCGAGAAGAAACGTTGCATAGATTTGATAAAACAAAATAATTTTGTTTAAGAGAACATACACAAAAAGGGGCCGTGGCCATGTAAAATGTATGTGCAGAAGGTAGATAAAGTCAATGTCTACATATAGTATCTATGCAATATTTTTCAGTTTCAAGACTTGAGGCTCAAAAACTGGTAGGGTATAAATATACAGCAAGTTTACATGCAATCCACCTGGTATGGATCATATGATACCATGTCCACCATCTACTTTTTTTTTATAATCTGCGCGCACCGGAGAAGTGTTAAGAATTCCCTTAAACTGTTTCAGGGCACGGGCGTTGGGAAAAGGGGGAAGAGGAACAGAGGAGGATCCTGCGCACGTTGGCTTTGTATGTTTTGAAGGTTGTAGTGATGGGGAAGTACAGAGCCTGGTAGATCATTTCATTCGTGTCGTCCGGCTTATAAACGAATCCCTATATTTGACAGTACGACCGAAATTGGGCTTAATGGTGAACTGATGTGCATTCGAAGCATGACGCGTATTGCAGGTGAAATTTTGAAGGGGGGGTATGCAACTGGCTATTTCGCTGGAGCATTTTTTGTGGAAAAACGATAAAACAGGGAGAGACAGGAGACATTTCTCCGATGTTCTAGTGAATGAATGAAATTCACAATCTTAACACGTGATTTTGTACCCTATCAAGACGGTGCAGAACGGTCTTGGGTGCACCAGACCAGATATGGGCGTTATATTCCAGCTTAGGGCGGATGAATGTCTTATAAATTGAGGCTAGATCAGACGGGGTAAAATATTTCTATTTCCGCTTCTAACTTTTGATGCTGATCACAAATATATATACTTTTGGGGCTCTATCGTTATTATTTTTCTATTTTACAAACTATGTTTGATAAAAATAATATACCCTGGTATAAAAGCAACATTTCCTGGAAAGTGGGCGTGTCTGTGATCGGATTTCGAAAATTTGTACACTTGTACCGCTTCGGATTTTGAAAAGCTTGCACACGAAATTTCTTCTGCCTTGCATAAAATTGAAAGTCCAAGAAGTGGTTAGATACAGATAGATGGACAAATGGGCGGACATGGCTCAATCGATTGGGTTGGTGGTACTAATCAACGACATTTTCTGAAAAGTGGGCGTATATGTGGTTGAATTTCAAAACGCTTATATGTACATGAAGTTTCATCTTCTTATTTCAAAATTAAATACCGGACGCCTGACTAACTAAGTATATATTCTTATATTGGTCTACCATTATTATTTCTCGATTATTATTTGAAACTATGAATCGGAATTAATATAACCTATGAATCGGAATTAATATATAGCGTATACGAAATAAAACTAAATTGAAGTTGAGGATTATTTTTGAAGCGTTATTACGAACCTGGTTGCTACTTGTTCCATTGCCTTATATACGATCCACCGATACGTAGATAAATCGTTTTGTTTGCCTTTGAATTGATTTTTAGTTTTATTTGCATATGACTCTTTGCTAACTATACTTTCAAATTCGTCTTCACTTAAGCTACTTCGCCTGTGGATTGTTTGAGGTTTCACATAATTTGGGTGAAGTTCAGTCGCATTTGTTGGTAAAAAATATTCAGCTTTGAGTACGTAGCCCGATGTGACCGTTTCATAATGTAAGTCTTCTACTGGTATTCCAATACCGCAGATAAACTAGAAATTAAAATAAATTAATTAGCAATACCAATATTGTAATCGTACACAATGAATTTTAGTCAAATTATTCATTAGGTACCTGTAACCGAGTTGGAGTGGTTGGAGGAAATATTAAACTTCTGCTTTGTCTCAGCGTCGTAGAAATTGTTGCTTGCTCTAAGCCTGCCAAGATTTCAAATGAAATCACCAAATAAATTAATATTTCTTCACAGAAAGACATTATTATCTGGCAGAAGTGCACATTTAACTGTCTTTCTGAAAACCAAATACTGATGTTAACAAGTTTCCATACGCTCTTATTTCTTAGTTGATTTCGGTTGTGTACATTTTTCATTATAGCCTAACCATTAACAAACAAACAAAACTGAACTGAGAGGGGTATTGTGCGCTGCGCATTCCCACTTGATCACTTAACTAGTTAGATAAGTTGCTTTACCCTAACCAGAAATCTTGAACTGTTCGTATCCTCTGGAGTATTTACTGAATCTTAAAATGGTATTAAGAGCACAATATTGAATATCTTGGCATTTATTGTTTGTATTAGTGTAGTCTTGTTGTGGTTTTATTAACCCAGGAAATTCATCATATGGAGTAAGGTATTATTGTAATTTCCACTGAATAGTTAAGTAAAGAGCAATGCTCTCATTCTAATAATCAATTCTAATACATAGAGTATGTTCTTGCTTTATCAGAAGTAGCTAAGTCGATAGCTAAGCATAGGGTAGGTACTCGATCTGGGCACCAATATGGGATTGTCAATAAAGTACAATTGTACATCTTGCACCAACTTAAGAGTATAGTGCATTCACACACCCTGTTGCATTTCGACACTATGATGCTGAAAACGTAATTTTTACTAAAGGTTTAACAAGTACCCAGTTCAGGTACTCCCCGAACTACAGCGCCATTTAAAGTAAAATAAAATCCCTAGATTATTTGCATAGACAAAAACAGCATTAAGTTTTTTTTGGAAAGGGAAATTGAGATTGCTGGATAGCAATCCCTATTAAGTTTAGAAACAATAATAGAAAATAAATTATGATTTTTATTCCTGGCGCAGTATATATTCATTATATTTTTATGGTTGATGTACGAGTACATGATTGTATGCTTAAACAACTTGTTAAAAGTCAGACTGTACTATACGTGTGCTGGTTAAGATGTCGATTCTAGGGCCTGAAGACAAAATGAAAATCAAAAGGAAATAATGAAAGTAATCTGCATTTTTAAACGAATATCAAAATTGTATATATTTTTCGTTCTGTATTGGAACCGAAATAAAAAACATAGAGGTAAGTTATCTCCTAACCTCAACTACTTAAGTTGGCGTGGCGTTGCGAAGTTTTAAAAACACATTGATATCAACGATATCTTTCTATTCAGAAGATATTCAACACATTTTATCAAAAAACAGTTGTTAGGACTTGTTCTTAGAAGAATGTCGGCAGGGCTCTCAAAATTTTTAACCGAAGTTCACGGCTTCTGATGTGATATTTACAATAAGACTTAACCATTATCATAAATAGCTTCGAGGAAACAATGTAGTTTTTTAAGTGACCGTGAGCGAACTGCTTCGGGTTCTAGAAAGCTTACAAATCTACCAAAATTAATGTTACTAACATTGGAATAAATGAAAGATAGACACTTTTCGAGTTTCATTACTTTTTGTGATTTTGGTGATTTTCCTGTTATTATCCTATCAACGATTCTCCTCGTGGTCTCCTCGTTATAGCTGTCAATCAGGAGTTGCCAACCGATGACAGTCACTACAGGGTGTCAAGTTACGATATTCCTCCCTTTTAGCAGTACTATACCACTACTTAACCACTCTTCCATAGCGAGTGACCTTATCAGTATCGGCTATCGCCAAGGTGGTGGGGATGGTTGCATTGGTCGTGGGCGGAATCTCCCGCTTTTCTTCTAACGTCGATTGTCGTCTCCGTTCAGACCCAGATTCGGCGTTCATGTCGACTGTGAAAAATTTGGGGGTGGTGTGTTTGATGATGACCTTTCTAGCGCAAATTCTGGTTGATTCTCTGTTACAGGAATCTTCACTAAATGGAGCTTATGAATAGGAACGAGACATTTTATTTGATCCACATGACGACGGCCTATTTTATTGTCCACCGATTTCTTCACATACGATACTGGACCGGTGACTTCGATTGTCGTGCCTTTCATGACGACCCATGAATAGCTCTGCTGGGGTTTTATCTGTGGTTTTATAAGGTGCTGTTGCATTGTATTTAATGCCATTTAAAATGTGTATTCTTGCGTTTCGGCTGAAACAAACGCTGGAGATAATTCTCTTTGAGGTTGCCCGTGAGTAGCAATAATTTCACGAAGTTGTTTTTAACTTCAGCTGATGATATACTACGTACTATTTTTTCTTTGAGCCACTTAGCAATTGACAAGAAAATGTACCCCTGAAATGGATCAGCAAAGTCAATATGTAACGTGTCGCATGGTTTTTATATGGTCTGATGAACTGTCGTGGGGCAGTAGGCACGTTACGTTGAACTGTTAGGCACTGGAAACATTTTTTCACTTTCAGTTCAATTTGTTGATCCAGTTTGGAGCAGCTCCGAGCATACGCCTTCTTCAGGCTGATTTCCGGGTGATACCCATGCAAAAGTTCCAAGATTGGCGCTTGTTATTTGGGTGGCACGATTAATCAACTTCCCCACAACGAGCAACCCTTGTGAGTAGACAGTTCTATCTTCTGTCGCCAATACGGTAGAAATTCATCAGATTTCTCACCTGGAGAACCATGCAGCAGGCATCTCAAAACGCGTGACATTATTGGATCTTTTACTATCTCCGCGGCAATCTGCTCTGCTTTTACTGGAGAATTGCTTCGCTTCTCAAGCATCAGTATATCCGCTGGTCCTCTTTTCGAAGCATCAATCTTTGAATATTGTGGAAGTCTACTTAAACCATCCGCGTTTATATTCTATTAAATTTTCCGAACAACGGCTTATGATCAGTCAGAATCGTAACTTTTCTTGCCGACACATACTGCTGAAAATGTTTTATTCCAAATATAATGGCCAAGGTTTCTTTGTCCAAATGAGCGTAATTGCGCTCGTGGACTCCCAGTGTGCGAGAAGCAAGGGCAATCGGGAGCTCCACTCCCGTATTGTCAATCCTATGGGCCTAAATCGCTCCGACTCCATAAGGTGATGCATCGCAAGACAGGAAAAGTGGTTTAATGACATCACAGTGTATGAGCAAGGTCTCAGAATCGAGTAAAGCTTTGAGCTGATCGAAAGCGGTTTGATGATCTTTCGTCCACTCCCACTTGACATTCTTGCCTAACAAACAATATAATTTCTCTGCCACTGTGGCCTTACGAATTAAAAATACATTATAAAAGTTCAGCAAACCCAAGAATGATTGTAACATCTGCTTATTCTCAGGGACAGCTGCCTTTTGAATGGCCCTGACCTTAGGCGAGATTCCTCTACTGCTAATATGGAATCCTAAGAAATCCATTTCCCGCCTTGCAAAAAGACACTTTGACTTATTTACGTCAAGTTGGCCTGTGATAGTTTTTTGAAAACTGCTTCCAAATTATGTGTTTGATAGGTTTCATCTTTTCCGGATACTATGATATCATCGAGATATGCTTTAACGCCGTTTATACCGGCTAATAATGTATCAATACAAGTCTAACTTTGTGAATATCTGCCCGCCCGCAATCGAGGCCATTACCTAGCGGATAGGAGTTGTGTCTTAATAACAACATTGACTGTACTCCGGTAACCGCCGCAGATTGTAACAGATCCGTTGGACTTGGGCACTGGCACAATCGGTGTAGCCCATCTAGAATGGTACAATACTGGTTCCAATATTTCTTTTTCTACAGCTGGTTTGCAAGCAATCGGGCACTGCCTATATTACCGAAATATAGGCATAGCTCCAGGTGCGACTTCAATGGAGATCGGCGGTCCATTATTCACGGCCAAATTTTCAATAAAAATGTTCTGGTAGTTCTTTAACACACTCACCCCCCATATATTGTCTAATTCGATGAAGTTGCAGTGTTCTGACAATTTCCTCAGATTCTTCACAAAATTCGGATTGTGTCTTCACTCTTTTGGCTTTGTTTATGGAAGGTAAAACCACAGATAATAAACTACCCAGATGTTTCATTCATATGGGAAGAAGTGATATATGAAATCGAAATTCACTAAAAAAAAAGCTTTTTAAAAAGCTTAAACTTCTTACAAAAGGGAGAAAATCAGAACACAGAACATTTGTTTTTTCTGCTCACTTTTTAGTAAGTCGTGCCACTCACACATACCCTTGTTTACCTTCACTGCAAAAAAGAAACAAACAAAATATTTTCTGCGACTGCGGTCACGGAGTTCTGATGCCGACACGTTGGTAGAATGGATATGGAGTATCTGTATAGATCGTATATACATATATATGTGCAAATGGTTGGGCTTATGCTGTGTGCTTGTTATTCTGTCTGCATGTATGTACCTTATTTTCAGCACTTGATTAAATAAATAAAAACTCTGTAAACTTTGTGGACACAAATTTGCTCTGAAAATGTGTATGAATATGAGTTTTGCATACTGCATTTTATATTTATGCCCTTATAATAACTGATCACTGCTCTTGGCCTACTTAAGTGAAGGTGACTAATGTTCGAAATTATTATAAAATAACTAAATAACTTAACAAAATAATCATTAACTTAAAAATTAGGTTAGTATTAACACTAGAAAGGTAAGCATATTTTTTAGTACGTTAAAGATAAGCATTCGTCGAATCGACGAAGTTATATTTAAATCCATTTTTTTTAGGAAAAGTTATAAACAGATTGTTGTTCATGTTAATAATTTATATTATTTGACCTTTTTGTGCAATGAAACGCCATTTTTTATTTTTATATTAAATATTCATTTATCTTTATTACCTTTTTTTTTTTTTTGGAACATCGGTTTTAAGAGATCTTTTTTCTTTTTTTTTGTTACAATATAAATAAAAAAAAAAAAAATATGCATTTAAAATAACGAAAACATAAACATTAATTCACAAAGAAAACAATGAAATTAACAAAAATAATTAAACAAATTATTTTGTACATTTGGTGCAAGTTTCAATTTTGTGCTGCCCACAAATGTGTATTTTGCATTTTACACACTTAGATTTGGTCATACGTCGTTTACTGTACGGACACAATTTGCAAATCCTCCTTTTTTTCGGGCTAATTGCAGATATGTTGCCTTCTGCTGAAGGTTGCTCATTGTCGGCAGTATTAAGATGAATTTTAGACCTGATATTTGTCTGCAATGTTGGTGCTTCCAGTCGCTTTTTCATCTAAGGGGTGACGAGACTGGAATGCAACTTCTTCATAAAGTCTCTTCGTTTTAGAGGATTCTGATTTCTTGAAATGACATTGTGAGTGTAGATGACATAACTATTTATAAATGCCATATTCAAGATTCCACAAAACATACACATAGGCCATCTATTTGTTTTACGGGAACATGACATGTTGCTGCACATCTGGTCAAATGTATCGACGCCTCCTTTTGTTTGATTATAGAACTCAATCATACAAGGTTTTCCAGTGGTTGGGTTGACGGTTCCATCTTCATTGCAAGACGAAAGCAAGTACACCATTTTATTTGGCTTCGGTTTATAAGACAGCAGCGTTAACTCCTTGTCATAGCAAAACGCTGATGTTCCGCATTGGCGAGATTTTGATTTCGTCATTTCCTTTGGAATTTCTCTCTTGTTAGAACGCAATGTTCCTACGAGCGTTAATTTATATGGCGAACAGAGTAGCAACTTTGCGAGTTGAACAGATGTGAACCAATTATCCATTGAGATATTTCGATTTGTTCCATGAACACTTTTAGTAAGCTCTTTCACACAATATTCTCCAAGCGGTAAGATCCCAGTATTTGTTCCTTTTCCAAGGTACGGCATCGCGTCAACCATATATTTTGTTCCACTATCACAGAGCATAATTATTTTCAGACCATATTTAGCTGGCTTGTTTGGGATGTACATACGGAACGACGCCCTGCCCCGGAAGGCCAAAAGTTGTTCGTCAATTGTTAAGAAGAGACCTGGAGTATAGTTTTGGCGACAATTTCGAATAAACATTTCCCACAAATTTCTTATCGGTGCGAATTTGTCAGAAATAATATTACTTCTTATAGATTTATCGTCAAACCGCAAACAACTTATGAGAAATTTAAATCGAGCTAGGCTCATCGTGGAACAATATCTATTTAGTGCGGCAGAAAGTACGAAAAGTCCAATTAGAGCATTTATTTCATCAATGCTTGTCGATCTCACAGTGGCACATGGTGTATCAAAATTGGATTGTTTGTTTCCATTTTCCACATTTGCCCACTTTACAATCTCTTCAACAAATTCTTCCGTGATAAAACTTTGAAAGCACAATAATGGGTCAATTATTCCCTTTGTCGTTCTTGTAGGACCTCGTGCTTGATGCACAATGCTTGCACCATAACTCTGGCTTCTCTTTTTTTTTGTTGACCATACATGTCTATTCTTACCTCGTAAAAACTTTCCAGGAAATGAAATTATCTTTGAGCGCGTGTATTCTTTCAAGTTACTAAGTGGTATATTATCTTCAGCATCTTCTTCCGTATCTACTTTATCATCCATATTTTCCCAGTACGAGCCTTCTTCTTCCTCTACGTTGTCTTCCAGATCATTTTCATTCTCGCTTTCATAAAAATTCTCGTCATCGTCACAAGCTTCTATAATTTTTTCTATTTCTTCAGTCGAAAGAACCAAACGCGAAGCCATTCTGAAACGGTAGGTAACGACTTTCTAAGAAATACTCACACAAAAAAAAAAATGCACTCGAACGCTAAAAGTTACGTTAAAGGTAAACTTCGTCGTTTCGACGAACATTCGTTCCCTTTTTTCCTAAATACTTTACTTACCTGAGCACACAAGCCACCAAGCGTCCACACACAACAAGAACTAACGTATGACTAGAGCTACACGAAGAACAAAAACGATAGCGAAAAAGAATAAGAAGTTATTAAAGAAAGAAAAAAATGTGTTCGTCGAAACGACGAAGCTTACCTTTCTAGGGTTAAATTGCAGTTAAATTATCTTAACTGAAGTAGTTTCCAGGGGACACGAACGAGGACGTGCCAGGATATCGACCCCCCATGAAGACGGCATATTTGAAAATATTTTTCCGACGGCCATAAGAGAACCGTATTTTCTTTTGAATTTTCATATTCTTTTAATTTTATCAATACTTCCGTTTGATCGAAATTCTGTTTGTCCTTTGACATTTCTTCAGCACAATTTTCACAGAATTTGTTCATTTTTTCATTGTTTTAAAGATGCAGTATCCGGCAAAGTATCTTGTAGCAAGGTCGTTGACCTGCGGTACCTTTTAGTCCAAATTGCGTCTTCATCTGGTGAATTAACTATATTGTTCGTATTCATGTTATTTTCAAAACATTCCTCATTCTTAAGAATGTCGTGATTTTGTGATACCTCTTGGGTAAGTATTATTTGTTCTTATATATCACTCTGCAAAATAGCATTCCAATCCACTTATCAAATCACACCGTCATGCATCTTCATGCCCCTTCCCGCATACCCCTTTACACTTCCTCACCTCGTTCTTTTGCATTTCACAACACACGATGAGAAAAAGAACTTTTCCCACACGAGCGAACGGAGTGAGGAAAAAGAAAAAGCTTTATTTGTTGTACTTATTCTGAAAGCTCTTTGTCTGCTACCACGTTGTCTGCCACCATAAAAATATGCTTAATTTTTTAATATGGGCGTGCGACATCTTGGTAGTTTATTATCTGTGGTAAGACGTTGTACAATCTCGTTGGGTTTTGGGTGGAAGAAAGACATATCCTTTGGGGTTACCGGCGACAACAACGACCGTATAACTTCGTAGGTTGATTCCCCAACGCAGGAGTGAAATATAACCTACACGGAAATTTCGTTCGTTATGCCATTTGCTTCGAAATAAAACTCCATCCTTTCCTTGTAGTTGATCCTTGCCATTGATGGTTGAAATTGCTCCAATTTCTCGAAAGTCTGACCCGCCGAGTTGTTCACATTTGCTATTATGCATCCATTCAGTGACATTATTTTATAGTGCTTTTGTTTTTTATTTTATTTTTTTTCCTCGTCCATGTTGTAACTGGAATAAATGAAAGATAGACACTTTTCGAGTCTTATTGCTTTTTATTTTAATTAATTCGTATTTGGTGATTTTCCTGTTACTATCCTATCAGCGATTCTCCTCGTGGTTTCCTCGTGACGGCTGCCAATCGGCAGTTGCCAATCGATGACAGCCCCCACAGGGTGTAAAGTTACCACACTAACTCAAAATATAAGGCTTAAAAAGTGGTGACATACGAATGGACGGACATGGATAGATCAACATAACTTTTGATGCTGATCACAAATAAGTGTATGTACTTTTGGGCCTCTATCGTTATTATTTCTCTATGTTTCAAACTACGAGGGGCGGCTAATAAGTTCGCGGCCTCAACAACGAGTTATCTTTTCATTAGTGATAGAACTAACTGCGGCACTCTTTAGTAGTATACTCGTAAATATCACCCCTTTTCAACAATAATCTCATTTTGGAAATGTGGACAATAGAAAAGATGCCACTGTATTCTGCGCAAATTGCCAGAAAATAGAACATCCGGCCAACTACAAAGGGTGCCCGAAGTATAAAGAAAAGATCGCCGAGAAAGCTAAGACAGCAATCAGAAAGAAGGAGCGCCATCAATTTGCTGCCAAGTCAGCCACTAAAGCCATTGTTTCGGGGTTGAGTTTTGCTGATGTTGCAGCTATGGGCATATCTAAAAAAACAGCAGGCTCCCAAGAGTGTTCCTCAGTTAACAGCAGCCAAGCCTAGTAATGCTGATAAACCAAAGAACTCAGCAAACAAACAGAAGACAGCACCGTCTTCATTCAATATTTTTGACGACACTGAGAGGCTGTTCGGCACGAACCTGCTGACGCTTCTTCAAAAAACAAAAAAGGTTGTTCCTAGCAACAATAGTAGCCTTGAGAAAAGGCAAAAACAAACACATTGGAAAGATTTATTTGCGAAATATGTTCCCAATAAATAATATCTCATTAATTACCTACAATGTAAATTCTATATCTTCCACAGCCAGACGAATTTCCTTGAATTTATTTATTAAGTCAAGGAAATCAGATATTCTTTTTTTACAAGAAACCAATTTGATAGCAAGAAATTAATTCAAGCCCGATGGTTACAACATTTTCAGAGAAGACAAAACAACTGGAAGAAGAGGTACTACGATCCTTTTCCGAAAAGTATTTAAGGTTGGGCAGACAAGGATTTCCGGACTGCTATCCATGGAAGCAATAGCAATTGTTATCCAAGTTTCTGTAGATGAAACTCTGCTGCTGGTACCTGTTTACAACACTTGTCAAGCAACGAGGGAACATAATCAAAAGGAGCTCAATACCATCAACATCGCCGCAAACCTACACAACTACTGCGTGATTGGCGGAGACTTCAACGCAAGACCCCCACTCTGGCAAGACGATGTAACCTCACAGCAGGGAACCGCCATTGTGGATTGGCTGAATGGGAATAGCCATCGTCATTCCTTCGTGGCTATTTCTCAGTCAAGGAAATTATTTTATAGAACTCCGTCAACACTAGACTTCTTCTTGGTGTCGTCTAATTTCGTCAACATACTGCCCGATTTTCAGAATTACTCGTGTCTAGCACATGACAGTGATTCAGATCATCTAGCTGTTGAATTGAAAATTCGACGAAACAGAAGAATAATGACAGAGAGACCTGCACCTGAACTTCCACACCATGTTCAGTAAAGTAAACTGGGCCCGATTTCGTCCGGATATAGGGGCTGAGCTCCCTATAACTTCGAGTGCAGCTAACCTTAGCAACACCGAGATAGACGGCGTCATCAATGTATTCAATACAGTTGTCATTAACGCCATAGAAAGGCAGAAAGTCACCCGTACCAACAGGAACAAATACGCAAACCTTCCAAGTTACATCCAGGCTATCTATGCCCACAGGCACCGGCTGAGGAAGAGGCTCCAGAGGATTTTTCACAGGACATGCAACACCGACTGATTTTCAAGCTAATTCATTTTGGTTCCCCCAATTATCTGGTGAGGTTAATTTTAAATTTGTTTACCCATAGAATTTTGTATGTAAAGGTACATAGAGCAAAGGCATTAACAAAACGAATAAACGCTGGAGTGCCCCAGGGATCAAGGCTTGGACCAATACTGTTGAACATATTCACTGCAGATCAACCACTGAATGCAGCAAGGACCAGAACAATGTGGATGACTCTATCACTTACGCTGTTTCGCTTTCCGCGGAAGTAGCAGCTAGGAGAGTTGAAACCCACTTTAGAAATCTATATATTATTACCTCAAATGGGGAATCAAAATCAACAGCAGCAAGACGGAACTAATCTGCTTCAGAAATCCAGTGACAGCTACGGGGGGTCGCGGAGCGTTCGAAACTTGCTGCCACAACATTCGGATTTCTCTTCTAGATAACACCGAGATGCGAACCAAGACAACCACCAAATGTCTTGGAATCCATTTCAGTGAGAGGTTTAAGTTTAATCCTCACTAATCATCCTAAGGAGGGCCAATTATGCGTTGCATTTAGAACACCCATTACTCAGAAAGAGAAATGGGCTCAGCAAGAAGACTAAACTGCCTCTATATAAGCAGCTGTTAAGACCAGTTACCACATATGGCTGCCCCATATGGTTCACCATATCGCCCACCACAATGAAGAATATTCAAATGTTCGAACGGAAAGTCCTTCGAATTTGTAGAGAACTGTGGCGAAATCCAATCACAAGGAAGTATCACCCTTGTCTTTACGAGAACGCCGGTGTGAGCCCAATCGATCAGTATATGATTCAACTTTCAAGTAGACTCCTGCAAAATCTTGACGGCCACCCCAACGAGGAAATACAAGACTACATCCGACAGCAGATCGAGCCAAGGCACCGATCCCTGAGTGCACGAGCAATCACCGATTCAAGATTTGAAGACATAATGAACAACAAAGAACCACCGTTCTACCAGCTCGCAGACAATGCCTATTACCGGGGACAGTCCCCTTAGTAATATCCTTTCTTTATTAACAAAAAAAAAAATTCCAAATACATTCTCCTATATAAAATATTCATGTAATAGATTAAGTAGGCATTAATATAGGTTTTTAGAAAAAAACCTTTGCAAACTAGTCATTAGATATACGTTGGGCCCCTATTGTTGAGCCAACATTAAATTTTTAGTAATAAGTTTAGTTTTAAGCCAATTTGTATATAGAACGACTAAATAATAAAAAATTCTTAAATCTAAAAAAAAATTAAAATAATCTCATTTTGTTATTATTGTAGGATAAATATCACCATTTCAGCTGAAATCTGAAATACTCTCAATTTTGTGCACCGCGCCGTGATAAAGTACCTCGTGGAAAAACGAAAATCGCCAAAAGAAATTTTCGAAGACTTGTCAGCGACTCTTCAGGATTATGGATCTTCGTATACCATGGTCAACAAATCACTCGACGACTCGAGTGATGCAAAGAATTTTTGGAGTTAGGCGGGGACAATCTCAATGAAATTTGCAACCGAAACGTAACTGTAGATGAGACTTGGGTTCGCCAATACGATTCGGAGTCCAAAAAAGAGTCTATGCAGTGCATTGAAAAAGGGTTCTCCCTCGGGTATCCGAAAAAAGTCAAGGGGGAAAAGTCGGTTTCGAAACCTACGGTAACTGTAGTTTGGGACAGCGAAGGTGCTTTGCTGATTGATTACCTGCCAGAGGGAACTACAATGAATTGTCAATATTACGCAAATTTATTGACACAAACACGTGAAGCGGTCATACGAAACTCAGGCACGGACTGTTGGTTATACAGGATAACGCACCTGTTAACACGGCACGGGTTTCGAAACAGGCCTTAAAGGACAGGTTTTTCAAGGATAGACGACCCACCCTACAGCTCAGACTTGGGCCTCGAGCGACATTTTTCCTTTTTTTTTCCAATTTGAAAAAGGAGTTACGAGGCAGGAGATTTGCAGATGAGAAAGAGATCAAGGCGGCCCTAGAAAGTCATTTTGAAGACACTTAATGCCTTAGGCCGCGAACTAATCAGTCGCCCTTCGTATGTGTCAAATTTAAAATACCCTTAATAGGGTATAATGATACATTTCTTAATCATTTCACCCATTAATACTTAAAAATCACACATATTCTTTCAGCAAAATTTACAAAACATTTCTGCAACTAACTAAAATATTCAAATCAACACATTTCTACTCGTATTAATAAAATTAAAAATACATACAATTTTGTTAGCTAAGTCATTCAAGATTTATTAATTTTGAATGCTGAGATATAATCAATTTCAACACGTCCATAATTTCTCTTCTTGATGCATTTCCAAATTCAATAAGTACGAGTTCATTCGATGATATACTCGTATACTTCTTTTGCGACAAGTTCAGGCAATAGAAGCTATTTAAAAAACGGTTTGGGAGAACCGATTTTTAAGAATCTTATGGGCTTATGATCAATTTAATGAGTTCGCCTCAGAGTTCAGCTACAGCAAAATAGATTTTCTCGGATTAGGCCAAAAAAAAACTAGAAATAGGTTAGATCTGAAAAACGTTGATTTAATAATGTGCGCAAAGGAATTGTTAACACCGGAAGATAAACAGATTTTGCGGACCAAAAAGACAACTAATGTATGGATGTCCTTAAATATTGTATGATTGTATGATAATTAAAAATATGTTTATATTTTTGGGACGAACGAAAATAAATTTTACTTAATAACTTTATTACTAACTAACTATAGGTGTGATCTAAATTTATGTCACATCTTTTTTGTTAGTTGGTGAAAGAAATTGTTTTTTTCATTTTTTTTTCCAAACGAAGGGACTTTGTACTTGTTTATTTTTTTTTTAAATAAATAAATATTTGGCGCAACAGCTCTTTAAGTACCAGGGCCTAGCTTCTCGCAACCACTCGTGTTGTGTGCGTTATATTTTCACACGAATGGAAGGGCCCTACAGTTTAGTGCCGTATCCGAACGGCAATTTGTTTTGAGAAGCTTTCTCGTGACAACAATACTCTCGGATGTTTGTCAGACGTTCGCGAGAGGTGGGATCGTGAAAAAAACTTTTTGGTGTTTTCTGGGATTCGAACTTGGAACCTCTTGCGTAGTGATTCGACACACTAACCACTACGCCACGACGTTTATTTTTTTTAGTTTTTATTATTTTTGTTGTTTCTGATAAAATAAATATAATAACAATACTAATGGATATTATGATTAAAAATCGTGGTTTTTTAAGTGTTTTTTTCGATTTTGATACAATTTTGCTTCGCGTTTAATGCAAAATAAAATATTGTGAGTGAAATCGCTAAATATTATGTCTTAAATGAAATGCTAGATTGTTTACTTTCACCCGAACAAGTAAGACAAGTCATAGCGAAAACGCAAAACTGGAAATCGCCATGGTTAGACCAAGTACAAAATTTCTGGTTCAAGCGATTGACAGGTACATAGACAACTAAAACTTACGCAACTCATCAACGATTTTATCCAAGACCAGAGAAATTTCCGTGTGATCTAATAAAAAGAGTGACTTATCTGCTCCCAAAAGGAGGTGGTTTCAAAAAAGACCCTGCGAACGGAAGACCAATTACCTGCCTTCTTACATTGTATAACATCATATCTGCTTGCATGAACTCCCTAATATACAATATTCTCTGTGAAGAAAGGATGCTGCAAATACGCTAAGGGTTGCAAAGACCAATTAACGATAGATCAAGTAATCTTAGAACAAGTAACCAAAAATAATATAAATCTACACTTTTGCTACATAGACTATCAAAAGGCGTTCGATAACGTCCCACATAGCTGGCTTATTATGGTTCTCAAGATCTATAAGATAAACCACAAAATAGTTTAATTCTTGAAGCAAAGTATAAAGAACTGGAGCACTAACATTGTTATTAAAACAGATACCGAAGTCATTGAAACAGAAGAGACAAAAATAAAATGCGGAATTTTTCAAGGCGACTGCCTATCAGCTCTATGGTTCTGTATGGCTCTAAACCCACTTAGCAACCTTCTCAAGACACATCAATACGGGTATAAAACTAAAGGTAATGACAACCAGCAAACGCTGAGTCATTTACTATACATGGATCTGAATTTATATGCTTCCACAAAACAGTCTTGAACAATTGGTAAAAACGGTCGCAATGTTTAGGATGGCCATCAATATGAAGTTTGGACCCGTTAAGTGTAAGACTATGCAGCTTTATAGAGGCAAAATACTGAGAACCCAAGATCCAGATATTATGAATATTAAACAATTGGAAGAAGAGGATCTAGACAAGTACTTAGGAGTAGTTCAAAACAATCGAATTAACAAGAAGATCATGAAGACAAATCTGACCAATGATTTTAAGACACGTATGCATAAAATTGTAAAAGCCAACCTCAGCGGTAACCTGATAAAAGCCACTAACACTTTTGCGATGCCTGTGCTAATATACAGTTTTAGTGTAATAGGATGGACTAAAACAGAGCTAGAAGCGCTTCAGAGAAAAATAAGGACGATGTTTTCGTCATACAAATTTCACCACCCTAAGTCCTGCTGCGAGAGAATGGTAGCTCCGAGAAAGGAGGGAAGTAGGGGTTTAATAGACCCACAAACAATTCATGATAATCAGATCAAAACTCTTCGGAGCTACTTTCACTCAAAGGCAGAAAGGTTCAACTTTACGAGTATAAAAGCAGTAGTAGAAGCAGACACAAACCTAACACCGTTAAATCTCTGTGGAATCTTCTAACAATATGCAGTAGCTAAAACATTCGGGACAGAAATTGGGCGATTAAGCCAATACATGGACAGTATTGTAGAGCTGTTAATGCCGAAAATCTTGACAAATACATGTCACACAAATGGCTCGAAAACGGAGACTTATGAACCGAATCATACCCACAAAGAACTACAAGAAATTTATACTAGGTGACCCTACCGTAGCAGATGAAACATGTAGAAAATATAAATGTCAGAGCGAAACGATCGATCACATAGATTTACGAGTAAGAATTTTTATTACGAGTATTTAGTCGTTCTATATACAAATTGGCTTAAAACTAGACTTATTATTATAAATTTAATGTTGGCTCAACAAAAGGGCCCAACGTATATCTAATGGCTAGTTCGCTAAGGTTTTTAAAAAAAACCTATATTAATGGCTACTTAATCTATTACATGAATATTTTATATAAGAGAATATATTTGACAATTTTTTTTTTTTTTTTCTGTTAATAAAGTAAGGATATTATTAAGACGACTATCCCCGGTAATAGGCATTGTCTATAAGCTGGAAGAACGGTGTTTCATCGTTGTTCATTATGTCTTCAAATCTTGAATCGGTGATTGCTCGTGAACTCAGGTATCGGTGGCTTGGCTCGATCTGCTGTCGGATGTAGTCTTGTATTTCCTCGTTGGGGTGGTCATCAAGGTTATTTTTTTATTCAAGTAATTTACAAAAGATAAATTTATAAATTATTTATTAAAGAGACATCTGGGCAGCCAGGCCATATGATGCTATCGTTAGTAGAAAAATATTTGTTACAAAAAAAGAAAAACTATACATTAATTTTCATTTTAGATTAAAAAGAAAAAAGAAAGAATTGTTGATACAATATTAATAGTAAAAAAGTTAGAAGGAAAAAAAAAATCATATTTCATTATGATTCATCTTTTATGCGTTGAAGTGATTTTGTGTCTGATGGGCTAAGGATTTCGGCTAGTTTCTTCAGTATGTTGTCTGTTGACTCATCAATTTGGCGAGAAAGGGGACATTCAACAAAAATATGCCAGACGGAGAGAATCATTCGACAATTCGCACACTCTTCCGGAGGTTCACCATTATAATAATGTTGAGAATTGAAAAGAGCTTTTTTGGGGACTCAACAATTAGTGGGTAGTTGATAGGAGTTCTTACTGCTATGTCTGCAGCTTCATTTCCTATTATCCCGCAGTGTCCAGGTATCCATGCTAGTATGATATTTTTATTAGAATACAAACAGCTTCTGATGGGTTCTAGAGAAGGGCATTTATTGGTCTCATTTTTAAGAATCAAAGATCGACCATTGTGGTTCAGAGCTACGGAGATCCCTTTATAAATTGCTGCTAGTTCTGCAATGTAGCTATCAGCAGATTGTGGTAAAAGTCCTTGGTGAATAATGGATGTCTGCGCGTTTGGTTGCAATTGAATAACTGCATATGAGCACCAGTTATTATGATTCCTTATCAGCATCAATAGTAGAAATCATTTCTTCATGAAGCATTCGAAACGTTTTATCCGAAGTATTTTCTTTTTTGAAGTTTGCGAGTTTGGTGTTTATGGGCAGTAAGCTTCTTTTCCACGAGGGTGGAATATCTGCTATCACAATGATATCCGATGAAGATGTGCCTTGAGGAGATACTAGCGATAACATCCTACTAAGCGCTGAAACGGAATTCTTTTTATTGACTTTCGTCGTAGAAAACAATTCTTTAGCAGCCCCGAACAGTGGATGTGTTGAGTCTGCCAGCGCCTTGCTAACTAAGTTTACTGCCCTTCGTTTCCATAAATTTTCGAAGGATGCATACCCTGCTTCCAATCTAAGAGCTTCAATGTTTGTGGCCCTTAAAGCTCCTGACGCTGTTCGAAAGCATTCGTTGATACCTACGTACATGGTCTTAATGTTTTTTTTTTGTTGTCCACATAGATATAGTCAAACTATGTTGTAGCGTACCTTCTACCAAAGTTTTCGTAATTTGAAGTGCATTTTCAATATCGAGTTATTTTTTCAGCTAGAAGTTCACATGGGCTGTGGTTTGTGGGTGGTGCAAGATCTTGTAGGCTAAAATTAGTTTTATCTTTAATCACACTCTCTGGATAGTTGTTATCCGAACTGTATTTTTTCCACTTCTCTGCGAATATATTTGCTATAATTTCCGGATCTATTTCGAATTTCTCATCTAAAACCATGTCGGAGAATTTTCGTTTTGCGTTAGGAGTGCGAAGAGATCTAATACTTCCCCATAAAGTTCCCATATCCAGTGAGGGATTCATTGTGTTTATAAAGTTTTCCCATGAAGCTCTTTTGGCACTAATTCATTCTCTTCTAAGATTGGCACAAGTTTTTCTATATTCTATGCAGTTATCGGTTGTAGGGTACTTGCGAGCTTTTTTCCATGCCGTGTTCTTGTCCTTTCCCAAAATTCCTATTGCTCTGTTGGTCTTAAAACTTACATGCATAGTCGTCGGGATGGCTTTAGCAGTTCTGATGATTTTTTTTATTTTAGATGCTTCCTGGTTGGTGTTATCAGTTGTTGGTATGTTTGAAGTAAGATTTTGTGTTCCAGTTTTAAATAGATTCCAGTTCGCAAGTTCTTCTTTGAATCGAGGTATAAATTTAGGAGTCAATCTTTGTTCTGGAGTACGTACAATAATTGGTATGTGATCCCTACTTTCTGCTTGAGCGAGAACCTCCCAATGAAGGACGGGCGCTATATCTTGTGTTGCAAAGGTGACATCGAATGCAGAAAAGGTGTTTCTAGTACTGAAAAAAGTTGGGGATCCATCATTCAAGGTTATGAGTCCACGATCATTCGCGAAGATTTCAAACAAGGCTCCTACAGCGTTTGTAGTGTTTGAACCCCATAAAGTATTATGGGCATTCCTATCCCCCATTATAATGTGGTGACAAGTGTCGTTACCCGTAGGAATACTATTCAATATATCTGAACTAATTTGTACATCATGTTCCCTACGAGTATATAGTATACATTGGTTATTTTGATAGGTTTTCTACCAGGAACTTCGATGGTTTGGTGTACAAATTTGTTGAAGAAGTAGTATGCGAATTTATTGGAATGTTATTTTTTTTTGCTTTGAATAATCGTAAGCTTTATTAAAGTGAAATGTTTTGCAATTTTTCGTATTAAAACATTTTTTGTTTTTTTCAATGATATGAGTTTCTTGAAGAGTTATAATGTCTGGTTTGTGTTTAGCTATTAAACGTTTGAGGGCATGTTTATTGTTGGAAAAGCTTTGGATGTTCCATTGGAGGATTGGTAAATCCATTGGCAACAGAGCCATTATTGTGTAAAACAAAAAAAAAAAAAAAAATAAAAAAAAAATATAAAAATAAAAAAAAAAAAAAAATAAAAAAATTAAAAAAAAAAAAAAAAATTAAAAAAAAAACAAAAAAAAAAAATTCAAAAAAAAAAAAAAATAAAAAAAAAGATGCATATTTGATTATGCATGTAGTTAAGTTAGGTTAAGACTTATTTTAATGTAGAATTTAAGTTTTATATATAAGATCAAAATCAAATAAATAGTACCGTTTAAAATGAAACATTTTTCTTAGTCATTATTGTTATTTAAGTAAAATAGTAATAAGTAATAGATTAAGTCGAAAGACATAGATAAGGATTAAGTTTAGCTTAGAGCGCCCGCATAGGGCCAGTAAGTTAGAATAAGATAGTTAAGTTAGTTAAGCTAGTTTTAAGCGTTTTTGTCTAGCATGTAAGTATAAATGAATTAAATTAATAAAAACTTAAAAAAAAAGGTCTTTTGTTAAGTGTAATGAATTTGGTGTGTTTTCAATTAGTTGTCGTGTGCTTTTTATTTTATTCAGGAGATTTGGTAAAATATTAGGATACGACGAGGAAGAGGTGAGTTCTCAGTATCCATACCATGTCGTGTGTGCGAGAATCAACAGAGAGTGAGAGATCTTCTTGTTCTCGTTCTTGTTCTTTTTCTTTAATAATATTAATTTGTTTTTCATTTTTAGAGATTGATGCGGTGGTGGTGTGTGGTTCAGTTGTTTGGTAAGATGAGATATGGTGATTTGTTGGTTGTTGTTGTTGGTGAGTAGTTTGGAGTTCTTGTGTAGTGGTTTCATTATTTTTTTCTTTTATATTTATTTGGATTGGTAATGTTTGAGAATTTAAGAGATTATTTTGCTGGGCTTTGGGTTCGCAATGTTCGGATGTGGTGGCGGTGGGTACTGAGCTGCTCTGTTTTTCTCTAAACGCGATTTTATCATCTCTGCAATTGTTGGGTTTCCCCCACTACGCTTCCTTGAAGCAGGCAGCTGATGTAGAGAGGGATTATCGTTGTAGATCGCCCAAGCATCGCGGACAGTACAACGACGATCGGCTTTAATTTTGTTGATCGATTTGTAGCGAAGGAAAGCAGGGTCGTACGGTGTGTGGCTTTCTTCTTTGCAATTAACGCAATAAAAACGCGTGCATTCGTCATGGGGTGGAGGGAGACAGTAATTTTTGCAAAGAGAGGTATTAGTGCAGCTGTTTTTGGTGTGACCAAGTTTTTGACATGTCACACAATGCATAGGGTTTCGTATACAAATATTCTTCCACTTTGCAATTCACCCACAATATGCTCAAGACCACGATTTAACTGGATAGGATTATATGCCGAAAGAGGGCGAAGATGTTCTCCAGTTTTTTCCATTCCGCTTACCACTATATAGCGCGGGATATTATTGTCGTTATTAACTGCAGGCAATTCTGGGTGTTCGTCATCATCGTGTTTGGTGCGTTTGGGTCTACGTCTATTGTTCTGGTTATATTGCTCTGATTTAAATCTACCTCAGGCGGTAGGCCTTTAAACCAGTTTAGGCGAGGGGGGCTGTCCCCCCAACCATGATTAATTAGTTCAAATGTGTTTTTTTCTTTCTTTATTAAAAACTTACCACGGGGAGTAAGAAAAAGTAGGAACAAGTTTTAGTTGAGAAGGTAAACTTTTATAACTTTCACTATAGTAGTGAATAATATATTCTTCAGAGCAACACGTGTGAACACGGCGTCTGCCAGTACAGAACTGCGAAAGGTCATCAAGATTTTGCAGGAGTCTACTTGAAATTTAAATCATATACTGATCGATTGGGCTCACACCGGCGTTCTCGTAAAGACAAGCCCTAGGGTGGTACTTCCTTGTGATTGGATTTCGCCACAGTCTTCTACAAATTCGAAGGACCTTCCGTTGAAACATTTGAATATTCTTCATTGTGGTGGGCGATATGGTGAACCATATGGGGCAGCCATATGTGATAACTGGTCTTAACAGCTGCTTATATACAGGCATTTTAGTCTTCTTGCTTAGCCCATTTCTCTTTCTGAAAAATGGGTGGACTAAATGCAATGCATAATTGGCCCTTCTTAGGATGATTTCAGCGTGAGGAATAAACTTAAATCTCTCACCGAAATGGATTCCGAGACATTTGGTGGTTGTCTTGGTTCGCAACTCGGTGTTATCTGGAAGAGAAATCCGAATGTTGTGGCAGCGAGTTTCGAACGCTCGACGACCCCTCGTAGCTATCACTGGATTTCTGAAGCAGATTAGTTCCGTCTTGCTGCTGTTGATTTTGATTCCCCATTTGAGGTAATAATATAAAGATTTCTAAAGTGGGTTTCAACTCTCCTAGCTGCTATTTCCGCGGAAAGCGAAACAGCGTAAGTGATGGAGTCATCCACATTGTTCTAGTCATTGCTGCATTCAGTGGTTGATCTGTAGTGAATATGTTGAACAATATTGGTCCAAGACTTGGTCGCTGGGGCACTCCAGCGTTGATTCGTTTTGTTAATGCCTTTGCTCTATGTACCTGTACGTAAAAAATTCCATGGGTGAAAAAATTGAAAATTAACCTTGCCAGATAATTGGGGGAACCAAAATGAATTAGCTTGAAAATCAGTCCTTTCGTCCAAACACTGTCAAAGGCTTTCTCTATGTCTATTAGGCAGGCTACGGTGGTCTCTTTTTTGTTCAGGCCATGGGTGACGTCGCTTTGTAGCTTGAGCAGAGGGTGAATGGTTGAGTGCTTGGCTCGAAAACCATATTGGTTATTGGGAATTATTCCTCGCTCTGAGCAAAAGTGATTAATCTTCCTCAACATCACTGATTCCAGTATTTTGGTAACACAGCATAGCAAAACAATTGGTCGGTATCCGTCAACATTCGAACGGTTCGTCTTCTTTGGTACTGGAACAACCTTGGCCACTTTCCATGAAGTTGGAAAATAGCTGTTGTTGAAGATGATCGTCAGCAGTAAAATAGCCAGTAGTGAAGGTTTCATTGCTTAACGGATCATTAGCTCGGTTATCCCCGCTGATTGTTGTTATTGGATTACCGGAATTTGTGGCTTCATGAACTTCAGATTCTACTTCCTCCAGGAAGTCGGGAAGGTGCTCTGGAGGTCGGTCGGTGAAGTTACCCTCAAAGTGGTTGGCAAGTGCCTCAGCTTTCTCATCAGGAGTTGTTACTGTTACCTGGCCGTGATTGATGCTGTCTGGTAAGGTATTAGATCTACCAACCAGAGAGTTAATTTTCTTGAAGGCGTCGGGACCAGGTTTGATATCTTCAAGACGCCTGGTGAACTCGTTATCCCTGTAATTCTTCACCGCATGGAAGAACATTGTATTAGTACATGGCAGTTGCGAGTGCACACTATGACATTCATCATTCACGGTGTTGTATGTCCTGTGAAAAATCCTCTGGAACCTCTTCCTCAGCCGCTGCCTATGGGCATAGATAGCCTGAATGTAACTTGGAAGGTTTGCGTATTTGTTCCTGTTGGTACGGGTGACTTTCTGCCTTTCTATGGCGTTAGTGACAACTGTATTGAATCCATTGATGACGCCGTCTATCTCGGTGTTGCTGAGGTTAGTCGCACTCGAAGTTATAGGGTGCTCAGCCTCTATATCCAGTTTACTTTACTGAATATGGTGTGGAAGTTCAGGTGCAGGTCTCTCTGTCATTATTCTTCTGTTTAGTCGAATTTTCAATTCAACAGCTAGATGATCTGAATCACTGTCATGTGCTAGACATGAGTAATTCTGAAAATCGGGCAGTATGTTGACGAAATTAGACGACACCAAGAAGAAGTCTAGTGTTGACGGAGTTCTAGGAAAGGATTTCCTTGACTGAGAAATAGCCACGAGGGAATGACGATTGCTATTTCCATTTAGCCTATCCACAATGGCGGTTCCCTGCTGTGAGGTTACATCGTCTTGCCAGAGTGGGGGTCTTGCGTTGAAGTCTCCGAAAATCATGCAGTAGTTGTGTAGGTTTGCGGCGATGTTGATGGTATTGAGGTCCTTTTGATTATTTTCCCTCGTTGCTTGACAAGTGTTGTAAACAGATACCAGCAGCAGAGTTTCATCTACAGAAACTTGGATAACAATTGCTGTTGCTTCCATGGATACAGTCCGGAAATCCTTGTCAGCCCAACCTTAAATACTTTTCGGAGAAGGATCGCAGTACCTCTTCTTCCAGTTGTTTTGTCTTCTCTGAAGATTTTGTAACCATCGGGCTTGAATGAATTTCTTGCTGTCAAATTGGTTTCTTGTAAAAAAAGAATATCTGATTTCCTTGACTTAATAAATAAGTTCAAGGAATGTCGCCTGGCTGTGGAAGATATAGAATTTACATTGTAGGTAATTAATGAGATATTATTTATTAGGAACATATTTCGCAAATAAGGCTTTCCAATATTTTTGTTTTTGCCTTATCATCAAGGCTACTATAGTTGCTAGGAACAACCTTGGCTTGGCTGCTCTTAACAGAGGGACACCTTTGGGAGCCTGCTGTTTTCTAGTTTTGCCCATAGCCGCAACATCAGCAAACTCAACCCAGAAACAACGGCTTTAGTGGCTGACTTGGCAGCAAATTGATGCTGTTCCTTCTTTTGGATTACTGTTTTAGCTTCTCGGTGATCTTTTCTTTATATTTCGGGCACCCTTTATAGTTGGCCGTATGTCCTATTTTCTGGCAATTGGCGCAGAATACAGTGTTGTTTTTTTTTTGTCCACATTTCGTGGGCAATTTCCTCTCTGGCAATTTCTGCACTGAGTAATCCTAGTGCTCTTAAATTTTTCCCAATGAACCTTTTTTTCATAAGGAGAGTTTCCTTGTATATAGATGGTAGGTCGCTATGGCTTTCAACTTGGACTACAAAGTTGTTGAATTTGCGGTCCCTTCTGGTATTTGTATATGGGCTAGCTTCCATAACTGGAATACCAGCATGGATAAGTTCGTCCTTAATTTCGTCCACCTCATAGTTGTGATGGATTCCCTTCAGCACGAGGAGGGTCTTCCTTTGGAGTATAGGTATTATACCCCGTCTTCCGTGAATGCTCCTTTTTTGATTTGGTGGTGATTACCTATTTGGTGCCGTGGATGTTGTGAATTTTGTATTTAATTTACAGTCCTTTTGTATGCCTGCTGAGTTCAGCTACATTAAGTTTGTAGTAAACGATTGGCGGCATCATGGTGGACTTAGTTTGGGGCATAATTGGTGGTGTTGAGACTCCTGCAGGTACAGTGACTCCACTGCAACCTAAACTGTGTTTCGGCAAGGTTAATTGCTGCTTTGGTGGCGGCGAAGCTGAAAAGTTGATCGGAAAATCCGACTTCTTCCTATTCCTAAATGGTACTGGCTTAAATTCCTCTTCGACCTGTTCAGCTTCTACACCTTCTTCTTCTGATGAGGAATCTTGTGAGTATTCAAGCTCAGATTCAGCGGAACTCTCCACCT
>OY720430.1:84756405-84758905 GCA_963082735.1 Pocota personata
TATGTTCTGTGTAGCTACAGATTTTTTGCCAGTTCTCATAACTCTGTAGCATCTTCTCTACAATGTTCTCCGGTGTGATTTCGCCAGCACTTATCTGCAAGTCTTGGCGAAGGCTTTCCCATCTACTGCAGGCGAAGAAGGTATGGTTCGCGTCATCTTCTAGCGAGGCTCCGTACTGGCAAGCTGGACTGTTTGTTTTGCCGATTTTGTGGAGGAAGGCATTGAAGTATCCGTGTCCGGTGAGTAACTGGGAGACGTAGTAGTTGACCTCACCGTGTTTCCGGTCATTCCACTCAGCCACGTTCCTAATCAGCCTCGCTGTCCATCGTCCTCTGTTTTCCGAGCTCCAGCGCTCTTGCCACTTATGTTTCGTGAGCTGCTTAGCCTCCTCGGATGCCGCTTCCATTCCCATTTCCGCCTTTTTGTCGTAGACGTACTTCCTTTCTGCTGCTAGGAGATCAATGGGAGTCACTCCTGCAACTACAAGGACAGCTGGTTCCGAAACCGTTCGGTATGAGCTAGCTACACGTAGAGCTCCGCATCTTTGCACTGCCGCCATCTGTTTCCGGTACTTCTCTTGCTTAAGTGCGTCTGCCCAAATTTCGCTGCCGTACAGAAGGATGGAGTGCGTTGTCGCCATCAGTAACCTTCGCTTACTGGCCGTTGGGCCACCTACGTTTGCCATCAGTCTGCTCAGTGATGCAGTTGTTTTTGAGGCTCTTTCCGCTGCTGCCTTTATTTGTTGCCAGTAGGTTAGTTTTGTGTCGAGCCTCAAACCCAAGTACTTCACTGCTCTTCTATTTTGCAGGGACTGCACCGCTGTGCTCAACTCTTCTTCGCTAAAAGCTGGAATTTCCTGTCGTTGGGCCGGTGTGATGTCAGGTGGCCTGACCGGATGAGTTGGGAAGAGTGTGTCCACGATGCGCTCCATCTTTCCTTCACTGAGGACAGGGGGTGCCATCTTAGCTCCGAGTTTCCGCGTTACGATCTTGTAGCTTAGTCCCCAGGGGTCGTTATTGACGTCTCGCCGGAGATCCTCCCACTTTTGTTTCTTGCTCCAGTTGATGGCCCTCTTGAGCTCAGATCTTCGGGTTCTGAACTCCGCTAGAGCATCTTCCGTAGGTTCAGCGTTTCTTCTTTTTCTTCCCCTGGTGACTATGCGCCGGCGTTGTAGGCATCTTCGGCGTAGCGCAGCTATCTCCTCGGTCCACCAGTACACTGAATCTCTGTTTTTGTTGGTACCGCTCGTTCGGGGCATTGAGGAGTCGCAAGCGAGCCGAATTAGTTGCATCGTGGCTTCAGCTTTCATTTCAGCAGGTCCTTGCACTTGGATCACGGCGTCTGCACCTTCCTCGATCACGTCCTTAAAAAGGTCTGCGTTAAGCCTGTTCAAGTTCCACCTCGGAGCCCGAGGTTGGTGATGATGGTTCGGAACTCGTTGGTTACCCTCCAGATCAAAGAGATCAAAGACAATGTACTGATGGTCGCTACCTGTGTAATCCTCGATTACTCTCCAGTTTTTGATTCTTGCGAATATGGTGTCCGTCGCGAAGGTTACGTCTGGGATAGTTCCTCTGTGTCCAGGTCTAATGAAAGTGTGGGTGTTTCCTACGTTGGCTACGTTAAGCCCACATCTCGCGGCCATCTCGAGTATTTGCCTTCCTCGAGAGTCAGTAGTTGGCATTCCCCACTCCTGTGCTCTGGCGTTGAAGTCACCTGCGACTAAGATCTCCCCTGTGGTGTCGACCAGGAATTCCTCTAGATCGTCCAGTTTTTTCCGGAATGCGTCAATTCTGTCATTTGGGCTCAGATAGACGCTTACAACCGTGAGTCCGTCGTGCTTTACCCACGTGAAACCTCTTTGTGTGCCTAAACTTTTCATGGGGAATTTTCTTGCATCCAAGACCCAGATTGCAGCGGTTCCAAGCGGGTCCGCTACCCAGTTTGTCTCTTTATTCCCGTACTGCTCACTGATGATGGCGACATCTACTTTCATTTCATCCAGTAGTTTGATTAGCAAGTTGTCCGCCGTTTGGCTCCTGTGGATATTTCCCTGCAGAATTCTGGTCATTGTGAGGCCCTTTTCTTCTCATTTTCGAGTGCCTCTCGGAAGACTTGGCACTTACCTGACCCCGGGACATGGTCCAGAGCGAATGGTGGAACTTGGAGGTTCGCGCAAAGGCAGCAATAATAATAATAATAATAATAATAATAATAATAATAACAATAATAATAATAATAATAATAATAATAATAATAATAATAATAATAATAATAATAATAATAATAATAATAATAATAATAATAATAATAATAATAATAATAATAATAATAATAATAATAATAATAATAATAATAATAATAATAATAACAATAATAATAATAATAATAATAATAATAATAATAATAATAATAATAATAATAATAATAATAATAATAATAATAATAATAATAATAATAATAATAATAATAATAATAATAATAATAATAATAATAATAA
>OY720430.1:84761405-84923905 GCA_963082735.1 Pocota personata
TATTAATAATAATATTAATAATAATATCAATAATAATATTAATAATAATATTAATAATAATATGAATAATAATATTAATAATAATATTAATAATATTAATAATATTAATAATATTAATGATATTAATAATATTAATAATATTGTAGCATAATAATAACTACGCTCCCTAAAAATATGACGCAACAAATTCCGAAGTGACTTTTCATTCTGGCAGAATTTTGGTTCGAACTGTCCTTTCATTCGAGGTTCTTGTCTGGGATGAAGTCTCCACAACTCATGTCAACGAAAGAGACGAATAATATCAGGGATAAAAGGGAATTATAACTGCAAGAATTATTACATCAGAATTTCTCTTGTTCCAGTGGTCGAAGAATTTGCTAGAAGTTTCTGGCTATCAGAAACTTCTGCTATATAAGCACAGATGGCGATTGAGAAAGGAGCAGTAGTTGTTAAACTGTGGCGAAGAGATTATAAAAGTGATAATTTGCGAAGTTGTAATCTTGTGATAAATTGAAAGTTGAGATTTAACAAGAAGAAGTAATTAGTTTGGATTTGTGAATTAAGTAGAAGAAAGGAGATAAGTGATTTGAGAGGAAAGAGACATTGTAAGAAAAGAATTGCGAAGAATAGTATAGTGTGAACCTGAATTGTTCTATAGACTAGAAAATAAAGAAATAATTTCACAGAATATTGTTTTATCTACTCGAGCCGTAGCCCGCATACTACATTGGTGTCAGAATCGGGATAAAACTTATTCTGTGAATAACTATTTCCGTGGTGTGAAATTGCACAATATAAAAAAAAAAAAAAAACCATTTCTGTGTTGAGTTAATTAGTTGCGCAAAATTTGTCGCAAATTGGGAAAACTAACTATAACTCAACTAGAGGCAGAACTCAGTAAGCGGAACCTCGACACAACTGGGGGAAAAGATGCCCTACTGATTCGTCTGGAAGAGGCAGTAACGCAGGAAGGTGAAAATCCGCATGACGTAGAGTTTGACGTGGAAGAGGAACCAGCAATTACAGCAGCCGACCCGGGTATAACAAGTCTGCTCCTGCAACTTAAGTTAGTCATGGACGAACAAAAGAAAGCAATAGAAGATCAAAGGAATTCGCTAGAACTTAAGCTGGACGAACAAAAGAAAGCGATGGACGAACAAAAGAAAGCAATGGGCGACCAAAGGAATTCTTTAGAACTTAAGCTGGACGAACAAAAGAAAGCAATGGACGAACAAAAGAAAGCAATGGACGAACAAAAGAATTCTCTAGAACTTAAGCTGGATGAACAAAAGAAAGCAATGGACGAACAAAAGAATTCTCTAGATGCTCTGGAAAGTAAACTTGATGAGCAAAACAAGAACTTGGAATTCAAATTCGAAGTGATCGAAGAGAAAATCGAGAAGGTCGAGACGCAACTCGAAAAAGTCGAAACTAGATTCGATGAAAATTTTGAGAAACATGAAACTCAGTTCGGGAAGATAGAGACTCAGTTTGAAAAAGTGGATACGCAATTCGAGATAGTAGGAAAGCAAGTCGAAAATCTTGCTAAGGAGCTCAGCAACGTGAAGAGACAGAAAGCACGGGAATATTCCACTGACGGTCTGAGAAGAAAGGAGATGCAGCCTCCTATCTTCGATGGTCAAACATCATGGCCAATTTATAAGAGGCAATTCGAAGCGGCCGCAATGACCAATAGCTGGGACGATGAAGAGAAGTCTATTGCACTCACGCTTGCACTGAGGGGTCCAGCTGCGGAGCTCTTGCAGACCATCCCGGAAGATAAACAGCAGAACTACGATTCTCTGGTTCAGGCTATCGAGATGCGGTTTGGGGATGAACACATGCAGCAGGTGTACAGGGTTCAGCTGCGTAGTCGAGTCCAGAAAGGGGGGAAACGCTCCAACAGTTGCAAGCGGGTATAGAGCGACTAGCCCATCTTTCATATCCTAAAGCCGGTGAGGAACTTGTCAACGAAATGGCGGTGGAAGCTTTTATTCAGGCCATAGAGGACAGACAACTGCAAATGGCTGTAAGGATGGCTGAAAAGCGAACACTCCCCGAGGCATTGGCATTCGCTTTGTCAATGAAGGCTGCGGACCAAGCATAGCAGGGAATACACCGTGTCAGGAAAATGTCCGTCGTGGAATGCTCATGCCAGAGAACGGCCCTCATGGATGAAGACAAAGCTCGCGGAAGTCAAATCCGTTGCTGGAATTGCAACCAAACCGGACACCTACAACGGCAGTGCAGAAGTGCACCTAGACGAGGAAATTGTCCACATTGCGGAAGTAGGAGAAGCAGAGAGGAAGCATCTGGCGGTGATAACATACATCCTTGTCAGTCAGACTTCCCAATACCAGCAGTCGGGAAATGCGTAAGGACCAACTTCGCGGGGCAGAAGTTGGTTACTGGAATCGAGGCCCCCAGGACCACCATTCAAGTTTCGCAAACCAAACGGGATAACAAGAGCCTGACAGTGGAGGCACTAATCAACAAGAAGAAGTGCGTAGCCACCATCGACACAGGTGCCACTGCCTCCATTGTAAGAAGAGATATCGTCAAAAGCTCCTGGCTGCACAACACCAACAGCTACTGCCTGAAGACTGCAACAGGGGAAATGGCGAAGGTATTTGGAGAAGTTCGTCTTACGATTAGTCTGGCAGGACTGACGTTCTCCCATGCGTTTCTGGTGGCAGATATATGCGACGAGTGCATCATCGGAGTAGACTTCATGAAAGCAAATGAAGTAATCTTGGACATCGGGATGCAAGTACTGAGATATCGAAATGTGGAGATTCCGATGGTGTACGGAAATGAGAATGCCGTAACTCTCAGGACAGTCATCAGCAAAGACGAAGTTTTGCCGCCGTCTTCAGAGACAATCATTTGGACGAAGCTGGAAGGTGATCTTGGGAGCCACCGATTCTACATAGTAGAACCAGACCCAGAGAAGAATTCTCAAGACTACATCGTGGGAAAGACGTTAGTCGAACCAAAGAACACCATGGTTCCAGTGAGGGTTTTGAACGCAAGACCACACACTATCAAACTAAGGCGAGGGGAGGTGACTGGAAAATGCACGCCGATTACCGCCGTCGCAACAATATCTGAACGTGATGCTCCAAAACCTCTCCCATCACCTTGGACAGCGGAAGCGAGAGAGACGATTCTCCAGTTCAGTGAGCTGAATCAGGAGCAGCGAACTATGGCAGAGAATCTTATCAATGAGTACGCTGATGTATTTGCCTCACAGGACGGAGAATACGGCCGAACACACCTGGTACAACATCGAATAGACACTGGTGATACTAGAGCAATTCGGCAGCCTGCTAGGCGCCTTCCATTGGCAAAGCAGACAGAAGTTGCAGAGATGGTGTCGGCAATGGAGAAAGAAGGTCTGATTGAAAGTTCCAAAAGTCCGTGGGCATCACCGGTTGTACTGGTTAAGAAGAAAGATGGCAGCACGCGGTTCTGCGTGGACTATCGGCAGCTCAATTACGTCACCAAGAAAGACAGCTACCCTCTGTCACGGATTGACGACACGCTAGACACACTATCAGGAGCCCGATGGTTTTCCACTCTCGACTTGAAGAGTGGCTACTGGCAGGTACAGATCCATCCAGAAGACCGGGAGAAAACCGCCTTCACCGCAGGAAATGGGCTATGGCAATTCACGGTAATGCCATTCGGGCTGTGCAATGCTCCGGCGACTTTCGAGCGATTGATGGAATGTGTCCTGCAAGGGTTAACATGGAAAACCTGTTTGGTATACTTGGATGATGTCATCGTCGTAGGAAAAACGTTTGCGCAACACCGAGACAATCCAAGGGATGTGTTTCAAAGGCTTCGAAGTGCCCACCTGAAGCTCAACCCCAAGAAGTGCGCCCTGTTTAGAGCGGAAGTCAAGTACCTGGGGCACATAATTTCAGCGAAAGGAGTGAGAACCGATCCAGAGAAGGTCGAAGTGGTGAAAAACTGGCCAGTCCCCAAGGATAAACACCAACTAAGGAGCTTCCTGGGCCTAGCCACCTACTACAGACGGTTCGTGAAGGATTTTGCCGGGATCGCAAAGAGCCTGCACCAGTTGACGGAAAAGGGAAAACAATTCAAATGGTCAATTGAGTGTGAGAAGAGCTTCAAGGCCCTTAAACAACGGCTATGCGATGCCCCGATACTGGCTTACCCCACTCCCGGGGAAACGTTCATTGTGGATGCAGATGCTAGTAATGTCGGTGTAGGAGCCGTACTCTCCCAGGTGCATGACGGCCAAGAGAAGGTGGTTGCGTACTTTAGCAAAGTGCTCTCTAAGCCAGAAAGGAACTACTGCGTGACAAGGAGAGAACTTCTAGCTTTGATCTTGGCTACGAAGCATTTTCACAAATACCTCTACGGGAGGAAGTTCGTTCTTCGCACAGACCATGCAGCCTTAAAATGGCTATTACAGTTCAAGAGTCCTGAGGGTCAGGTCGCAAGATGGATCGAAAGGCTGCAAATCTACGACTACGAAATACAGCATCGTAAAGGAAAACTCCACTCTAATGCGGATGCACTGTCCCGGAGACCATGCAGAACGGATTGTAAACATTGTGCGCGTCAGGAAGAACGGGAGCTAGTTTCCATCCAAAGAATGAGAGCCGAACCTATCGCCGGCTGGAGCGTAGATGAGATCCGGAACGCTCAGAGGGAAGACCCGGATATCGAACCGATTCTGGCCTGGAAGGAGAACATGGAGAAACCGGATCATCAGGACATCTCTCACAGAAGCCCGACCTTAAAGGCATATTTTGCGCAGTGGGACTCCCTCCATGTCCAAGAAGGTGTTCTGAGAAGAAAATGGGAATCCTCCGACGGAAAGTCGTTTGTAATGCAGCTTGTCGTACCACGGACGAGGGTCAAGGAGGTGTTACAGGAAATGCATGGCGGGGCGTCCGGAGGCCACTTGGGAGTGAATAAGACACTAGAAAAGGTACGAGAACGTTTTTATTGGTTAAAAGCGAAGGAAGATATCGAAGACTGGTGCAGAAAATGCGACGTGTGTGCAGCTAGCAAGGGTCCGAAAATCAAAACTCGAGGTAAGATGCACCAATACAACGTGGGAGCACCTTTCGAACGAATCGCCATTGACATCGCAGGGCCCTTTCCGGAAACCGACAATGGTAATCGGTATATACTCGTAGTGATGGACTACTTCAGTAAGTGGCCGGAAGCGTTTCCGATCCCTAACCAGGAAGCCAGAACCGTGGCGGAGCAGATCGTCTACAATTGGGTTAGCAGATTCGGTGTGCCCTTGGAATTGCATTCTGACCAAGGGCGGAACTTCGAGTCAAGAAACTTCCAAGAGATGTGTCAACCACTCGGAATTAAAAAGACAAGGACAACCCCTCTTCATCCACAGTCGGACGGTATGGTGGAGCGTTTCAATAGGACTTTGGACGAACATCTCTCGAAGGTCGTAGGTGACTACCAACGGGATTGGGACCGGCAGATTCCCTTGTTTTTGATGGCCTATAGAAGTGCCGTGCATAGCACTACTCGACATACGCCGTTCGAAATCTTATTTGGTGGAATAGCTCGTTTACCCAGTGAGGTGAAATTTGGACCTCCTACCAATGAGCCCAGAAATGAAGAAGAGTACGTGACGGACCTTAGGGAAAGGCTTAGGGACATACACCAAAGGACCAGAAGCCAGATTAAGATAACGAGCGACCGCATGAATACCAGGTATGATGCCAAGGCAACAACGTCAGGATTCCAGGAAGGAGATCTAGTGTGGCTGTATAATCCCCATCGCCAAAAGGGGAAATCACCTAAGTTGCAGCAGAACTGGGGGGGTCCCTACAGAATAATAACCCGCATCAACGATGTTGTCTACCGCATCCAGCGAGGACCGAGGGCCAAAATGAAAGTGGTTCATGTGGACCGACTGAGTCGATACAATGGCCGAAATGAGGATGCACTTGTTCGGGACGAACACGTCTAAGAGGGGGGCAGTGTAGCATAATAATAACTACGCTCCCTAAAAGTATGACGCAACAAATTCCGAAGTGACTTTTTATTCTGGCAGAATTTTGGTTCGAACTGTCCTTTCATTCGAGGTTCGTGTCTGGGAGGAAGTCTCCACAGCTCATGTCAACGAAAGAGACGAATAATATCAGGGATAAAAGGGAATTATAACTGCAAGAATTATTACATCAGAATTTCTCTTGTTCCAGTGGTCGAAGAATTTGCTAGAAGTTTCTGGCTATCAGAAACTTCTGCTATATAAGGACAGATGGCGATTGAGAAAGGAGCAGTAGTTGTTAAACTGTGGCGAAGAGATTAGAAAAGTGATAATGGGCGAAGTTGTAATCTTGTGATAAATTGAAAGTTGAGATTTAACAAGAAGAAGTAATTAGTTTGGATTTGTGAATTAAGTAGAAGAAAGGAGATAAATGATTTGAGAGGAAAGAGACATTGTAAGAAAAGAATTGCGAAGAATAGTATAGTGTGAACCTGAATTGTTCTATAGACTAGAAAATAAAGAAATAATTTCACAGAATATTGTTTTATCTACTCGAGCCGTAGCCCGCATACTACAATATTAATAATATTAATAATAATAATAATATTGATAATATTAATATTAATAATAATAATAATAATAACAATAATAATAATAATAATAATAATATTAATAATAATAATAATAATAATAATAATAATAATAATAATAATAATAATAATAATAATAATAATAATAATAATAATAATAATAATATTAATAATAATAATAATAATAATAATAATAATAATAATAATAATAATATTAATAATAATAATAATAATAATATTAATAATAATATTAATAATAATATTATTAATAATATCAATAATAATATTAATAATAATATTAATAATAATATTAATAATAATATTAATAATAATATTAATAATAATATTAATAATAATATTAATAATAATATTAGTAATAATATTAATAATAATATTAATAATAATATTAATAATAATATTAATAATAATATTAATAATAACATTAATAATATTAATAATATTAATAATATTAATAATATTAATAATATTAATAATATTAATAATATTAATAATATTAATAATATTAATAATATTAATAATATTAATAATATTAATAATAATGATAATAATAATAATAATAATTAATAATAATAATAATATTAATAATAATATTAATAATAATATTAATAATAATATTAATAATAATATTAATAATATTAATAATAATATTAATAATAATATTAATAATATTAATAATAATATTAATAATAATATTAATAATATTAATAATATTAATAATATTAATAATATTAATAATATTAATAATATTAATAATATTAATGATATTAATAATATTAATGATATTAATAATATTAATAATATTAATAATATTAATAATATTAATAATACTAATAATATTAATAATAATAATAATATTAATAACAATATTAATAATAATAATAATAATAATAATAATAATAATAGTAATAATAATAATAATAATAATAATAATAATAATAATAATAATAATAATAATAATTAATATTAATGACTATTGTTATAATAATTTACAATCTGTCGAAAAAGGGCCATATTATACCCTATCACCCCCATCTTCAAACGGACCCCTAACAAACGGAGCGATACGAAATTTTTAAAATAGGTTCTCAACATTGCACCTATTTTAAAAATTTCGTAAAAATTGCTTTTCGGAAATGGAATACAACTGTAATTCCCATCTTTCCTACGCAGCATGGCCCTCTGCGAAAAGAAAACTCGGGCCCTGTATGGGCTACTAGCATCAAGGTATTTGTATTTATTTGTATTCTCATACTGATTTTGAATATTGCACTGTTTACGAGTATACTGTTTGTTGAGTGTTGTCAAGGTTATGTGATTATGTGGTTATAAATTACAACTGCATATGTAGCAACTAGGGTATCTCAAACAGAATCCCAGGATTCCCGGGATCACCGAGTAATATACCCAACTCATAATTGTGACAAATCAGTCACGGGACCTCGAGAAAAAATTGAAGAAAATTTTGCAATGTAAAAGTTAAAAATTCGTTCTTGCTTGAAAAAATTGCTGTTTCGAATGCGTTCGTAAGAAAAACAAAAACTCCATCGATTCAGGATTGAAAGGAATTCAGTACTCTTTTCTACGAAAGCCTTAACAGTTTTTCATATTTGTTGTTGCTTCATTCTTTATTGCTATATTTTAAAACAATCGAATTTATATATAGTTATAGTTATAATAATACATAGCGCGAGTATCATTCTCTGCTGGGTATCTAGTTATTGCGATATCGACAAGGTTCACTCGGTACGCAGGCTTGTAGAGAATGCTATCGCTCCAATGTATTCTGTGAAGTAACAAATAATAGCTGGACACATCTGACAATTTAGAACACTGGTAGGCTAATATGCCCAACCCTTTACATTAACAGATCAAAGGTGTTCCTATATATATTTGCAAACTCACGAACGTCATCACCGATGCAGTATCTGCATACATGCTCAAAGACTGGACATTAAAAGTAATGATTTCTACAGCAGCTGCAGAGACGAGGAGAATGAAGAAACTATAATTTTCTTCCTCTGTGCACGTTCTTTTCCATATAGGAACGGGCACTCTAAAAGATACCCTTCAAAAAGTAATGTAAATGTAACCCTGCATTGTCAAAATTAATCGATTAATAAAAAGAAGTAAATAAATATTGATATCACAATGACCCTGTGTTGATCTAAATGCATACCATCGAGAACAATTTCCATATATACATATATCTATAACACAAATTTAAATAAATGCAATTTATTTTGAAATTATAAAATGTTTTCTTTTTTTCTTAATTTCTAATGTTTAAAATAATGAAACACTTTTCGATCTTGAATTTTATACAACATTTGCATACTATATATTTCTAGGATTGTGGAAACCCCAGGAAATGAGAAACTCTAGTCATAACACTGTCGGGTGGAAACGGTAGTGATGATCAACTCAATAAAATTGGGATTTTTTGAAATTAAAATAAATTGCACAAAGAGTGTTTTAGAAAATTATTGAAATTGTTTTTATTATTGAAAATTCGCAATGAAAGTTTCTGCATTGTCCCATTTTACCATATCGTTCTGCATCGAAATATTTAATTGAATCCTTGTCCGAATTGTCAAATGAGGTTGTGGGCCTATGGTGTTCAAGGGTTAATAGAGTTTAAAAAGGTTTTATGAAGATTAATAACAAGTACTTACGTCAATATTATGTGGAGAAGTTCACCCAATATTGTTATTTTTCCCGTGAATTTTAGCAAATTTGTTTCACAAATCGCTTGCAAGAGGCACTCTTTACCGTTATATCCATATCTATGTTAGAAAATAATAAGCTTAGTAAAAAGTATATACGCGTCTGAAGTGCGTATAGAATCGCTGGTTACTAAATTTATTTATTTTTTTTATTTTACTGTAATCTTTTCTCAATCTGCCTGTTGATTCTGTTCTTAAATTGTTGGAGATTAAAGGTTTATGGAAATATTTCTCCTTAGAGTAAATTCCAAAGTTGACTTGTCCTGTAGAAGAAGGAATTTTTAATAAAAGGATGTCCGCGTCGATATTAAGTGGACATAGAGGTGATGGACCCTTGTGGTTTGCCTAGAAGATCGCTCAAATATCATATTTCTGGGGACCATTCTATTGAGGTCATCGAAACATCTTCCATAGTATACTAGAAATAAACTATTAAAGGCTGTGTTTTGTGATTGAACTGAACTAATTTAGATCACGGAAAGTTAGGAAAAAACCTTCTGAAATAAATTTGGGAATATAATTTTTTCAATGTTTGGCAACTGAAATTTTTGCGGAAAAAGAAGAAAAATTTACTCCAAATCTATGCAAACAAGAATAAAAGTCACGACTGGGTCGTATGAACTTTTCCATATCTGCTGATCGGTTGTAAATTGGTTAGATTTCAGATTTGATTAGGATTAATAAGAAGCGGAAAATTGGATTCTTCGTAAGATAGATACCCATTTTGAATATAATCATTGTAGCCCAACTTAGTTCGCAAACCCACAAAATTCGTAAAAGAGAGAAGTAACGAGAAAGTAAAACATCCTCTAGATGGAAAAATTTACTAGTTTTTACTCAAGAAATTTGTGTGGGAATCATTCCAAACGCATACAATCGCTTGGAAATGGCTTGCCGGGTAACTTCTAATGCTGAAGCAAGCTGTTCTTGCGTTTGGCATGGATCCTCATCGAGCAATGCCTCCAATTCAGCGTCTTCGAAGGATTTTGGCCTTCCTTCACGCGGACGGTCGACAACATCGAAATCACCGTCTTCGAAGTGACGGTACCAATCACGGCACGTTGTTTCACTTATAGCAGCATCTCCGTAAACTTTTTGGAGCTCTTGATGTGCTTCAGCCGCCGTTTTCTTCGAATGAAAGAAGAAAATCAACACTTCCCGCAAATGACGATTATTTGCACAAAATCAGACATTTTCACACAACCAAAAGCATATGACGCCAAAACAAAATCACTAATGTGTCAAAACAGTTTGTTTACCATATGTCTAAGCTCGGTTTATGACGTTTTGGATATGGCAAAATCTATTGACAAACAGCGAGAACTTAGTTGCGCACCTAATACTCGTATATATATTCTTAGGGGTATACCTTCATTATTTCTCTATGTTACAAACTATTCATCAAAATTAATATACGATACGGGATGGGGTATACAAATTGATACATGCGAACATAAAATGCTATCCGGAGATATTTACGCCTATGCAAATTGGTTGTTCCTCACGTATGTGATGCCTATGCATATGTGCATTTCATTGAGAAATTTTTCCTCTACATCTTAAAATATGTGATTTTACGAGTTTCAGTGCAGAAAGTTTGGAAACAGACCTATTGTCTTATTTATCTGAGGATATTTACTAGTTCTCTGTAAAGTACCTTTATAAAACTGCGAAATTTTTCAAACTTCTCCCTAAGGAAAGTTCCGTTAATTTAAGGTTGGCAGATAATTAGTATAAAACAATTGGTCTAAACAGTTTAACTAAAATAATTTACCTAAAAACAATTGATTTAAAAGCAATTTGCCTATACAATATACAAGTTAACACATTGCACTCGCTATCTATCTGTGAAAGTGTTGTTTTCTGACATGAGTAGCAAAAACGCCCCTAGACATATCAACGAAAAAAATTATTTTTCATCGAAAGCGTTAGCACACGCTACCTATCACAAAAAAAAATAGTTTTCCTACCAAACACGTACATATGGAAGGAAAAAATTGTTTTTCAACGCAAGCAGCAAACACTCTACCTATCAAAAAAAAATTGTTTTCCTAGCAAGCGGACCGCTAGACATATCAACGAAAAAGATGCAAAAAAAAAGTTTTCGAGCAAACGTCATTTGAAACATGTTTGAATGAAGCTTCAATCACATCACACCACAAGCCAGTATTGAAACGGCAGTCTCGTCGAATAGGTTAGTCTTAGTGCATTTTACATCTGTACATGCTCTTTTAATTCTGAGACTGATTTATAAAAAATAGCGACGTGCCCCGGCTTCGCACGGGTGCAACTTACTAATGAGGAAAATGAGAAGTGCGCTTATCAAAAAAATATAAGGTTTGTTTATTTTATATCTCTATCTCCAGTGGTTTAGGCTGTGCGTTGTCTGTCAGTCAGTTCGTCGAAAAAGGATTCATCCAATTTTAGTGAATTGAAACCAGGGTTCGGACTTCAATAATATAATTTAGCAGTAGATTCTTAAAAAAACTGCAGTAGATCCATATTTTTCGCAGCAGATTTTGTTATTAAGAAAAAAAATGCGCTTACTTTTCATATCTTTGAAAATATTTTTCCATCGCTGAATTGGAGAAGTATGAAATTTGTATTAAAAGCAAATTTCTTCTTTTGCAACCAATAAATAAAAATTAACTATCGGTGTTTCTGTTTGTGTTGTACTTGCGAACTTTCAACGAGTATGAACGGAAGTAGCAGCATATAGTTGCCGCACGACAACAATGTAATGTCAACCACTTAACACAAATCAGACATACTCACATAAGTCAGTGGAAAAGAGGAGGCATGCTCATTTTCATTTTAAGCAGATTGTATTTGTATGTATACCTACTTCTACCTAAGCCTACTAGATTGAATATTTTATTCCTCGTGCGCTGCCAGTAGCGATAATTTACTCCCGGCTTATAAAAATACAGTTGGAAACAAAAATACTTTAATGTGTTCAATTTCAGATGTAGGTACAACATTCGGGTAACCAAAAAATTGCAGTAGATTGCAAGTCAAGTGCAGTGCCGCAGTAGATTTTACTTTTTTTTTTTTAAATCGCAGTAGATCTACTGCAATTGCAGTAAAGTCCGAACCCTGATTGAAACAAAACAATTTCAGATGATGAATTTATTGAAATTAAATAAATCGGAATTCATTCTTTTGACAATCATTTGTTGGTGTTTTTAATGAACGATATTTTTTATCTTTTCGTCTGGAGAGAAAACGAATAACGCCGATGGTTTATCGACTCTCGAGCACGCCACGTACAATTGCCCATGGGAAAAACACGACAATTCAAGGTTTATTCCACACACTTCCAACGACTGGCCTTGCGATTTATTAATCGTCATTGCGAATGCAAGGCGAACCGGAAACTGGACGCTTAAATTGAAACGGTAAGTCGGTTGGAATCAGAACAGCCTTTGAATTTTCCTATGATTATCGTTGCTTCAATCACGTTGTTTATCAGCTTCTTAATAGCGAGTCTTGTTCCATTGCATAGTTTCGGTTGGTCGACCTTGAGCTGCAAATTGTCGGCGGCATTCCTGGAAAATCCAATGAATTCAGGAATTCAATTGGTAATTGGTAATTGAATCCTTCGACTTAAATGGATGGAATTGGCCAGCTATTTGACTGAATTTGTATGTTCAAATCGTCTACGTCCTTATTTTTCGCTGCCAAAATGGCTCGTTCGCTCAACCAAACATGGTTTTTGTAATTTGCACCAATATTTGGGAACACTTTCGTGATCAATTCTTCTTTCGACGTTGTGAATTGACAAAAATTAGGTGGAAACGAAATGAGACCAGTGAAAGCGTCAACCGGAAATTTTCCATTGCCAATGTCTAATAACTACTTGGAAAACTCTTTAGCCGATTCGCATATTCGTTGTTAACTTGAGAGTTTTCACGTATCTCCACAATTGCAATGACTACAAGCAAGCGTTTATTTCATCAGCAGCTGTTGGAATGACTGGCAGCGATTGGCGAAAATCGCCTGCCAGCAGAATCGTCGTACCTCCAAAGAGGTCCTGATTATTGCGCAAATCTCAGTTTGAGCACAGAATGAGCTGTTCGTCCTCCTTCTAACAATGTGGCTGCGATCGCAGATGATGCTACGGCCAGCGCTATTTGACTTTGTACGCGAATCTAAGCTAACATCAATGAAATTAGGAACGTTTTGCCAGTTCCGTCAGGTGGATCGGGGAAGAGTATTCCTCTGTAGCCGTCGTTGACTGCTATCATCAATGTGTCGTACGCGGTTTTCTGCTGCTGATTCAAAAGTGGGACCGTTGTTCGTACTGATTGACTCAAAGCATCTCGATCGTATTGCCGTTCTCGTGCAACATCTTTCCGGAAATCATCAAGCACAAATCCTCTGTAGAAATCAACGCCTCCGTTGCGGATCTCCGCGTTAAATTCAAGTTCGGTATTCGCTGTTGTTGTACGCACTCGATGCAAAATGTCTTCAGCTATATTGTCTTTGAATTTGTTGCACAAATGAAGTGGATTCGATGGAAAATACGTCAAAATGATGACGGCAAAAAGTGATCGATAAAAACATTCGTCATTGCTCGGATGAACTGTGTAAATCCGCCCCAATGCATCGGTTCAATATATGTACATTCACGTATCCAGGAACAGGCTTTCCGTTTTTCCGACGTTGGAATTTTTTTGATAATGTGAAATGCCTCGGCATCTCCGAGTAAAGCAGTGTTCTTGCAAATGGATCACTTGCGCATGTCGCTATGAAGCTTGTCAGCGTTGTCACTAGTGGTCGGACAGCTCTCTGCGCTGCATTTTCTGCCGTGAAATAAACTCATTGTCCATTCTCCAGGTGCACAGCTAAATGGACCACAGTGGGATGACGTTCGTGTATGGAGAATGAAAAGATTCTCCAAACCGCCTCATTGCTGCTGACATATCTTCGCATCTGATATTGTGAAACTTCATCGTTGGCATCAGGGGCTGCAATACCAAATACAGCCACATCACTTCTATTTTTGACTTTTAACGTTATCGTTCTGCCGTTACCCTCTGCAGTGTGAGAGTGAAGTAAATACATCTGAAGAAATTTGTGATCAGCATTCACTGGCGGCAACAATGCTCCTGCACGATGGTGAATTTGTCCTTGAATCTGTAAAATTGAAGACAAATTTTCGATTTATGAGCCTCGGTGAAACATTGTGAATCGTTGATGTTTGTTTGTGTGATGTGTTTGCGTATGTGATGTGCGTTGCAGTCGAAAAAGAATTTACCTTAAAAGTTTGGTTAGAACCTCCTTGTTCGATAATATTCGCCCCAAATGATGCAATTTGGAAGGAACTATTGTACTTTTGTATATTCCGTAAGAAATGCTTCGTTCGAGGTTCTTGACTAGAAAGCAATGATGCCAGTGGCTCTGGTGGCGGTGTCAATTGTGGTAATTTGACCTTTCCGCTCGCACAACATAATCCTGACAGTTCGTGTCGAAACCTCAAAGCATTGTAATATTGACAAATAGTGCTCATTGTTCCGAAGTCGACCGATACATCCGCGGCGTAATCGACTGTTGGATTGTATCTAAACGCCAAACGTTCACTTCGAATTGTCACGTATGGCCGTCTGTTTAGTCGACGTTCCAAATTATTTTGTGCGTGAGCTCCAACAGAGCGAGACGAACTCGACTGTATCCGTTGTTCCGGGGTCATAATGGATCGCGCTTGAGAAATGCTTATTCGATTTGCCTACGTCTCATTGACTCGACGATCATGTAGTTTGCTTAAATTGCGCGTACGCTGACCGATATTTCGACTCCTCACTGGTAGCATTTTTTTCAACATCAATTCCAAAATCAATTGAATGTTTGCAACACCCCAAATTACCACGAACTCAATCTTTGTAACACAATTTTATGGTTTTGAATGCACAGATATGATCACCACCGATAACATAATATCGCTTTCAATATTCAATGCGGAATTTGTTGTTGTTATGAAAACATGTGAGCAGATCTGTCCAACTGAACGTCAATTTTTTTTTTTTTTTTTGTTATGAAATCATGCGACAGCAGATCTGTCAAACTGAACGTCACATTTTTTTTATTGAGATTTTCATACAAAAATACTATACAAATTTCCGACTTTTGCGGTGGGTTTTCCAAAAATTTTCTTTCATGCAAACCTTGCCCTGACAATTACAAACACAAGAAATAAAAATCAGCCAAATCGATCGAGCCGTTCTCAAGTGATGCTCTTTCATACAGGCGGCAATTGATTTTTATATATAGAGAAGAAGATTAGAATTGCGAAATATTGAGGTTAACTCGAAATTGCAAGAAAAATGTGTGCCATATGTTTTTAAAATGTTTTAAAATTCTGTGCACTGGATATTTATAGTTCGACAGAAAAGAATTTCTGATATTATTACAGATACGGTGAAGATACACCCAAGTTAAAAGGATGGTAGAAACCGGTATAACTCCGTAATGTGATACTAACTGACTTAGCTCGTAGAACAAAATATTGTCTTTATTGATGGGTGGGGCAACATATTGTAACACATTCCGAAGTGTCTTCTTTCTGAAAACATTCGAGGTTCGTGTCCACGGATAGAATAGGATTATGTCTAAGACGACGTCGCGGAATTAAGAGAGAATTATAACCACAAGAGATTATTGGCTGCATCTGTCATCTTGGAATTATTACATCAGAATTTTCTCGTTCCAGTGGTCGAAGAATTTGCTAGAAGTTTATGGCTATCAGAAATGCGACTATATAAGAACAGATGGCGATCGAGGCAGTTGCAGTTGGGTTTCGAACCGCACGAAGAGATTGGAAAAGTGGTAATAGGCGAAGTTGTAATTTTGTGATAAATTGAAAGTTGAGAGTTAACAAGAAGAAGTAATTAGTTTGGATTTGTGAATTAAGTGATTGAAATGAGATAAAGTGATTTGAGAAGAAAGAGACCTTGTAAGGAAAGAATTTGCGAAGCACAGTATAGTGTGAACTTGAGTTGTTCTATAGACTAGAAAATAAAGAAATAATCTCACAGAATAACGATTTATCTACTCGAGCCGTAGCTCGCATATTACAATATTATTGGAAACAAACGAAACATATTATTGGAAATAAAATGATTTAAACTGCTGTTTTTTTTTCTACGTTCGATACATTGGAATGTTTCAAAAACATTTCAGTACATTGACCATTTGTAAGAGGGAATATATAGGTATGTACTTCAGGACTCAATTTGCTGCCGAGCAAAAATAAATAAACAATAAAAGGCCACAGTATGGTTCGGGGCCGAAGAAGCGAGATTGTAAACCGCCTTTCTCATTAACTTCGATGCCGTCGTGTTTGGGAACTCAAATGAAAACTCGCACTAGGTGAAGCATGAGCTAGTTACGGCATTGATTGAGATTAGAGTTAATCGAATTGGTAAAAGAGTAAAAAAGTTTACTAAACCCGCACAACCTAAAGCCCATCATATACTCTCCGACGGGCGTTATTATTATTACGATTTTTTTTTTTTTTTGTTAAAAATTATACCTAATCTGTTTTAGTGATTTAAAGATCATGGCATTAATAATGTTCCAGTTTTTTCGGTTGAGGTAGAAAATATTGCGTAAGATTTTAAAATCAAATCGATACTACCATTTCAAAGTTATAGAATTGAATTTTTTCAAAATATTAAAATTGATCAAGTGGGAGTCGCGTCGCTCATGATTAGTGTTACGCACATTTATTTTATCTATATATGTATCTCAACTGCGACTTAATCAAATTAAATATAAACTGTGTACATTAGCATTTGCTTTTTTCGTTGCTTCAGTTGCGAATTACACACCCAGTTTCGCTTTAAGATAATCTTCTGTATATTTGCTCGAGCAGACATGACTTGTCAAAGGGAGGAGCAGATGGAGCCGTATATACTCGATGTTATATGGCTGAAACTGGTCTTTCATGGTTCCACGAAACTCGCCGAATGACAGCCAGACTATTTCAACATCTATCGGGCAAAGTTGACCGCGTACAAATTCATTACCCAACGGAGTAAATCATTGTCATCCGTGATTTGAACGTATGTACGTAATTCAAACTGGCTACGATATTCAAATAGAACCTGATAATACAAGACGATAAGCTGAAGCCTTTGCTATTAGTTACAATCTCGCCCAGCTTATGGAAGAGCTCACACGGTTTCCAGACAATTATAATTTCGTAATTGCTTTGGATCCATTTCTCTCAACAGAGCCTGAAAGCTACACCATTAAAGTGTCTGACCCTTTGAGAAATTCAAACCATGCCCTAATATCAGCAGTAGACCTGCTACTAACACCAATGACAGCCAGCAGGATCCCAATCGCCTGATTTGGAATTACAACGTTATTAGCTGGGGATGAGCTATGCGCTGAAGCTGTCACTAATAATTCTTCTCAGAATGGATCTGTACACTCCCCATTCCCCTAACAAATTAGCCTCCAGAAAACCTCGATTCAACAGAAATTTTTGACGAGGCATTGCTGCCAAGAACGAAGCCTATAGTCAATGGTGCTCCAATCTAACAGAGCAAACAAGATAAAGCTGCTTCGCAGTCTCCGAAATACGTGTAATATATTAGTCGATTCCAAGAAGAAGAAGTACATTAGAGAGTCACCAACAAGCTCCCAGATCAATGGCAAATAACTTCATAAGCAACAACTTCAATCACTTCTCATTCGCACCTCTGGTGAAAAAATACGGGTGACTAGCCACAACATTAAAAGAGAAAGCCGATATTTTCGCTATTATGTTCTCAGGTAATTGAACACTAGATCCGACATGTCACTTGAAAGCTATATGTAATTTAGATTTAAAGTAAAACCTAGAATAATAAAATACTTATTAAGTGTACAAAAGGTGTTTGTCTTTATTATTGCTTGGAGTTCTTTTTGTTTGGTTCGAAATCAGTTATCAGTGGAATTATTCCTTTGTTCAACGGGGTAATTTTCACGAAAAGAGAATAAGAAAATACTAGTGTCAAAAATCCCGGCGATCAGTTGCCTAATTCGAAGTGAAAATATTAACATAAATTTCAAATATTATTTTAATTTTTTTTTACTAAATTGTGCGCTCAGTCATAATACAATACATTATCGTATTTATGCCCCATCTAGGGTATGGAAATCTACTATACTAGAGTATAATAGATTTCTATTTGATGGTATCTTAATTTTGATACATAGTTTGGAATATAGAGAAATAATGACGTTAGCCCCCAAAAACATATATATATTTGTTAACGGCATCAAAAGTTACGTCCATCTAGCCATGTCCGTCCGTCCGTCTGTCCATATGCCACCACTTTTTGGGCCTTAAATTTTGAGTAAGGAACGTGAAATTTGGTATATAATCATTCTAGACTCCTACGCAGTACAAGTGTACATATTTTTGAAATCAATTTGACCACTCCACTGCCAGTGTTATGCCTTTGTAGTAGTTTAATTCATGCGAAAAAAATAGTTGATTCTTGACATCAGGATTTGAACCGTGAACCCACAGCGTGACCCTCAATATTTTTGTTAGAAACTGAAAAAGATTGTCTACGTGAAATATGTCGACGTTGACTTATCTACATTTCGTCCGTAGATTATACATGGTCACGCTCAGTTTTCGGGGCGTTTTCTTAAAAAAACCATATCAGAATCTGTGAATTTCGGTTACATAGGATCCGTTCTGGAGGGATTGCAACTTTTCTGTAGTCTTTTGAAGAAATATCAAATAACGCATTCCAAATTGCCGCCTAATACCTGCCTGTAGAGAACGTTCGATACATACGTATAGTTGTTAGTTTATTTTATTGTTTATTTCTCGTTGTTGCAAAAACAAGCAAATAAGCAACAAACGTGCTTGCAGATGGTAAGCCATCTATTAACATATGCCTACTGTAACTCAAATATTAAATTTGGATAAAATCTTTAGAGCTGTGAGAAAATCGAATTCAAATTCAAATATTTTTCAATACAAAGTAAAACATCAACGGGCGTCTAAAATTTCATCGCACCACCTTTGTACCAAGTTAATATTCATCTCAGCAGCATGAACACATACTTCATGTATTATGTGTAATTTGACACATATGTAAAAGATAGTCATGTAAATTTGTAAGTGGGTTGCGCCTATTTTGGGCATTTCCACAAACATTTTAAAATAGCGTTGTAAATCTTGAATGACAATAACTAATAACAGCACTCCAGAAGTACGAGTAGTAGAAGATGAAGCAGTAAAAACGAGGAGATGGGAGTGGGGGCCAGAAACGATGAGTTTATGTTTACCATAATTTTCACAAGAGAAAAAAACTACTTGTATGATGATCTGAGAGAGGTGAAGCATAAGGAATCGTACATCAGCGATTTGAAGTATGAGATTGGAAGTCTGCCGAGGAACATAAAAGATGCGAAAAAGCGACAGAAGAAACATGGCTCTGAACTCAAAAGTTCACTCAGACGCAACAAAAGCGTGATTCATTTCAATTGGAGAATAAGGTGATGATACGTGAATTGATCGAAGAACTAGAAAGGTCCTCGAATGCCACCGTTGTAGTGTCTAAAACCAAAATTAGGATGAAAAGTCTGGAAGACAACTTCTGGTATTTAAAAATTGTATGAACCCTCGCTGAAAATCAATTAATCGAAGTAAAGGCAATGCTTGCAGCTAGCTGAACAAAGGCATAACCAATCAAATCAGTAACTGATCGACACATTGTACAACACTGTTTAAGAAGGATGAATGTAGTTAATTTAAATTAAATATTGTAAATGAATTAAATTTACTGGTTCAAACAGTTAATACAAGAACAATTGAACATGCATTTCAATCGAAGTTGGCAAGTTGAGAGCTAAAAATATATAATTTATTGAAATTGGATGGGGTGGGGGTCTTAAAGCCGATGTTCCACCAAACGAAAGTATTGTGATATTAATTTTCATATGATTTTCTCCACTCTAAGTAACCTAGCATCTTAACATTGTTCTTGGCAGCATTTTTGTTTAGTTTTAATTGATTTTGGTAATATTTGCCCCGATTTGGTAGTTTTCAAATTCAAATGCCAAATGATATTCTGAGTGGTAACCTTACGCAGGTAAATAAAAACATACAATCAATACAGCATCACCAATGTGTTCATTACAGTATGGCTTGTATCAGGTTGTACGTTATAAATGTTAATTTTTAAAATGCAAAACAAATCATTCTTACTTTAAAAAACAGACCAGAAAAAGAAAGCTAACAAAATAGTCAACAATAAAAAGAATCTGAACAAAAAAAAATTAATTATCGATAATGAGAACATGTTATCCTTAAAAGAAGTGTTTTGGAAACCGCGCCCTAGTGAGATGGGGTGTAAATATAATTTGTCATTTTGATGAGGTCTGAGGTTAACTTGACTTGTTGCATTTCCCAAATCTGACTCTGTTTACTTACATATCATTTTATTGTTAAACAAGTTTTCGGTGGTAATGGTTTTGGATATAAATTTGTTGTTCCTTCCAATCTTTTGGATGGTAGTTATGCTGTTCACTTTAAGTGAATACCCCTAAAATATTATTCAATTACTTATCAATGACACTCTCAATTGTTGCATAGACACTCCATCGTGTTATGTTATGTTGCAGCTCCTGTGCTGTGTGCAGATACCTTTGGTATTCCGGAATGAAGGGATTCTTCCGAAATGTTGTTGCATTCCATGGTAAAAAGAACATAGCTTTCAACACATAACCCACAGTTAATGACTCATATTCCAGATCAGCAGGAATACCAATTCCAGCAATGAACTAAATTATGAATTTGTTTTAATTGTGAAAACACGTCTTGATTCAATTAATTCACTTGATGTCTGGTGGGTGCTTGTCGAGGAAACAGCAAATACCGTTTACTTATTCCATGAGCTCCAATGGGATTCCATAATATCGGGAGTAAAATAAATAAATGTACTAACACCATGGCTGAAGTCTTCCAACTGATTCACTATTTTATGCAGAAATTCTGTAGAACAATACTTAAATACTTCGAAAGTAGGTGATAATTATTCTTCTTTGCACAGATAAATGACTTTTTTGCACAATTGGCGAAATGCAGACTCTGCCTCTGAAGTAAGAAGATAAGGGAAAGACAATTATGATTTATTTATTATATTCCTTTTTTTTTATTATATTTTTATTTTTTAACATATTAGCATACGCCCGGGGATCAGGCTCTTGAATGCGATTTATTTGGATATTAATTGCAAAACGTAAGCTGGAAAGATACACAGAGAGAGAAAGAAAGATTGGTGTAGTGGTTTAAAACTCTGGTGGTATTAAGTTTCAATAAGCTTCAAGGGTGGCGCTCTGGACGGGAGCATTTTGTTTTTGTTTTTTTTTTTGTTAATGATTCACACTATTTACTTTCAGTTTTCCTGATGTCATCATCACGATCAAGTTTCATAGTTGCCATATGACCAATTGACATAAGCTTTCACAATTTTTTTAAATACGAGTATTTCATACGAAATAAATAGATGATTCTTGACATCAGGATCTGAACCGTGAACTTTCAGCGTGACAAACGAAACGTTACCACTACACCATGGCCACCTTTAATTCAATCTGCGATTATATTGCACGCCATTTAGGCGACTTTATCGATACTAATTGCAGTTAGGTTTGCCACGGTTTCGAAACTGAAAATCAGTATGTACCTACGAGGATATCTGCAATTTGTTATACCCTTTTCAATACGGCATATTAATTTCGATATACGGTTTGTAGCATAATGAAATAATACCGATAGATAAAAAAAAAAAAAAAAAAAACAACAAATATTTATGATCGGCATTGAAAGAAGGGTCTGTATCTCATCAGTCTCTGGGCTTTAAATTTTAAGCTAAGAAAGCAAAATTTCATTCCTTATTAGAATCAAACGCAGTACAAGTGCAAACAAATTAAAAAAAGGTCGACTACTAGAAACAGAAAAGTAATGCCGTAACAAAATGCATAGACATTGACTTTCTCTACAATTTATCCACATATTGTACTTAACCAACCCAATATGTTTGGGGGTATTCTTAAAAAAAATCTTATTTTGCTTTATCGAAACAAATTCAAAGTGATGGTGCGATTGTGATTATCTCATCGGAATCCGTAAACTTCGGTTAGAAATGGTGACAGCCACAAATTTTCTTCAAAAAAAAATTCGTAAGAGGAGTAAAATCTCTTAAGTATTATATATACTCAAACAGAATCACATTTAGACTAATAGGTACCTACGTCTATTGGGATACCAAAAAGTGTACCGGATTACCATCAGCATTACTCACATGATGAATTACTTCTTAAGGAAGGATGATTTTGAGTAACCGTAACGGTTAGTTCTCCGCAATTACAGATATGCGGAACCATTTAGACGCGGGGACAACGCTCTTTATTTTGTAGTCGCTGTGATCTTCATAGAAATGAATGATGATGGTTTATTTTCAACATTGAAGCACAATTCAATTAAATCACCGAGTTAATATCTAAGAATATGGCGAACACTTAACAAAATAAATATCGTTATTAAGATACTATATCTATCTATATATATATAAATCAATTGCCGTGCGTTAGTCTCGATTTGGATGATTTTATGTTTTGTTCGACTCAATACTGGAGTGGTTTAGGAAAGAAGAATATTCGGAAAAACCTAAAGGAAAATCGAAACGTGCCTTTTGACTAGGAATGCACTAACACCACCAATGAGAATTGTATTTCGACAATGTCCCAATTATGTTCAAGAGCGACTAAAGTTGAACGACAAGCGAATCGATTTAGAATGCAACAAGTTCGTGTACATCAAACACAATGAACATAACCGATTGCGTCGACGCGGTGCTCCTATAAACCTGGAACGAGCGGCATTCCATTACGATTCGGAAATCGATTGCGGATACCATTTCAACACCAAAATGGTTAATCCATTAACAGATAAATGTAACAATTTCAAGAATTCATTTGTTGATTTTCTTACATCGAACCGTATGTCGATTGCGATTGCAGGTGCCGAAACCAATAAAAAAGTCAGTGCTATGAATTTTTATTCACACAGACTTATGATCCGTGAAGGTGAAGAAAATCACATTTTGAAGTGTCGCTCTCTTTTCTATTAGTTCGCGGTTGACATATATGTCAAAATTGAGACTGAACGACTGACATATATTCGTTTGAAACAAAAGCAGCTCCGATCTGAAGAATACATTCATCTCCGCGATGCGATTAATGCCGACGGTGATGCAAAAAACGTGGGAAGAATTTTTTTTTTTTTTTGTTAATAAAGGTGAAAATCTCGAAAGACACAGTGGGGTTCAAAAACCAAAGTAGTGTGGGACTCTAACTGCACTAAAAACACCTCCCTGGTCAAGACCAATCAACTAGTAATCGACAAAAGATTTTGTTTTCAACGTTAAGTTTTAAGGTTTTGAGAATACGGCTCTCATAATTGTCAAAACAAAAGTTCATGAGGTTTGGTTCTTCTTAATCTACGAATATTATATCGTACATTTAAGACATCATCTATCTCAGGATTAATATGCATCTGCAAACGCTTGTTGTGACGCATTGCGTACTTCTTAATCACATCTGTTACATCACATCTCGATGCAAGTCACTATTTCTAATATACCATTCGGCATTCACTATTCTCCGAAGGACCTTATTTTGAAATGTTCGTATTATTTGTGTATTCGTTTTCTTTGTACAACCCCATAATTGGATACCATATGTCCAAATGGGTTTTAGTGTCTGTTTATATTGTAATATGCGAGCTACGGCTCGAGTATTCTGTGAAATTTATTTCTCTATTTTCTAGTCTATAGAACCATTCAAGTTCACACTATACTATTCTTCGCAAATTCTTTTCTTACAAGGTCTCTTTCCTCTCAAATCACTTTATCTCCTTTCAATTACTTAATTCACAAATCCAAACTAATTACTTCTTCTTGTTAACTCTTAACTTTCATTTTATCACAAAATCACAACTTCGCCCATTATCACTTTTCCAATCTCTTCGCCACGGTTCTAAACCAACCGCCCCCTTTCGATCGCCATCTGTCCTTATATAGCAGAAGTTCCTGATAGCCAGAAACTTCTAGCAAATTCTTCGACCACTGGAACAAGAAAAATTCTGATGTAATAATTCCATTTCTTGCAGTTATAATTCTTTCTTATCCGTGATATTATCCGTCTCTTTCATGAACTGTGGAGACTTAACCGCAGACACGAACCTCGAATGAAAAGACACTTTGGAATGGGCTGGAGGAGCGTAGTTATTATTCTACATTATTGTAGCATCCTTTTAGGCGATGTTACACTGCCCCCCTCTTAGACTTGTTCGTCCCGAACAAGTGCATCCTCACTTCGGCCATTGTATCGACTCAGTCGGTCCACATGAACCACTTTCATTTTGGCACTTGGTCCTCGCTGGATGCGGTAGACAACATCGTTGATGCGGGTTATTATTCTGTAGGGACCCTCCCAGTTCTGCTGCAACTTAGGTGATTTCCCCTTTTGGCGATGGGGATTATACAGCCACACTAGATCTCCTTCCTGGAATCCTGACGTTGTTGCCTTGGCATCATACCTGGTCTTCATGCGGTCGCTCGTTATCTTAATCTGGCTTCTGGTCCTTTGGTGTATGTCCCTAAGCCTTTCCCTAAGGTCCGCCACGTACTCTTCTTCATTTCTGGGCTCATTGGTAGGAGATCCAAATTTCACCTCACTGGGTAAACGAGCTATTCCACCAAATAAGATTTCGAACGGCGTATGTCGAGTAGTGCTATACAAGGCACTTCTATAGGCCATCAAAAACAAGGGAATCTGCCGGTACCAATCCCGTTGGTAGTCACCTACGACCTTCGAGAGATGTTCGTCCAAAGTCCTATTGAAACGCTCCACCATATCGTCCGACTGTGGATGAAGCGGGGTTGTCCTTGTCTTTTTGATTCCGAGTAGTTGACACATCTCTTGGAAGAATCTTGACTCGAAGTTCCGCCCTTGGTCAGAATGCAATTCCAAGGGCACACCGAATCTGCTAACCCAATTGTAGACGATCTGCTCCGCCACGGTTCTGGCTTCCTGGTTAGGGATCGGAAACGCTTCCGGCCACTTACTGAAGTAGTCCATCACTACGAGTATATACCGATTACCATTGTCGGTTTCCGGAAAGGGCCCTGCGATGTCAATGGCGATTCGTTCGAAAGGTGCTCCCACGTTGTATTGGTGCATCTTACCTCGAGTTTTGATTCTCGGACCCTTGCTAGCTGCACACACGTCGCATTTTCTGCACCAGTCTTCGATATCTTCCTTCGCTCTTAACCAATAACAGCGTTCTCGTACCTTTTCTAGCGTCTTATTCACTCCCAAGTGGCCTCCGGACGCCCCGCCATGCATTTCCTGTAACACCTCCTTGACCCTCGTCCGTGGTACGACAAGCTGCATTACAAACGACTTTCCGACGGAGGATTCCCATTTTCTTCTCAGAACACCTTCTTGGACATGGAGGGAGTCCCACTGCGCAAAATATGCCTTTAAGGTCGGGCTTCTGTGAGAGATGTCCTGATGATCCGGTTTCTCCATGTTCTCCTTCCAGGCCAGAATCGGTTCGATATCCGGGTCTTCCTTCTGAGCGTTCCGGATCTCATCTACGCTCCAGCCGGCGATAGGTTCGGCTCTCATTCTTTGGATGGAAACTAGCTCCCGTTCTTCCTGACGCGCACAATGTTTACAATCCGTTCTGCATGGTCTCCGGGACAGTGCATCCGCATTAGAGTGGAGTTTTCCTTTACGATGCTGTATTTCGTAGTCGTAGATTTGCAGCCTTTCGATCCATCTTGCGACCTGACCCTCAGGACTCTTGAACTGTAATAGCCATTTTAAGGCTGCATGGTCTGTGCGAAGAACGAACTTCCTCCCGTAGAGGTATTTGTGAAAATGCTTCGTAGCCAAGATCAAAGCTAGAAGTTCTCTCCTTGTCACGCAGTAGTTCCTTTCTGGCTTAGAGAGCACTTTGCTAAAGTACGCAACCACCTTCTCTTGGCCGTCATGCACCTGGGAGAGTACGGCTCCTACACCGACATTACTAGCATCTGCATCCACAATGAACGTTTCCCCGGGAGTGGGGTAAGCCAGTATCGGGGCATCGCATAGCCGTTGTTTAAGGGCCTTGAAGCTCTTCTCACACTCAATTGACCATTTGAATTGTTTTCCCTTTTCCGTCAACTGGTGCAGGCTCTTTGCGATCCCGGCAAAATCCTTCACGAACCGTCTATAGTAGGTGGCTAGGCCCAGGAAGCTCCTTAGTTGGTGTTTATCCTTGGGGACTGGCCAGTTTTTCACCACTTCGACCTTCTCTGGATCGGTTCTCACTCCTTTCGCTGAAATTATGTGCCCCAGGTACTTGACTTCCGCTCTAAACAGGGCGCACTTCTTGGGGTTGAGCTTCAGGTGGGCACTTCGAAGCCTTTGAAACACATCCCTTAGATTGTCTCGGTGTTGCGCAAACGTTTTTCCTACGACGATGACATCATCCAAGTATACCAAACAGGTTTTCCATGTTAACCCTTGCAGGACACATTCCATCAATCGCTCGAAAGTCGCCGGAGCATTGCACAGCCCGAATGGCATTACCGTGAATTGCCATAGCCCATTTCCTGCGGTGAAGGCGGTTTTCTCCCGGTCTTCTGGATGGATCTGTACCTGCCAGTAGCCACTCTTCAAGTCGAGAGTGGAAAACCATCGGGCTCCTGATAGTGTGTCTAGCGTGTCGTCAATCCGTGGCAGAGGATAGCTGTCTTTCTTGGTGACGTAATTGAGCTGCCGATAGTCCACGCAGAACCACGTGCTGCCATCTTTCTTCTTAACCAGTACAACCGGTGATGCCCACGGACTTTTGGAACTTTCAATCAGACCTTCTTTCTCCATTGCCGACACCATCTGTGCAACTTCTGTCTGCTTTGCCAATGGAAGGCGTCTAGCAGGCTGCCGAATTGCTCTAGTATCACCAGTGTCTATTCGATGTTGTACCAGGTGTGTTCGGCCGTATTCTCCGTCCTGTGAGGCAAATACATCAGCGTACTCTTTGATAAGATTCTCTGCCATAGTTCGCTGCTCCTGATTCAGCTCACTGGACTGGAGAATCGTCTCTCTCGTTTTCGCTGTCCAAGGTGATGGGAGAGGTTTTGGAGCATCACGTTCAGATATTGTTGCGACGGCGGTAATCGGCGTGCATTTTCCAGTCACCTCCCCTCGCCTTAGTTTGACAGTGTGTGGTCTTGTGTTCAAAACTCTCACTGGAACCATGGTGTTCTTTGGTTCGACTAACGTCTTTCCCTCAATTTAGTCTTGAGAATTCTTCTCTGGGTCTGGTTCTACTATGTAGAATCGGTGGCTCCCAAGATCACCTTCCAGCTTCGTCCAAATGATTGTCTCTGAAGACGGCGGCAAAACTTCGTCTTTGCTGATGACTGTCCTGAGAGTTACGGCATTCTCATTTCCGTACACCATCGGAATCTCCACATTTCGATATCTCAGTACTTGCATCCCGATGTCCAAGATTACTTCATTTGCTTTCATGAAGTCTATTCCGATGATGCACTCGTCGCATATATCTGCCACCAGAAACGCATGGGAGACCTTCGCCATTTCCCCTGTTGCAGTCTTCAGGCAGTAGCTATTGGTGTTGTGCAGCCAGGAGCTTTTGACGATATCTCTTCTTACAATGGAGGCAGTGGCACTTGTGTCGATGGTGGCTACGCACTTCTTCTTGTTGATTAGTGCCTCCACTGTCAGGCTCTTGTTCACACTATACAATTCTTCGCAAATTCTTTTCTTATAAGGTCTCTTTCCTCTCAAATCACTTTATCTCCTTTCAATTACTTAATTCACAAATCCAAACTAATTACTTCTTCTTGTTAACTCTTAACTTTCATTTTAACACAAAATCACAACTTCGCCCATTATCACTTTTCAAATCTCTTCGCCACGGTTCTAAACCAACTGCCTCCTTTCGATCGCCATCTGTCCTTATATAGCAGAAGTTTCTGATAGCCAGAAACTTCTAGCAAATTCTTCGACCACTGGAACAAGAAAAATTCTGATGTAATAATTCCAAGATGACAATCATTTCTTGCAGTTATAATTCTTTCTTATCCGTGATATTATCCGTCTCTTTCATAGACATGAACTGTGGAGACTTAACCGCAGACACCTTGAATGAAAAGACACTTTGGAATGGGCTGGAGGAGCGTAGTTATTATTCTACATTATTGTAGCATCCTTTTAGGCGATGTTACAATATAATAGAATTTTATTCTCAATGGACAGTTCTGAGTTATATCCTAACAACCAACATTTCTTTCTTTTTAACATGTTCCTTCCATTTCAGTTTAGCATCCAGATTCATACCCAGATACTTAGCTGTGTTAGAGTAAGGAACTACATGGTTATTAATAACCACGGGAACATTCGTTATTTTTTCATTTGTAAAATTGATATGGGTGGACTTTGACTAATTAAGTTTAATTCGCCATCGCTGCGCCCAATCACATATCTCGTTAACTGAATTTTGTAGCTTTTCAGTTGCTTTAGCCACACATCCTTCTGTTGATAGAAGAGCAGTGTCGTCTGCAAATGTGGCTATCATGGTATCACTCGTGTATAATAAGTATAGGGTGGGTCTTAGGACACTTCGCCGTGGAACACCTGCTTGTATTCCTTTAAGTTCAGAGTACGCTGAACCATAGCGAACTCTAAAGAATTTATCTGCTATATAAGATTTAAGTATCTTATAGTACTGTCTAGGTAGGTCCCTATGAAGTTAGTACTCTAAACCCTTATGCCAAACTTTATCAAAGGCTTGTGCAACGTCTAAGAATATTGCAAAACAAATTTATTTTCCTTCCAGTGCCTTTGCTATAACTTTAGTTATACGATGCACTTGGTCTATCGTCGAGTGTCTATTTCTAAACCTGAATTGGTGGGTGGGGATAAGCTTTTTTTGTTCTATAATTTGGTCTAGTCTTTTAAGAAGGAGTTTCTCGAAAAGTTACGATAATATCGGTAAAAGTGAGATTGTCCTATATGAGGTAACTTCTGATATAGGATTACCTTGTTTAGGTATAACAATAATTTCTGATATCTTCCAGTGATGTGGAATATACTTTTATTTAAAGCAAGCATTAATTATAAGCTTGAGTTTCAACAATGCAGTCGAGGGCAGTTCTTTCAATATTTGAGCAGTTATAAGATCATAACCTGGTGATTTTCTATTATTTAGTTTATGAATACATGTCTTGATCTCACTTAACGAAACATAAGAAACTTCCTTTTCATCCATTCTGTTATAGTAATCAAGATTTTCGTTTGCTACACTAGGTGGAAAAGGTTAGAAAACATGTGCTGGCAAAATAGTTTAACCTTTTCTTCTGGATCGCCGATCCAATTCCCATCAGGTGTTTTCAACGGGGGATGTTGCACTTGTGGTCTCTTTAAACGTTTAGCAACCTTCCAAAGGAAGTAGAGAATCATTTTTGAATTCAGTGATACTTTTTTTTAAGTCTGTTGTTAAGTCTATTAAATATGGTTTTATCGCCGGGATATCTTGTCGTTTGCCATTTCTATGAGCTCTTCTCTTTTCAAGTATCAGTTGCTTGATTTCCGTGGGGTATTTCACTGAAGCCTGTTTTTTTTTTTTGATAAGTCTGCTACCTGTTGTACATCGGCAATAAATTGTTCTGTTTCAATGTCAATATGTTTTGTTGTGACAAGTGGAGATCTAAGGTTAATGAAACCTTCGAGATGTTCTCTGAATTTACACCAGTTCGTTCTTTTGTTTGTTAGTCGTGGGTTTTTTATCTGTTCCATTGACAAACCGTTGACTGTTAGGATTACAGGTGTATGATCCGATGACAGATCATCACTGTCTTTTGTTGTTAATAGTCCTGACCCCCAGTATGTATGTTTATTGTTGTTTAGCATTTGAAAAAGGTCAATTAGATCTTCCTCTGTAGGCGAGCCCACCCAGGCGGGCAGTATATCGCAGCGATTTTAAATTCCTTGCTTTTAGTTTCTATGTTTATTATCGCTACTTGCATTGTTGGTTTTGCTATTTTTGGCAATTCATAAGGTCCCAAGGTACTTTTCACAATTACAGTACTACCTCCCCTAGCACTGTCAGCTGGATGGGGAGAGTGGTAGCAAAGATAAACAGGAATTCTAATCATTGTTCCCTGTTTGAAATGAGTTTCAGAAATCAGGCAAACATCAATATCTTCGTTAGATAGAAACACCTGAAATTCAGAGATGTGTTAGAGTAAACCATTGCATTCCACGTTGTAACTTTTAGATTATATTTAATCATTAATATTTTGTTGCTTTTTTTCTGCAAAGCAAAGGCTTAGCAGTTTAATTATTTTATCCAGATTATCCAATCTTTGGATAATAGTAATAAGTGTTTCCTTTACCGATATTTCCTCTTCTTTTCGTGTATTTTTCACAATTTGGGAATACGATTTACTCTCTACAGTTGGTATGTTTGTTTTAGTAGGAATTGACACTTTTTCTACTTTCATGTTTTCAACGTTTACTTTTATTATTGGATGGATTTTGTTGCTTGTTTTTAATAGCTTTGCTTTTCCTTTTTGCCATCATAATTTGCTGGGTGTTCACCATGACAGTTGATGCATTTTGCTTTCTCGTCCTTCTTTAGCGGACAACTTTTTGTCGGGTGTTTTCCTTCACATTTAACTCAAGCAAAATTTTTTTTGTAATAGCTTTGCGTATGACCGAAAGCTGGGCATCGTTTGCATTGAGGTATTGAGTTTGAATTTTTTCGATGTGACTCGATCTTAACAACAATACCCATTATTGATTTTATATTGTATATCTTTTCAACTTCTTCTTGATTATGAAAAGAAAGCATAAAAAGATATAATTTTCTGTTTCTTGTCATTGGTTGTCCATCATGGTTATCTTTTCAAGCCTTTTATCATTTGTCTTACCTTTTAAATTTGCTTGATTTGCATCATGTCTTCTTGCAGATATCTGAGGACTTTCTTCTGCCTTGCGTTTTTTCGTAGGCCTTTTGTTTTTCTTTAGATGGCCGTCTGTTTCCAGTGCGAGCTCCTCTTCTGTGAGGTATTCTTTTTCTCTTGTGAAGGTATTCGTTTTCACTATTTTGCTGGGCAGGTTGGGCAGGACATTTGTTAGAGCAGTCCAACAAGGTGACTCTTCTTTCCAATTCTTTTATTTGATTTTGCAAACTTGCAACTATTACTTCAAGATTTTTCCTTCCTTTAAGTTCAGCTTGCCATTCTTTATAATATTTATTTGTTTTTGTTCTCGCTTGTGACTCTGTTTTAGGTTCACTTCCAACTACATAGTATTGGTTTCAATTCCAGATTTCTGTTTTTGTATTTTCGGAATGCTTTTCGGAATTATAGTGCTATCTTCGGCCGAAATGCTTTTTAGCGCTATCGTTTTTGGTGGTTCTCGGCGTGAGTGAACTCCTTCTAGAGTTTTGTTGAAGAAGCAATAAATGGTCCCCCCGGAATCCATGGGACCTACCTCCGAGGAGGATGGATTTTCCAGTTTATCTGGTCTGCCACCTGGGGTATTTATATCACTTCTTTTGTTCATTGCCATATTTATTGTAACTGTATTAGTTTTGTTATTTTATTATTGGGTAGTACAGTAATTTCTACACACAAACCCCCTATCAGAAGGACCGGCTAGTTTTTTTTTTTTTTTTTTGTGTTTTGCGAAGTTTTCGTCTCGCAAGATGCGATGTCGTGTGTTAGACAATATGGCCGCCCAGATCTACTCATAACATTCTCCTTTAACCCTCAATGGATCGAAATCAAGAAGGATCTGCTACCCAGCTAAACACCAGTTGACAGACATGACATCAATACCAGAGTTTTTAAATAAAAATTAAATTCTCTGATGGATTTCATCGTAGAGCACCGTGTGTATGGCCAAGTTCATTGTGAGATGTACGAGGGTGGGTCAATAAGTCCCTGAAAATTAACACAAATTGTGTGGTCACCTTAAATTTAATTTTTTTTTTGTCAAGAATTATCTGTCAAAAGAACGCACCCAAATTTTCAGACAGATCTGTCAAATAGTTTTGTTGTGGCAGCCATTTTATATAGAAGCCTTCTAGCATTTGCGTTAAAATGGAAAAAAATTAAAATGATGAAAAAATGCGCGCGGTGTTATTCACATTGATTACCTTGAAAAGAGTAACACGATCACCGGCGCATATTACGCAGAGCTGCTGGATCGATTCCAAGCCGATTTGAAACAAAAACGGCCACATTTGGCGAAAAAGAAGTTCTTTTTCACCAGGACTTGCACAAGTCCGCAGTCGCAATGGCAAAATTGCATGAGTTAGGCTACGAACTTCTCCTTTATCCAGCATATTCCCCAGATTTAGCCCCCTACGACTATTTCGTGTTTCCAAACATGAAGAAATGGCTCGGAGGTAAGAGATTTGGGTCGAATGAAGAGGTCATCGCTGAAACAAACTCTTATTTTGAGGGGCTCGAGAAATCGTATTATTTGGAAGGCATCAAAAACTTGGAGAAACGTTGGATGAGGTGTATAGAGCTAAAAGGACACTGTTGAAAAATAAAATGTTTTTATACCGAAAAGAGTGTTCCTTATTTCATTTTTCAGGGACTTATTGACCCACCCTCGTACTCTATTGAATGGCAAAAACGTGATCTGCTTCATGCGCACATTTTGTTTTGGTTCGTTGACAAAATCAGACCAGATGAATTCGATTCCATAATCTCAGCCGAAATCCCGGATGAAGCTGTTGATCCGAAATTGCATGCAGTGGTGACTAAGAATATGATCCATAGACCTTGCGGAGTTTTCAACAACGACTTACCCTATACGATCGATGACAAATGTTTCAAGCGATACAAGAGAGACCTGATTACCGACACCATCACAGGCAATGACGGATGCCCATTGTATCGTTGGCGATCAGTTGAGGACAATGGGCGATCTACAGTTGTTAAGGTCAAAGGGCAAGATGTTGATGTGACAACTCGTTGGAATGTACCATATTCGCCGATATTGTCCAAGGCTTTTGAGGCTCACAACAATGTGGAATACTCTAACTCAGTCAAGTCGACCAAGTAACTATGCAAATATGTGAGCAAAGGCAGCGATATGGCTGTTTTCGGTTTTTTATTTAAATGAAATGAATAACATAGATAAGTTAGGCTAGTTTTAAGTGCTTTTTTTTTTGTCTAGCAAGTAAGTTATAATGAATTAGTAATTAATAAAAAGGCATTAAAAATGAAAAATGAAAAATGGCTGTTTTCGGTGTGACAAATGCAAATGACGAAGTATCTCAGTATCAGATCGCTATGTGAGCAGCAACAAGGCGATTTGGCGCATCTTTTCCTTTGCCAGAGGACGCAGTAAACAGAGTGGCATGGCTACCGCCGACAACATTGACAAGCTTCTTCTCGGTTTGTCAAGCAGATGCTTTCGCTCGCACTTTGCTGTATGCCACTCTATAAACATGCGTCGAAATCGTTTCAGCGTCGGAAATAAGGAATACCAGTTGAAGGACATCCAAATTTATTTGATTCAGACGCTCGTTCAAATTCAGCAGTTCGTACAAATGTCCCGCAATTGAATCAACAACAAAAGACTGCGTACGACTCTTTGATGGAAGCTGTGAACAATGGAACTGGAAACATTTACTTCCTAGATGCTCCCGGAGGGACTGGAAAACCTTTTTCATTTCATTGCTTTTGGCGTCGATTCGATCGCAGCATGAAGTTGCCCTGGAATTGGCTTCATCTTTAATAGCAACGACTTTGTTAGAAGTACGCATTCTGCACTGAGATTGCCACTGAACAACGAGACACCAACTTGAAACATCACCGCAATGGCGAAAATTCTACTAGATGCAAATTGATCGTTTGTGACGAATGCACTATGGCCCACAAAAAGTCACTGAAGGCCAAAACGTTGAAATATCTTCGTGACAATCAAAACATTTTTGCTGGAGCCATGATTCTGCTGTACGGTGATTTTCGTCAGACTCTTCCTGTGATTCCACGTTCAACTATTTCCGACGAACTAAACGCGTACTTTAAATCATCAAATTTATGGCGGCATGTGAAGACCCTCCAATTGACTACTAACATGCGAGTGTTTTTGCAACAAGATCGAACTGCAGGTGTGTTTTCGAAGCAATTGTTGGACATTGGTAATGGGAAAATCGTAGTTGACATCATGACCAGATTCAACACATTGCTCACTGATTTCTGCCAGTTGACCGAATCGAAAGAAGAGCTCATTCGACGTGTTTTTCTGAACATAGTGCAAAACTTCAGAAACCATAATTGGTTGAGCGAACGAGTCACGAGTACTTTGGATTGCATCTGTTGTTGATTTACCCGAGACAAACCCACACTGGTCATCATTATTTTCCGCAGTCGGCCATCTAATACCCGCTCAACGAACTTCTTGGTATGTGAGTCATTTGAACGAGTCATTCTGGCGGCGAAAAAAAAGATGTCGATCAACGCGACCATTCAAAATTTCATTCCGGGACAGTTGTTTTCCTTCAAATCCGTTGACACAGTTATCAACCAGGATCAACTATCCTACAGAATTCTTGAATTCGCTGTAATTGCCCGTTTACGCTCCGGAAAACAAAACGAAAAATGTAGTTTACCATAAAGCTTTGCATTGAATATTAACCTCATTTCTTTTCCAAGTAATATTGAATTCATTTGAATTACGAACGAGTTTCATTTAATCACCAAACGAAATATCAATGAACTGGTGTTGGAAGGTTGATTGGGATTCATAATCGTTTACGAAGAGTTACAACCAAATCAATTGTAGGTGGTACGAAGTTCATCTAGTCTGTTTATAAACAGAAAATCTATATTGTCAAATGGAAACAAAATAATTATTCATAAAGTAATTTTCCAATCAATTTTACTATACGGGTGCCAGGTTTGTGCTGAATGCCATATTAAATATAACTACGAGTATATAAATAACTACAAATATCGTAAAACAAGCATCACTCCACATCAGCTCTACATACTAGAGCTAAATGTTGATTTGATCTCTGATAGAATAGGAAAATTCAATAGTACGTTCATTAATCAATTAAATGTTCCAAATCACAATTTAACCTGATGTACGTTAAGTTACAATTTTTAATGTAATTGAGCTTATGTTAATCTATTTATGTATTCTATATTAACTTATATGCTTTTTGGTATTTTCTTTTCTCTTGTTTCTTTCATGGTAATTTATTTAATTTTATGTTTATTTATTTATTTACTTATTAACTTTGTAACATTTTAAACTAATTTAGTCATTTATTTGTTGTTTCATTGCCTTTAAATTATTTGTTTTACTTTTTATTTATTTATTTATATATGAATTATTTATTTATTTATTTATGTACATATTATATACTTACTTATTTATTTATTTAAGTATTATGTATTTAATTATTTATTTATTTATTTACATATTTGTGTATATAACTATTTTATTTAATTTTTTTTTTTTTTTTTGTTATTTGAGGTTTTGTCCGTTATTTTTATTTTTAGATTTTTTTTTTCCAAAAATAAAGTTTTTTAATGTTTCTTCTTCTTTTTCTTTTCCTTACGGCGAGGTTATGATCCGGAGTAGAAGGATCACAACCCTCCCACTTTACAGCATCCCTACTGGTCCGCTTTTGGGGTTTGCCGGTTTGAACTCAGGAAGTACCGGCAGGCTTCCCGGTTCCGGATCACTTCGTCACTGAGGCCAATCAAATGCTGGTGTTCGCGCGATTGTGTAGAAACGTTGATTGATTTTGCCTTTTTTGATGGGGTTCGAAGGATCTCTCCTTTGAACATGACAATACCAATTGAGCCGGTCGTGCTCTATCTTGCTTGTGATGGGTTCTTTTACATGAAGGCTTCCTCGAATCTTCAAACTTCTTATTCTATTAAGCATTGTTACTCCTGCGTCATGCGAAGCATCTTCATCTCAGCTGTCGTTAATTTGCCCTCATACTTTTTATATATTGTCCAGCATTGTGAACCGTATGTGAGCGCCGGGCATAGAACTGCGGTGTAGAGCCTTCATTTCAGCTTAGGGAACATTTTTCGGTCACAGAAGATTGCGGAGTTTTTCCGCCACTTCATCCACCCTATGCTTACGCGGTGATTGATGTTTGGAATAGGCCGGTGTGAATCAGAGAACGGGCAGCACAGATGTTCTGTCTTTTTTAAACTAATACAGTACCGAGGACGCTTCTCTGGTGTACACCGACTTTGATTGGGAACTCTTCGGTGACTCCTGCGGGACATCTTGTTCTTATCCTGCTCCCTCATATATTCCATGATCATGGGCACGTAGGTTTCTGGAACTCCTCGTTGTCTTAGCCCTCTCTTGGATCCTAATACTTTGGATTGCATCTGTTGTTGATTTACCCGAGACAAACCCACACTGGTCATCATTATTTTCCGCAGTCGGCCATCTAATATCCGCTCAACGAACTTCTTGGTATGTGACATCAGCTTGACAGAACGGTAGTTATCGCAGTTTCGCGTATCGCCCTTTCCTTTGTGCAAAGGAAGAAGATAACTTTCCCTCCACTGATTAGGCATTGGATCACCGCTCTTAAATTTGGAGATAAGAATCATGAGCCATCTGGATCCGATGTCTCCCATCTTTTGCTAGAACTAAGAGGGTATTTCGTCTGGCCCAAACGCTTTTTTTTTTTGAGTATTTGACCGCATTCCTAACTCCTAGATTAGGAGCGGCTCTTGGAAAGTATACCCGGGGAAACTGTACGTTCAGGAATCTTTCACAATACTGTGGAGAATTTTATCGTCTTCCACAAGAAGCTGACCGTGAGCATTGTTAATGAACTTTGGGGAACAAATCTCCTGAGCATTTATTCTTCTTTGGGCGGCTTTTTGAAGGTAGTTGTTCCATTGTTCAAGTTGTTTTGTCGAAGCACCTGGATAGCCTGGTTCCTATTAGACGCCGAAGATGATATTTCCTCCAACTCCCTATACAGGTTTTACATACTTTTTGCGATGAACATTATATAATGTTTCAGTAGCAAAATATTCACAAGTTAATATTAAATTTCTGTAAGTGCAAATTGTGCGATAATACATTATAAATTAAAAAAGAAATATAAATCTATCTATTTAAAGTGAATCGCTGTCTAGCCGTACTATCATTTTTAAATCTATGGCAAAAAAAATATCTGGCTTTTCAGATAGAGTAGAGGAAATTCAGCATCAGTTGAATTTCATAACCGGTGAATAAAGCGTTCTACTTCACTGAGGCAACTACTAACGCGGTTGCAATGATACTGTGGTATCCACAATAGGCTCCACCGGACCCAATTCTGGATCTGCGAAATCTGAGGAATCCTGGAAAAGTCCATGTACTCCTAAGCCAATATATAGCTCTCGGGTTCATACTGAGACGTCAACTTACCACATTAAATTTCTACCCGTTTCGAACTTTCACAACTGGTTTATTTCTAATTATTGAACATCAATATACAGGTGCGTGAAGATTTCCCTGTTCAAGTTTTGTTACTCCTTCAAATTGCATATTCCCACAATATAAAGGATGCCCCAAAATTAATGCAAGAATTAATTTTGATAGAAAACACAGGATTTAACTAAAAATTATAAATGTTTTATTGATTAATAAAGTATACAGTGTAGCGTTATGTATGGAATAGCATATCGGGTAAATGGCTTCCACAGCTTTGCTAGCATATACGCACTCTTTTGTCAAAATTTTGCATGACCGTTTTGTATAAATGTGGCTGAATTTCTTTTATACAGAGCTCAATTTGCTTCTTCAAGGTGTGCGTGGTCGCAGGCTTTTTAGCATAAACCTTCGACTTCAAAAAACCTTAAAGAAAAAAGTGCAACGGCCAATTCTTATCACCAAAACGGTAAATTACACAACCAGGAAATGACTCATGTAGTAATTGAATTGTTTCTCGGGGTGTAGGTCTTGTTGGAACCATAATGTTCCAAATGCCACATTGCACTTTAGGCACAAAAAATGGGATTATTATGTCGCGATACCGAGCACCATTAACTGTTATTGCCTAACCAGCCGCATTTTTAAAGAAGAATGGCCCGATGATGCCTCCAGCCCAAAATCCGCACAAACAGTAACACGCTGTGGATGCATTTGTTTCTCAACAATCACTTTTCTGAACCCCAAATTCGCCAATTTTGACGATTAACAAAACCAACAAGATTAAAATGAGCATCATCGCTGAAGGTGATTTTGTTTGAAAAATCAGCATCCACTTGTTGTTGTTCCATAATCCATTCAACGAACTCTCTTCTCTGTATGTGGTCAGTAGGGTCCAGTTCTTGAATCAATTGTACTATGTGTGCATGAAGATGCAAATCTTTCGTGAGAATACGCTGTAGATAGCTTCTCGAAATTTCCAATTCTTGACCACGGTGTTGAATTGATGTTCCTGGACTCTCAACAACATTCTCACGAACTGCCTCGATGTTTTGTATTGAACGACTCGTTGAAGGACGGCCAGAGTGACTAAGATCACTAATTGATCCAGTCTCCCTGAATTTTTGAATTAATCTCTTCACAGTTGATGAAGTTAAATCACTATTCCGACCATATTTTGTACGAAAATTGCGAACTGTAGCTGCCAAACCTTCATTATTTTTAAAATATTGCTCAACAATGAAAACGCGTTGTTCTTTCGTGTAGCACTCCATTTTTAATAACCCTGAAATGTCAGCTGACACGCTGTTTTTTTTTTTTCCTTGGCAATTGCGTGAATTTTGGGGCACCCTTTACTAACGGCTTTTCTTCATGCCCAACACCAAAGTCTTCTCACGAAATGGTATCGACATTCGGCTCTGGATATACCCTTCGTCTTGTCGAACGCCCATTAAATCTTAGTCATCCTCCTTATGTAAATCTAGCAATATTTGTTCCTAAAATTATTGGCAACCTACCTCCTCCCCCTCTAAAAACTATAAGAAAAATAATTTTTTTTTTTTTTTTTTTTCCCCGAGGGTTGGTGAAAAAATCTTCCATAGACACTATGGGGATAGCAAGCGCGTGCTCATAGTAGTGTCAGATTCTTACTGACTAAAAAAAACCACCCTGCGATTTAATTTGTTATATATTGCAACTAAGAACGACCTTATCAAGCAATTTTTCTATCATGAAAAAATAACACGTTTGGCAGGTTACCTTCCACTGAAAGATCCTGCATGTTCTGCAATCTAGGCGCGGTTGATTCCTATCTCGCCAAGTCGAAAGGTTTCGTCCTTTGTAGTCGGCGCAATAAATTGCTTTCATCCAGAATTTGTAGGATTGTATTGTTGACATGTCCGATTAGTCGGTTTCTATGCTTTCTCGCGAAGCTTCTAATTTCAGCTTCGATTGTCGGAATTCCGAGATCCCTGTGGATATCATCGTTTCTAGTATACCACGGTGCGTGGACAATTTCTCTTAGCACTTTATTTTGAAAAGTTTATAAAATATTGGCGTTTGTTTTCTTGGTACAGCCCCAAAGTTGTATACCGTAAGTCCACACTGGCCTTAGCACTTGCTTGTATAAAAGCAGTTTGTTCTCAGTACTGAGCTGGGAGTGTTTTCCGAGCAACCAGTTCATTTCTCTATGTTTGATTTCGAGTTCTTTACGTTTCATTTTCACGTGAGAATTCCATTTCAGTTTTGCGTCGAGTGTCATTCCAAGGTATTTGGCCTCGTTTGCAAAAGGTATTCGGGCCAAGTTTAGGAAAATTGGCAAAACATTAGCTTTTTTATAAGTGAAATTCACGTGAACAGATTTAGATTCGTTGAGGGCGATCCGCCAGTCCCTCGTCCATTCATTTACTTTATTCAGTGCGTTTTGCAGTTTTGCAGTCATTTGGATAGCGGTGTCATCGGCAAACGTAGCCAGGATAGTGCCATCTTCTTTCGGTATATCTCGAGTATATAACAGATAGAGAAGTGGCCCAAGAACGCTTCCTTGCGGTACACCGGCCGAAATTTCTTTTAGCTCCGAGTATTCATTTTCATGTCTAACACGGAAGAGTCTATTCCCGAGATATGATTCTAGAATGTCGTATAGGCATACAGGGAGAACTTGTCGTAATTTACAATTCAAGCCATCATGCCACACCTTATCAAAGGCTTGCGAGACGTCAAGAAATACGCTTGAGCAAATCTTTTTCTCTTCAAGTGCTTTCTCGATTACATCAGTAATTCTATGCACCTGGTCAATCGTCGAATGCTTACTTCTGAACCCAAACTGGTGGTCAGGGATAAGATTATTTCCTTCTATAACCCGTTGGATGCGCCTTAGCAATATCCTCTCGAAAATTTTGGATGTGACTGGAAGTAGCGAAATTGGTCTATAAGATTTTACCTCATTTGGCGGCTTTCCTGGTTTTAAAATCATTATAACTTCCGCAACTTTCCATTGGTTAGGCACGTGTTTTAATCTGAGCGCAGCATTTACAATATGAAGAAGCTTAACCAGTGCTTTTCTAGGTAAAGCTTTGAGAATTTCTCCGGTGATCAAGTCATAACCAGGAGCTTTCTTAGGTTTTAGATTCCCGATCTCATGTTTGAGTTCCCTCAGCGTTGCACTTGTAAGTGCTAAATCGTTGTCGTAAAACACTTGACCATCGTACGGTTTAAAGGTATCTTCCAGGTGGGCCTCAAAAACGTCCGCTTTTTCTTTATCTTCCCTTGCCCATTCATTGTGATTTAATTTAATAGGCGGCGCGGGGACCTTGGGCCTTTTGGTGCCTTTTACAGCTTTCCAAAATGAATAATTAGAATCTCTTTTCGCTGTTAAACTTTCAAGGTAAGAGCCTATCGCAAGATTCTTAAAATCCTTTATAGTCTTCTTCAACGAATTGCACAGGTGATTCAAGTGAGTTTTATGTTGCGGAGCACGACTCTGTTGCCATTTCTTACGCGCTTTTCTTTTTTCCTTGACCAATTCTTTTATTTCCGTAGGATATCGTAGACCGTATTTGTCCGGAGTTTTCCTTGGATTGGGAGTATTATTCCAAGAGGCGAGCTGTACGATCTCAACGAAGCGATCAACTTCAACCTCAAGTTGATAGGGAGTCGTAAGTGGAACGCTCAGTTCAACATTATCTTCAATTTCGTTCCTAAAACCTTCCCAGTTAGTTGTTCTACCGGTTAATCTCGCTGGCTCTAGGGTATATACTAGTTTTTCGCTCAATATCAAAACAACTGGGGAATGGTCAGACGACAGATCAAAGCTCTCTTCAACATTAATGTGGTTGGTAGAAATTCCTTTCACGACGAAAAAGTCGATCAGGTCAGGTATTTTCGAAGTATCAGTTGGTCAGTAGATCGGTTTACCCATCGAATGGAAATCACAACTGTACTCCATACCCGCCTCATAGAGCATTCTGCCTTTTTGCGAGCTGTGTCTTGAGCCCCAGAATGTATGTTTCGCATTAAAATCGCCGCCAATAATGAAATTAGGTTTCAGCAATTTAAACAAGTTAGTAAAATCACTTTTTTCAAGCGCGGAACGCGTTGGGCTGTAGATAGATGAGATTTTAAGAGTACGCTGACTATTTTTTACTCGAATCGTGCATTGCAACTGTGCGACTAAGTTTCAAGCTCGATCTTTAGGTCTTCGGATTGTTCGATGCAGTCTTTAATAAACAATGATCCGCCTCTCGCTTTTCCCGAAGGGTGACAAGCGTAGTAATCATTATAGCCTTTTATTTTTAAATGCTATTCGTTTTTTACGTGGGTTTCAGAAATCAGGCAAATATCGATATCTTTTTCACGCAAGAATAATTCCAATTCGTCAAGTTTTTGCAAAAGTCCGTTTGCATTCCAAGTACATATTTTTAACATTCGTTTTTCATTCATAATCTAGTTGGAGTACGCGTTTTCCCTGAATTACTTTCGAGCTTGACCAGCCTATCGAGAATAATTTTATTTATTTTGCTTTGTTCTTCAAGTTTCTCTAGAATAACTGAAAAAAACATGAGAAACAGGGTCCTTCGAAATTTCAATATTTTTTGGTATTTCGGATGCAGCAACCTGAGCGTAAGTCTGCACTCCTGATGTTCGAAGATCGTTACCCGGTCGCTTTTCCAATTGTAACTTTTCTGTACTATTTCTTTTAGGAACAGAGGTCGAGGGCTTTTCTTTCGTCATTCTTTCCCTCACCTTTTTACGCTCTGAACCCGGTAGTTTTGATTTGCACTCTTTCTCCTCCGCAACCTTACGCTTTGGGTTAGTTTGCGATTTTGATTTTGCATTTAGGGGCTCAAGGAGCGCATCTCTTCGTTTTTGTAACTCTTTAGCTACTTCACAGCCTCTATAATTTGCCGGGTGCTTTCCCTTACAATTAGCACAGGTTGCGGAGGTTTGTTTGTTTACTCCACAAACTTGGGAGAGGTGATTTCCAGCGCATTTCACACATCGCGGTTCTTTTTTGCAGTACATTTGCGTATGATTGAATCCTTGGCAACGTTTGCACTGCGGAATCATTCTTATATTTCTTCGCATTGGCTCGATTTTGACTACGATATTTAGTATGGTCCTAATTCGGTAGATATCGTCGATATTGTCGGACTTATCGAATATTTTCGAAGTAAGCATGAAGAGCGGAAGTCCACGCCTTACCAAGATGTCTTTATCTATTTCCGTTTGTTCCTTCTCCTTTTTGATGATATTAACGGCATCAAGAATTTTAAAGGCTTTTTCTTGAAGGTCAGTCATAATATCTTCTTTGGTGCATGAGGGGTGGAGTCCTTGATAGAGTAGATCCATTTCGTTAAGCTTCCTTCGGAGTATTTTATTTTCTTCCTCAAAGCTGTTACATTTCGCTGAGTCCTGAATTTCGCGCGCTGGCGCTTCCGATGGACTTCTTTTCCCGGAGTTATTCGATCTTGGTGGAGGAGATCGAGATACCCTTGAACTTTTAGAAAAAGGGTCATTGGATTGCAATAAGCGGCTCTCCCCAGAATCCGTAGAGCCGACCTCCGAAGAGGGTGGATTTTCCAGTAAAGCTGGACTGCCACCTGGGGTAATATATCTTTTTGTTTTGTTCATTGCATATTTTGTATACACTATAGGCTCGGTATACGGAGATGGGATTTTAGTCGCCTCTTACGACAGGCATGCCTACCTCGGGTATATTCTTTCCCCTACCCGAAGGGGTAAACTAAGAATGATCTGTTATGTACCCCATGAAGCCGAGGCTATAGCACAGCCTCAAGACTCAGCTGTACTGTACTAAGCCTACTCTTCATTGCCACCAAATACTACTCTAACTTCAGACGAACTCATATTCTCAACCCCACTTCCACCCCTTGTAACGCGTTACCTAACACTAACTCTATTACTAAAACTAATCGGCCCACTGAAGAACAAATCGAGTGTGCCTATCGATTTTCTTTATACAGATTGATCTACTAATACCTCCCGTCATCAAACTTACAACAAAAATTGTGGACCTTGATAACGACGGTCGTTATGTATTGCCACTTTTGAGAGAACGCAGACTCTAAGAAAACGTACGTTTTCATCTGGTCTTCTTACATGGCAAGTCAGACTCCATCTGTATCGATGAGAAAATTTTAACCAAAGTTATATATAAGTTATTTTCGATTCATCGAGAAGGACTTCCAACTGAACCAGACGCATTAAGGCAATTTTTTTCCGTTTTCACAATCTGTCCATATTTGTCTCTAATATTAGCTCAGAATGTCTTTCGCATTTCCAAGGAAAGCGGCACAACTTTAATAACTTTTTTCGTTCCTAACTTAACGCATCACCCTTCAACCCCAGTCACAAATATTCCCAACGGCTTGTCCCTTTGTTTACAAAATTTAATGATGGTCTGAAGGTACAGGGCAATACAGAAACGTTGCGAGTCAACTGTTTAACGTCAATATTATTCAGATCATTTAAACCGCTGAAACAAAGAAACCTAAGTTGAGTTTCCTTCTTTGGGAGAGAGCTGGGCAGGTGCAAAGAAGGTGAAGAATAGTCTCTTCCTCCTCCTCGTTTATGCACCTTCTGCAGAAATCGTTTGAGAAGATGCCAAGTCTTGTTGCACCCTTGCCTTGTCGCTAGACGAGTTGTACAGTAAAGAAATTTATACCGGTTAAGGATAAAAAAATACTTTATTTAACAAGTGTCTCTTCGGTGGCAACCGACTTACTTCTACTTCACAAATAATTCTTAACATCTATTTATTACAATAATAAGCATGTTCATCAGTTATACTTTCACAAATTAACAATGTGCAATGCATTAATGCGTATTCATCAATTTATATTTTAATTATTAATGTGCTGAATGGATGAATCTGAATGGAACGCGTGCAAGTTCGATAACCTGAACTGCAGCGCGTGTACTGGAGAATGCTGTCTTGACTGTACCCTTTGTCCACCTAGAATTTGTCTTTTCGATAGCATCCAGCTTTAATTTAAGTTTGCATGTAGCGATAGGCATACTCAGTGAACTTTTGCCTTTAAGGATGGGTATTGTTAGTCCATGTATGGCAAGTTCCTCAGCCTTACAATTCCCTGGAATATCCCTATGATCGGTCTAGAGCTGTTAAAGAATTTATTGAGGACGATTCCAAGGATTTGATTGCTGCTGGACTGTCTGAAAAGATGCGGATATCAATGGACAATGTCACATTTTTTCTTTAGCCAAGACAAGACTTCCCTTATTACCATTATCTCCGCCTGGAACACGCTACAATGGTTTGGGAGACGAAAAGAGAGGTTTAAATTAAGCCTATCAGAGAAGACACCACCACCCACCTCGTCGTTAGTTTTTGAACCGTCGGTATAGAAATGTACCGACTTATCTTCCGTAAAACCACTTTCTTCCCAGAATGCTCTGGAAGGGATGATAACTTGGAAGTTTTTGTCAAAATTTAACTTTGGTGTGGTGTAGTCAATGTCTTCAGGGAAGTTATTAAACTTGTTTAAGATGGAGGCGTGGCCATATACTTTTTTTGACCGTTGTGAAGTAGCTTTAAGGCGGATAGCTGAGTTAGCTGCCATTTGCCTGCCATAAATATCGATGAAAAAGAATGTCCATAGCTGCGGAAGGTGTCCTTCGCAGTGCTCCGTTAATACACAGACAAGCTGAATGTTGGACTTTGCTTAATAATTTCTGGTTTATAGCCTTGTTCAAGGCAATCCACCAGACAACTACCCCGTATATAAGGATCGGTCTAATGACCGAGATATAGAGCCAGTGAGTTAATCTGGGTTGTAAGCCCCATTTGTTCACAATGGCTTTTTTGCAAGAGAAGAGTGCGACAGTGGCTTTCTTAACTCTTTCATGTATATTAGGTTTCCAGCTTAGTTTCCTATCCGAAATAAGACCCAAATATTTTAAAGGATGGAGAGTCAGGCTTGTTCGGTTTTGTGGGGATTCACTCCTAGACCACACCGAGGTGTCCATCTAGATAGCTTATTCAAAGCGTTTTGTAGGAGCTCTTTTAAGGTAGTGAGGTGTTTACCGGAGACTGCTATAGCAACATCGTCCGCATAAGCAATAACTTCGCAACCCTCAGCTTCCAGGATTAACAGTAGTTCATTGACCACCAGATTCCAAAGAAGTAGGGATAGGACACCCCCTTGAGGGGTACCCCTGCTGACATGTCTTCTAACAGATGTCCCACCCAGCTTTGAGTTGATAATCTGACTATTAAGCAGTAAATTAATCAGCTCGCCAAGTGAGCTATTTATCTTCAGATTTAGCAGTGCTTTGATTATCGCAGATGAGTAGACGTTGTTAAAAGCGCTTTCAATATCTAGAAAAGTTATCATGGTGTACTCCTTATGATACATGAAGTATTCGACCTTATTGACTAACGAATTCAATGCTGTTTCTACTGATTTGCCCTTACAGTATGCATGTTGAGCCGTGGGCAGTAGTTGTATGTCAATACTGCCACTTAAGTGAATATCAATCAGTCATTCTATTGTTTTTAGAAGGAAAGATTATATACGAGGGCAAGGTGAAAAGTTCTCGGCCTGACAATGAAAGACTGCGATTTTGAGTTAAAAAATGATTTTATTTTTCTCCCTTGACTTCTTGGTCCAGCGTTTCTCCAACATCAGTATTCGTTCTCGGAAGTGAGACTCTGGAAGATTGTGAAAATATTCATCTACGGCCCTCTCAACTTCTGCATTGGATGCGAAGCGCTTCCCAGAAACAAATTTCTTCAAGTTTGGGAACAGATGGAAGTCTGAGGGTGCCAAATCAGGTGAATAGGGGGGATTGCCGAGCAAATCGTACCCAAAATCCAGCAGTTTTCCCATCGCCAACGCACACTTGTGTACAGGTGCATTGTCCTGGTGAAAGATGATTTTTTTCTTCTTCAAGCCAGGCCTCTTCTCGCGAATTTTGGGATTCAGCTGGTCAAGAAGGTTGGAGTAATATTCGCCTGTAATGGTTCTGCCTTTCTCAAGGTAATCAATTATCAGGATCCCTTTCGCATCCCAAAACACACTGGCCATGACCTTTCCGGTACATGCGATCGACTTCGCTTTCTTTGGCGCTGAACCACCGGCTTCCACCCACTGCTTCGACTGGCAAGACGTCTACTGCAAAAATTTGTGTAAAGAAACTACTTGAGAGAACAAGTTGAAACTTATCATACGAACTAATGAGAAGTGCACCCAGGCAGGAAACATAAATTTTTGCTGATTGGAACGCCATCTCTGCGTCAGGCCAAGAACTTTTCATCTTGCCCTCGTAGACTAATAGGTCTGAGGTCTTTTGGACTGGCGTGTAAATGTATACCAGCTTTGGGTATGAAGACTACATTGACTTCTCTCCATATATGCGGAATATGGACCAGATTCAGACAGCTCTGAAAAATATTTTTTAGAACTGGCTAATGTCACATGACATTTGCAGTTCAGCAGTTGTTATGCCATCTCGCCCAGCGGATTTGTATGGTTTGAAGCTATGTAGCGCCCAAAGGAGTTTGTCCTGCGCAATCAGACTTGAGAAGTTGATTTTTTGAGTATTTGACTTGATAGGGTCAATATTGTTGGCAGTCAGGGAATTACTTGGGAAGTGTGTATCAATAAGTAAATTGAACGTATCTACACTAGAAGTTGTCCAAGATCCATCTGCTTTTAATAAACAGCTAGGCACTGAAAGATTTGTCGAGAGGATTTTTTTGAGCCTTGGCACCACAAAAGATTCTTTTTTTTGCCACAAAAAAGTCTCCAAGAATTAAGTTTGGCTTTCCTCAATTGTTTTTTATATGTTTTTAGGGATTCTTTGTACGAGTCATCCCAGTCAGATGCATCTCTTGTGCTTTTGCATTTGTTGAAAAGTTTCCTGCAAGTATTTCTGAGTGGTCCTAGATCAGAGATCCACTACTGTGGTTTTTTCTTGCCCCTAACCCTAACCAAAGAACATAAGGAAGACAACGCTTTATTGAGGACCAAGGTAAGATCCTTTACCATACAATCAACCTCTTAAGGATTTCTCGGGAACTTTAGGGTATCGGAATTAACCAATTTCTTTAAAGTTTTCCTATATTTGAGCCAGTTAGTTTTACGGATATTTCTGTAAACTAATGGGCCTAGAGGATCGTCGTCAAAACTAAATTGAAGGTATCGTTGGTAAGAAAAAGAGTGTGCACCAGATATCTAGAACCTCCTGTCAGTTTCTAGTTACTAATGTAGGTTCGTTACCGATGTTACACAAAATGAGGTTAGTTTTTAGAATATAGTCAAAAAGCAACTCATCCCTTTCGTTGATGTCAGAGCTACCCCAAGCGGAGTAGTGAGTCTGCGACCAGTCTTACCAAATTGGGTCCAGAAAGGTCTATGATGTCGTGGGCGAGATAAGCCGATGGTAGATAATAGGAGCGTTTGCTTGTTTCTAGCAACGCTACGGTCATATACCGATCACTGTAATTAGGAAGTAACATTACAATATGCATCTAGGTTTACCCTTATCCTTGATATATAGAGAATAGTATCCGGGAGTCCTGAGTCCACAAACCAGGTTGTTTACAACCCAAGGTTCTTGGGTCAATACAATATCTTCCCCATCTTTTGAGACATGGAGAAAAAGGTCGGTCGAGGTTAATCTGAACTAACTGCAGCATTATTGCTACAATCAGGCAGAGAAACCTCCACCACAGTAATATTCAAGCCCTCCGAGTCTGAGGACAAGCAAAGAAGTTCATCCTCACTCAAAGGTGCTTTGCCTGAAATATCACCCATCTCCATGTCTGATAGCGAACCGTCATCGACTACAGATGGTAGGGAAGTTTTTCAACATCCACCTCTCCCTTTTTGTACACTTTCAGGGTAAGCATCGAACCCATAGCTAATCACACCTTCGGTCTTCGCCACAGGAGCGATCACAATAAGCGCACATCTGTAAAGGCTTCTCCGCTCCTCTAGCTTAGCGACTTTCCAGTTGGGAGTAGGAAGCGATGGATTGCTATTTTGGAAGATCCAAATAATTAAAATTACTCGTAGCACCAGGCCAAACTCCCACTAGTTTACCAATCACTAGCTTATAGAAATCACAAGATCTGTTATCAGCACAAGCGATCAGCTTGACATGGCCTTGATGCCAACCGCCGTCACGAATGTTGGGAGTTGGGCCGGGATTCTCTTTCATGATGTCTAAGAAGCAAGTCACCAGTTTGGCTGGGATCATCCTCCATTTAGTTGGAGTGAGTGTACCATCAATGTTGTTCTTATCGATGACTGCCAGTATAAACCTGCCTTTGAGGACTTCGCTATAAGATTTGGATGTGATGTTGGATGACCTGGAGGAGGTGCTGGTGTTGTGCACCTTAGGTCTTTTGAACCCGACCTGGATTCTTCCAACGATCTCTGTCTTTTAGATGTGAAGTCTCTGTTAGTCTTACCAGGTTGAGTACTGACGGTCTTTTTGGCCCAATCGACTAGGGTTTTCTCCCGATCGTTATTTTTCTCCGGAATTTTGCCTAATTTCTGGAGAATACGGCTGCTGAGCGATGATCTTTATACGTCTGTTTTCAGGGAGAGACTTGTAGTCAGTCGGAGCTACAACCCGATCCCGCAGAGTCCTTATTGGACTGCAAAATACCTTTACTAGGCTCCATGCGGCTTTTGGCAGCAGATGGACCATGTGAATCCACAACAGCTTAATCGCCGTGCTACCATCCGGTTTTAAAGGAGGACCAGTCTCATCATTACTACTTTTTATATTTGCATTAAAATGTGTATTTTTCATGTTCTCACGAGAAAGCCGGTATGGGAAATGTCCATCGCAACATAGCCGATGCTGCTGCGATAAGGCAACTTACGACAGGCCCTTGCCAGGGCACCTGAAGGAGCTCGTTAGCAACTGATTTTACCCTCAGCCTTGCATCCTTGGTTACGGTTTACTATTTGCTCACACCGCCACTAGATTCAGGTTGCTTCCTCTTTCGCTTCGGACCTTCCTCTGGAAACCTTACAGCTTGGGTGACCCTGCTGCAATCGCCCTCCAGGACCACTAGATCCTACTGAACATCCTCACCACGACAAGGTAAGCAATCGAAGAGAATGTAAAACTAAATACTACCAATGTACCAAATTTCAAAATTGTATGTATTGTATTGTATTCACGGGAAGCGTCCTATAGGTTTTGATGATCAGTGAGCCAGTCAGGAAGTCAAAGATTGCAAAAAGATTAATGGCAAAAATGCCCAGGACCAAACGGAGTACCCAACAATGCTCCTGAAGCAGCAGTAAGATGTAACTCTGAAATCTTCGTCAAAATAATGCAGCTATGTCCCGAAAATTGTAACTTCCCTTCAATATGGAAGAAGCAGAGGCTAGTTTTATTACGACGGTAGGGCAAAATTACGACGATCCATTGTCCTATCAGCTAATGATGTAATGGAAAAGATACTAGAACGCCTAATATCCAGAAGATTACTCCTCGTAACTGAATCAGAAAATTGTCTCTTAGACCAACAATATTGATTCTGTAAAGCTCGATCCACAGTAGATGCTATTATAAAGGTGGTATCAATGGCCAACCAGTCGATACAGAGTTCCAACTGGATATGGCAAATTAGAGATACTCGTATATACTGAATGCGTTGATAAATATGAATGTCCCAGGATATATCCTGCAAATTGTTGATAACTATTTCCAACAAAGAGTGCTACTATTGCAAACTGACATAGGGAAAGAAGTGCTCCATAACAGCTGGCGTTAAACAGGGCTCCGTTCCCGGACTGCTTCTATGAATTATAATGCACAAAGGTATACATCTCCGATGGAGTACAAATCACAGGTTCTACCGACGACATACCGATTGTGGTTACGACAAAACACTAAAGTTGCTAAAGTTGCATGGAGACTATCACAGTTAACAAACAATGGCTAAAATAAAAGAGTTCAGCCTTGGCAGAACACAAAACCGAGGTAGTTCTTATTAGTAGCCGCAGAATAACAGAGACCATCAAAGTCAAGGTGGGGAGTTATACAATACACTCCAAAAGATGTATATTGAAGTTATGATAGAGATGAAGGGTTTTTCAATAAGGACATAACAATTTTGAATTTAAATAAAACACAGAATAATTGAGATATCGGCCTAAAATTTATTTCGAGTATAGTACACATGTTAATTTCGTGCGGTCTTTCCACACATATCGGCCATTCGGCAATTTCGCGTTCGATATTGTTCCTGAGCTCCTCTAACTTAATTGACTTGTTGGCATAAACCAACAACTTAATGTAACCCCATAGAAAGAAATCCATCGGCGTTAAATCGCATAAGCAAACTAGCCATTCGACCGGACCATTTCTCGAGATTACACGACCAGCTGTGTGGCATGTGACACCATCTTGTTGGAACCACATATCAGTGATATGTCAAGTCCATCGAGTTCTGGCCGAAAATAGTCTTCCAACATGGCACAGTAGTGAACTCCATTCACCGTAACATGGCGATTATTTTCATCGACGAAAAAATACGGTCCAATCACACCTCCGGCATGAAACCACACGGTCACTTTTTGTGGATGCAATGAAGTTTTTTGAAGCACATGTGGGTTTGTTGCTGTCCAGTAATACATATTTTGCTTATTAACAAAGCCATTAAGCCTCTCCATGCAGGGACGGGTTAAGAATATCACTGCAGGGACCCCCACAAATACATAGCGCGAAAATCACATCTAGGCAATTTTAAAATATCCAGGTGAGCCTAACGACAGGTATACCATCTTAAAACTGTCCCGCAAGTGTGACTGCGAAACCGTGGGTTGATATGACTGGAGATCACCGGTGTTGTAAAAGTAAGATCAAACATAAATCAAAAATCAGTAGCATGCACGTGTCAAAACTAAAAACGTTTGAACCCTAGCATTAAGAAAAAGTACGCTCAAAAGAAAAGCACTACCAATGCTACGCATGACTGTGAACCTGGGACGAACAGAAACGATCGGGTCAAAGCTATTCGGTTTTCGGGGGATGCGAACAATTAAATTCGCCACAATGTAGACTGATAGATTCCCAATTCCTGCAAACCGAGTGGAATCGACTGATTTAGCTCATTTTGAACTGAAGCACTTACGGGTGCTATATTGTCAGTGCTTCGACCGGTGTGTTGTCTCACTGGTACAGAAACATTCAATAGTGAATATTTTGATTCGAATTTATCTACTATAGCACGCACAGAATGTCTGGTGGGACGAATTAATTGGAGTAAGCGCTTTTAAAGTTGCGACCACTAACTCAGAATTTCGGTAGTAATTTTTAATAATTTTCGAATGTTGCTCGTTCGTGAATTTCACCATGATAAAAACGTAAAACGTTGGCTGACGTTTTGACATTGACAGGTCATAAGAAAAGTTTAAAAGTGCATTTGTATTAAAATTCAAAATTGTTATGTCCCTATTGAAAAGCCCTTTACATATCAAAGAAGGTATGAAACGTACACTCGACGATTTCGAGACCAGAAAACTATTACTGGCTAGAGATGTAAGCTCAACAATGCTCTACGCATCCCCAATCTGGGCGGATGCTTCATATATATATAATGACCTTAAAACAGCATTGGTCAAAGAATGGAGCAATATTGAAAATTCCTATTGCCGAAAACCAGTTGAATCTATGCCAAGCCGTTTAAAAGTAGTTAATAACCTGAAAGGATTACCCACCAAGTATTAGTTTACGAGAATACTCGTATTTTTGTTTATTTATTATTTTCAGTGAATTTGAGATTGTGTTCCATTATTACTTTGAGGGTGTATTTTTTTCTTACAATAAAATTGTTTGTTTTTTGTGTTTGAAATATCAACTTGAATTCATGCGTTTATTTATTCTATATGTTAACTAATAAAGCCTTGAACAAATAATTTCAGAATTATATTCCAGTACATTTGGGCATTACAATTGCTTCAGCATTCCTTTTTTTAGTGTGTTCCATTTTAACTTTAAGTTACTGTACATCAGAAGTAAAATAAAGTACATTTTGTAGCGGTCATGATTTATTTATGTGTGTAGTGGTTTGCTGCTTTAACTGTATCCACGCTTAATAATGATGAATCTGCTAACGAACTCGAAAGAACACTAAAAACTATCCTAGTGTGTATCAGAAGTGTGTTCCAGAAGTTTACATTCCCCATAGGAACCAGAGACTAAAGTTGCATTTTCTTAGTGAAGATGTATTACTCGTACTCGAACTGTAGAATGTGTTTCGTGGGATTTTAATTAACACCAGCATACTAGGTGTTGGTTGAGTTCGTGCTACCGCTATTGACGCTGTAACCAGTTAAAGCTTTATGAGTCAGTGTGCATTACATTAAAGTATGCTATAGTTCAGAATTGAAATTCCGGATTATTCATGTTCTGGGCCTTGATTTTCTAAGTAGGTTAGATTGCTGTCATGCTTTGCTAATGATAATTTTGTTATGGCGTATGATTTTACAGTTGTTTTTACGTCTCAATATATTATATCACCTTGCTTCGCCAATACCAAAAAAACTTTAATTTTATGGGTTTCTTAAATAGACCACGGAACACTATTGCTATCACTCGTGCATCTATCTCTCTGTCTGTCATCACCTTCTAACTTATAAACTATAAAGCTACATATGTATACATGCGCACGATATTTGCAGATGTCTCGTAAAACAATAACTGAAATTCAATTACGTTGTAATTTTTCAGAACCGTTAAAGTAGCTTTGCTTCAAAACGAGTCTTCATAAACGCAGACGGTTATTCTTAGTGAGCCTTCTCCGGGTAGCCATCACTACAGTACAGATGAAGAAGAACTCGCGCGCGAAACTGATTGGATACTTAAACGAAGACCATCTAAAAAACGTAAGGCCGGTTCATCGCCCAAGGTTGTTCCTCAACATGAACCTAATTGCAAAGCGCAGCGAAAAGCAATATATCCAATAAATATTACAGGCGTTGCAGACTATAATTCTCTGCTAATAATTTTAAAAACAACGATCGCTACTGAATTTAAAGTAACTTCCTTGCAAAACGATGCATGGAAAATCAAGGTTAATGACGCTGAGGGCTATGGGGCTGTATCTCAAAAGCTTAACAAATAAAAAAATTCAATGGCATACTTAGGAAGACAAGTCTGAGAGACTTTTGAGGGTTGTGGCTAGAGGACTTCATCCATCATGCGCTAAAGAATACGTTATAGGTAATTTACGCGATAGAGGTTATAACATTCTTGACGCTGTGAACCTTTTAAAAAAAAGAGAGAAACGACCCGACCGTGGAGAAGAAGCTATAATCAAAAGTAAACTTCCGCTTTTTGTGCTATCGTTCGATAAAACGGAAAGCCAGGAAAAGATATACAATATTCGTACAATCATGAGTATGTCAACACGAAGACAATCCCTCAATGCAAGCGTTACCAAGAGTTTAATCATACTCAGGCGTACTGTCAGAAAGAACCGCGCTGCGTTAAGTACGCTGGAATACACTCTTCTGAAAATTGCAGTTTAAGCAAAAATGAAAAAGCAACTTGCGTTAACTGCAAAGGCAAATTATCGCGGTTACGAGGCCGCAAAGGAACTACAGATGGGACGGAGAAAATCTACAACGCCGACTGTGCGGGGAACGAAATCAGTCGATCTGGCCCCTAAGTCAGGAGAGCGTGTAGCTAAGCAGACTGAGCGGGCTCGTAACCCAGTTGTACAGACTCCTAAGCTGTTGAAAGGATGCTCGAATCAGCAGTACAGACGCTTCCACTAGTCAATCAGCCCACTAAGCCTATTAAAAGTACGTCGAAGTCGTCCACTAAAAAGACTGAACGAAAATAACCTCGGATAAGCCAATGAATCCGAGTTTTCTGACATATTCTCAGGCTGCAGTCAAAGCAATGAAACGAAACAACGGGCCACCCTCTGATCCGTTTAAATAAATTCTGAACTGCATTAACGCTAAGTTCGAGGAACAATGTGAAACGAACAAACGAATTCTCGAACGTCTCTGTAACGTCGAAAGCTTTGCATGGCTAACCTTATATTTAAATTTAAATAGATATGGACTCTTTGCTTAAAATTATAACATGAAATGCAAACGGACTCTTACAAAAATCTAACGAATTAGAAATTTTTCTAATGAGAGAAATATCGACATATGTTTTATCTCCGAAACAAGGGAATCGCAAATAAATATAAAAGGCTACGCTGGGTTCGTATTTTCATCAATGAACTTGTGCTGTCGTTTACATTATTATATAAAAGTAAATTGGTATTCGAAATCGTATTATCGAGTATATTGATTGAACAATTCGTTATGTGTATAATAAAATTTCCAGAAACGTTTGTTTTTCTATCGTTCCAAATTCTTACAAATTATAATATTATCGTCAATTTGTTGTATTTCTTTTTTTGTATTGCTACGGAAAGTACATGAGTTTTGTTTAAAACACGTTTTGCTTACATTTAGATCTTTCATGTAAATATTATTGACATTATATTCATACTGAATGCAATCTATTTCTATAAATTATTTAATATTTTCAATATCTATTTCCATTTTATATTTGGTGGGTATAGGTACTATCATTTTTGGTGCAATCTCTATATAATCTGTTGGCAGTTTAATGGCTAGTATGACTCTGTCTTGGTCGTATTTCATAAATCCTATTTTGGCAAGTTCCAATTTATAAACATTTGCCTTTACTACTATAATTTCTTCTGCTGTTAATATACTTGGATGAAGTACACATTGCTTAGCTGCTTCTATATTGTCTAATATACCTTCTACTTTGCTTTCTAAAATTTTCAATTTCAGTAGTTGATCGGTTTTAATTTCCCTTGAGACAAGATATTTTTGACTCTCTGAAATATTCCTATAAGCAAGCGATATATATTTTTATCATTGTCTGTATTTCTAAAATGATTAATAGATTTCACGACCTGTTCATTGATATCAAGTTGCTTATTAAGATTAGAAATAGCTGCATGGTTATTAGTTTCTACTACTTTCATGTGTTCTATTATTTCCTGTCTATCTGCGTCATCCATAGTTCCGAACAACCATTTCTGAGCAGATCCGGTATTTCTTTTACGAAAAGAGCATTTTCTTAGTTGTATCACAGATAATAAACTACCCATATGAATGAGACATCTGGGTAGTTTATTATCTGTGGTTGTATCTTAAGATTATGTTCTGCTAATTTTTTGTAAATTTTATCTAATGAAGCTAGGTGCTTTTCCAATGAAATGGAGAAAATTAGTATATCATCAAGATAAACCGTACAAATTGTTCCTATGAATTCTCTTAGTATATCGTTCATAAGACGTTGGAACGTAGCTGAAGCATTTTTTAAGCCGAATGGCATTCTAACATATTCATATAGACCGGTTGGTGAAACAAATGCAGTCTTATGAATATCATCACCTTCATTTGGTGATAACCCTTGGTTAAATCAAGGGTGGAAAAATATTGTGATCTCCCTAATTTATCAAGTATCCCTTCGATATTAGGTAAGAGATATAATCTACACATAATATGGACTTAATTTCCCCATTCCTTTCTGGTTTCTTAGCAACAACGACGATTGGAGAAGCATAGCGGCTATTCGATTTACGAATAATACCTTGCTCTTCCATATCCTGGATTTGTTTCCTGACCTATTGTCATGTTTGAGAGGAAGACGAGGAAGAATAAATAGATCGTCAACGACGACCAGTAAAAGAAAAACAAAAATGAACTCTGCGATCAGGTGGTAGGAAAACAACAACTTTATTTTTCATTCTTTCACCTCGTCTTATAACTACTATACATAATTGTTTACATAAGCAAAAACTAATAGCGAGTAGTACAGGTTCATTGGTTCCCATTGACCCAATTATTATTCTGAGTGTGAGGGCTCATATTTCCATCAATGAACTTGTGCTGTCGTTTACATTATTTTAAATAAAAAGAAAAATAATTATTTTAGAGTCGATGACTTAGGTTCAATGCCTTTATGGTTTGATGTTACCGTACATATATAAAGGGTGGTTAAATTTTAAGGGCCGATGTTGAATGTGAACCACACCTAAACGTCAAGTTTTTTTCTGCATTTCATTTGACATTTCTCAATTTCAGACTAACTCAATTTGAACCATGGAAAGATACACAATCGAGCAACGCGTTAAAGTTATTCAGGCTTATTATGAAAATGGGCGTTCAAATCAAAATGCATATCGCGCATTTCGTGATTCTTTCGGTCAATTTTATCGTCCAAATGTGCGTACAATCGGAAAAATCGTGCAAAAATTTGTGCAAACCGGGTCTGTAGGAGATGCGAAAACAAATACTGCAGAAAATATTGCTGCTGTTCGCGATAGTGTGGCTGAAGAGCCGTCCACCTCAACTCGTCGTCGTGCCCAACAATTGCACCTCTCACGCACGTCGTTGATGAACATTATGCAAAAAGACTTGCATTTACGCGCTTACAAGGTGCAATTGACTCAAGAACTAAAGCCTCTTGACCATTTCAAGCGTCGTCAATGGTCACAATGGTGGCAAGAAATGGCAACAGTGGATGATCAATTTTCGAAGAAAATCATCTTCAGTGATGAGGCACATTTTCACCTCAGTGGATTCGTCAATAAGCAGAATTGCCGCATTTGGGCAAATGATAATCCAAGAGTGATTGTCGCAAAAAAAATGCACCCACAAAGAGTGACTGTTTGGTGCGGTTTATGGGCTGGCGGCATCATCGGGCCGTATTTTTTCCAAAATGAGGCCGGTCAGGCAGTTACTGTGAATGGTGTTCGCTATCGTGAGATGATAACGAACTTTTTATGGCCCGAATTGGAAGATATGGATGTGGACGATATGTGGTTTCAACAGGATGGTGCCACTTGCCACACAGCTAACGAAACAATGGCTCTTTTGCGCGACAAATTCAATGGCCGTGTTATCTCACGTGGTGGCGATGCCAGCAACAATTCAAGAGCTAAAGGATGAGATAATTCGGCACATTAACGGCATAGAACCTCAATTATGCCTCAGCGTCATCGAAAATTTGGACCATCGGATGGAGGTGTGCTGCCAAGGTCGCGGCGGCCATTTGGCCGATATTTTGTTCCATACATAATTGAACCATACCAATATTATCATAATAAAAAGAAATGACATTAATTTCCTAAATAATTTGTGTTTTATTCAAAATCAACATCGGCCCTTAAAACTTAATCACCCTTTATAACTCGCGCGGTCGGGCCTTATGGTGTCTTTAGAAGATTTTCCTCCTGCTCTCGGCAAAAAAAATACGTGTTAGTACTATAGGTATTATTACTGTGTTCCTAATATGTGAGCGCTGCCAGACATATTGGTCAGCTACAAGCTATTGCCAGACGTGCTCGAATTTGCAAAATTTACGTTATATGTATGTGCGTACAGTAGCAAGGCAGTTTTTTTGATACATCAAATCTATGGAAATGTTACATATATCTAAAAGAAACATCGCCAGACCTGTGGGCAGCCATAAAGTATTACCGTCAGTCATGAGGTGTTGGCAGATGGTCTCGAAGTTGAAGAAAAGAACAAAATTTACGTTTTAATAGCAAATCTGATTTTTTCTTCCCTGTTCTAAGAAATATGCTGTCGTAGCGGGACAGTTAAATACATTTTGTGAGGATTCTCATGTGGTCCCAAATAAACAATTTGGTTTTAAGAAATTATTCTACAGGGGCATGCTTCACTTATCTTACATAATGAAGTAGTTCGGAACTTAAGAAATAAAAAATGTACCATGAACTTGGATACGGATCTAGGAAAAGCCTTCGACTCTCTACAGCATGAAGGCCTACTATTCAAACTTATTGTTATCCACAGTTTTTAGAAAAACATTCTACTTCCATTTCTATAGGTTACTAGCATTATTTTTTACTTCGCTCAGGCATGTCCTTGATGCGACAAAGACCTGGAACATGTCATTTATAACTGCCCAAGGTTCCTGGAGGGAGAACGAAGAATCGAAGGAGAAATAAATATTACACTTAATGCTCCAAATATAATAGCAGATATACTGAGATTGGAGAGCATTTGAAACGGGGTTAGCACTACAAATCCAGTTCAGACAGGTGGGAAGTCAGAGAAGAATGCTGCAAAAGCAGATAAGGACGGCCGTGTAAAGTGGAAAACTCACCCCACAAGTACTACCTGGTGGTGGTCCCTCGTGGCGAGGGTTTGAGCCAGCGGAGGTAAGGTTAGGTTAGGTTAGGTAACTGGGTGCCCTTGCTGACAGGGTTGTCAACAGCTCACTTAGACCACTATGAGTCCATTGTGCCCAATATTTAGAACCCTGGGAACCTAAAAGTTGCGATCTTCGACCGCTAGGCTATACCACCCAGATAAATATATGAATTTCAGGAGTTTTCTTAGCTCAATGCTACCTAGCTCATCCAGCTCTAAAAAGAAGTATCTGCCAAAGGCAAGGCTTCTTTTGTTGGCCAGAACTGGACAGTCACACAGGAGATGATGAACGGATTCTATTTCCTCTACGTCCCTGCAGCTTCTACAGTACTCCTTATGAGGTAACCCTAGCCATGCTGCGTGATTGCCTATCACACAGTGTCCTGTCACGACACCGACAGCTATGCGGATATCCCTTCGACTAAGTACTATAAGATTGATAGATTTATTTTTATCATAGACTGGCCATAATGATTTGGCTGTAGCGCATGTATCTAATCGACACCACTCGATGTCTATCTCCCTATATAGGATGCTAAGCGGTACACTAGCCACGGAAAGGGCTCGCGAAGGGGTAATAAGTGAACCTACTTTGGCTAGTTCGTCCGCTTTTTCATTACCGGAGATATCCATGCGGCCCGGTACCCAGCACATGTGGCCCGGTACTCCCACAGCTTGTTTTGCTGACATTGCAACCATCCTTAAGTCTAAACGAGCGATGTATGGCCTGCCGTCATTTTGGATCAGTCAGTAAAGATGCCCAGTTCGTTTTCGAACAGACTCTTCCCTCATCCCATTCCTCCCTGCTAGGAATTCTAATAGAGAACTTTCGGTTGCAGTTTGGAATGGGGATGATGTAGTCCGTTTCCGTCCGGAGTCTCAGTACATTCCATCGGTTTAGAATTGAGACATGACCGTAGGGTTTAGCTATCCATAGACCGGCTTCCCTTAGTCTTAGTGCAGTTTTAGCTGCCGTGTTCCCGCAGGTAAGGTTAGTCAGTAAGAATCTGACGCTACCGAGTAACCTGAAGTGCGGTGCCTATGCAAGGTTCTCTCTCCGCTTACAAAAAAAAAAAAAAATCAGTCAGTCAGTTCCAAAATAAACGATGTCTCGGCAACCGCTTAAGCTAGAAACTTAAAATTTGGTAGAATTACTAACATGGCTCATCTGATGTACAATTGTTGTGTTCCTAGATAGAGAGGGGTATAAATGCTCTAAGATGTTTCGTGTAAATAGGAAGGAGGTGCACAAGTTGCCGGGGAACTCGGTACTATCGTACACTTTGATTATAAAAACGCGCTCCTAGCTGCCGTATCTCCTTCTATTTTCAATATTGCGATTCTAATGAAAATTCAACTTTTGAATACAACCCCCACATCAGTAGGAGGAGCAAATCATATTGAGCTTTTTCAACCAGTCTTAATTTTATTTATGCAAAAATATTCAGTATTTCATCACTCACTTCCAAAACGTTTGTAAAAATGTCTACCAATGATCGTTTGCAATCCTTAAACATAGCATCACATGGTGCTCCAGATTTTCCTAACACCTCTGCCTGGAAGTATTCGTTATCTGAATGGGATGATAGTTCGTCAACAGATGCTGAAGGCCTTTGATCGAAAAACGCTTTAAATTTAAATCAACAAACAAATGTTTAACACTTACGTGAAAATAATGTGTATCAGTTCAGCAAAAAGACCATTCTGATAGTGAAAGGATATCCCTGCTGTTTCACAAATACTTTTTAGGACACATGACCGACCAACAAATTTTTTTCTGCGAAATTTAAGTAAAAAGGTAATGATTGACTTAGCGTTTGGGATTTACAGTTTACCTGTCAGCTGCAGCTTCCAAAGCTTTATATATGGCCCACCGGTACTTTGATAAACTTTTTTGTTCACTGCCTCGAATTTCAGATAGCTCATCAAATTCAGTGTTTATTTCGTATAATTCATTGATAGCAGTATCGTTATCGGTGTAAGAATCACTTCCATCGAATCCGGTATCAATTTGTATGGCCTCAACGTCGTTCTTTTCAATCTTGTTTGCAAACTCATCCGGAATACTTCTGCCAGATATGTTCAATCGTGCCGGGATGTACAATTGTGTTGCATTTGATGGTAGAAAGTACTCGTATTTCAGTACCCAGCCATTTGTTAGAGATTCAAAATAAAGATCACCCTCAGGAATACCAATACCGAAAATGAGCTATGAAAAAATGTGCCAAGATTTTTTTTTTAAAGGTGTCATGAAAATCCTACCTGAACACGAGTGGGCGAAGTTGGTGGAAACACTATAATCGGCGGAACTATTCGCTTGCTCAGGCTATGTTCAATCGTGTACTGTTGGCCTAATGTTGTTTGTTTAATGTACATCAGAAGTAAAATTAAAGTACATTTTGTAGCAGTCATGATTTATTTTTGTGTGTAGTGGTTTGCTGCTTTAACTATATACAAGGTTAATAATGATGAATCTGCTAACGAACTCGAAAGGACACTAAAAACTACCCGATAAGTGTATACCAGAAGTTTACATTGTCCATAGGAACCAGAGACTAAAGTTGCATTTTTTTAGTGAAGACGTCTTACTCGCAGTCGAACTGTAGAATGTGTTTCATGGGATATTAATTAACACCAACATAGGTGTCGGTTGAGTTCGTGCTACCGCTGTTGACGCTGTAACCAGTTAAAACTTCATGAGTCAGTGTACATTACATTAATGTATGCTATAGTTTAGAATTGAAATTCCGGATTATTCATGTTCTGGGCCTTGATTTTCTAAGTAGGCTAGTTTGCTGCCATGCTTTTGCTAGTGACAATGAGATATTTTGTTATGGCGTATGATTTTACAGTTATTTTTACGCCATAAAATATTTATATTACCTTGCTTCGCCCATAAAAAAAAAAAACTTTCATTTTCAGGGTTCCATAAGTAGACCACGGAACAATATTGCTATCGCATCCTATAACTTTTTAACTACATATATATATAAGCTATGTATGTGCACAATTTTTACAGAAGTCTTGTAAAACAATAACACAAATCCATTTACGTTGTAAGTTTTTAGAACCGTTATTTTGGAGTTGAATCCAGTACAAGCAAATGTCAAACGAAAAATTAGATTTTTCGTATAAACGCGTGGTGACTCACAATTGAAAAGAACTCCTTAAGTGGGGTGAATTAATTCTGACTGCACATACATATGTACATACACAAGGACATCCGGTTGCCAGACCTATTGGGCAGTTATAAGGTATTGCCAGACGGTTTCGAGTTTGTGAAATTTACGTTATAAATATATACCTGTAGTAACAAGGTTAATTTTTTGATCAAAACTATGGAAGTGTTATATCTAAAAAAAAATTGCCAGGCCTGTTGGTTAGCCAGAAGATGGTCTCCGGGTTACAGAGAAGTTATATTAAGAACAAAAAGAAGACATTGTCAGACCCCTTCGTCAGTCTTGAGGTGTTGCCAGACGGTCTCGAAGTTGAAGAAAAATACAAATTTTATGTTCTATGCTGTATAGCGGAAGGAGGATTCAAATCCAAATCAAGTCCCAAAAAATCAATTTGGTTTTAAGAGGTTATTTTACGAATGAAAATATATACTATAAGCTTGGACGTAGATCTAGAAAAAGCCTTCGACTCTCTATGCGATATAGGCCTACACCCACAGCGTTTAGAAAACCACTGCAGCTCCATTTCTATAGGTTCCAAGCATGGTTGTCCTATTTACTCAGGTGTAGGGCAAGGTTCCATTCTTTATAACGCAAGACGTGCCAGTCGTTCACACACCTTAGTAGAGATCGCACGTGTTTCGGCTTGTCTTGAAATTTCCTTGTGATTTTAAGTACATAAATAGAAAGTGGTGCACAAAGTGTCGCGGTAGCGCAGAGCTAGTGTTAGCGTCCAGTGACCTGAGTCGTTCGGGTTCAATTCCCACCGGAAGAAAAATTCTTTTTTTTTTTTTTTTATTTATTTTATTTTAAAGAAAAAAAAAATTTACATAAACAATAACAAGTGAGGTAATGAAAAAAAAGAACGGTTCCTGCTTCCCATAGCGGGAGTAGTGGACACAAAAATATCGGCCGATGACAGTGAAAACAGCTTGGCAATTGTCGAAAGTGGAACCACGGTAAAGAGGAGGAGGAAGCAGAGGCTGACTCCCTACGAAGGCAAGCGCCCCTCTCTATCAGCTTCGACTGAAAAGCTGCCGGGAGAAGTGAGGGTGGGGGCGCCGTCAACATCAACAGCAGCAGCAGCAGCAGCAGCAAAAGAGCGTACATTCGTCTCGAACGGTGGAGAAAATTGCTACAGAGGTGGTAGCAATAGCTTCGCCACGTTAGCGGCCTCCGAGTCCGAGGATGAGGACGAAGAGATGGAGGCCATCAATGATAGCATACGGCAGCTCCAGCAGAGGGTGCTGACCATAAAGGCTAAACAAACAGCCAGAAGAGCAGAAAATAGCAAGTCACAGAGAAAAATACAACAACAAAAACAGCTGCCTGATATGCAGCAGCAACAACAACTGCCTGCAAAGCGACAGGAACAAAACCAGCTGCCAGCAAAGCAGCAACAACAACATCAACAGCTGCCAACAAAGCAGCCACAACAAAAACAGTTGCCAGCTAAGCAGCAGCGGCAATAACAAAAACAACAACAAAAACAGAATCAGCAGCAACAACAACATCAGCAGCAGAGTAGTGCAAAGGAGAAGGTGCCACCTAGCAACACCTTCAAGATGGAATTAAAAGACACCATTGAGCTATGTAAGTCGGCCATAGGCAACAACTTTTTTATTAAACGCATTAATGAAGATAGGCATACTATCCACTGTAATACAGTGGAGCAGTACAAAAGAATAAAAGGTTTAATAAAGGAAACGACGACGGAGTTCTTCTCCTTCACCCCGAAGGGGGAAAAGTTGCAAACGATGCTACTGAGGGGGATAGATCCGTCTATCGAACCGGGAGAGCTCCTTAGGATACTGAAAGAGAAGGAGTGCGATGGTCTTGAGTTCGTAGGAGTCAAGCCGTTCACCACAGCAAGGGCCAAAAGGGAGAAGCGGAAATTACCGTTCTTCCTTGTTCAGATAACTCCCAACAGCAAACTGGATGGTCTAAGGAGTATTAATGTCCTAGACTACCAGGTTGTCAAATGGGAAAAGTAAAGAGGAGCGATAACATTTTACAATGTGTTCGCTGCCAAAGGTTCGGGCACGCCGCGACAAACTGCGAAATGCAGCCTCGATGCGTAAAGTGTGGAAAAAACCACAAAGCAGAGGAATGTTCCCTGGATATGGATGGGGCGGCAGATAAAGGCCAACTCTCGTGTGCACTATGTGGGAACTCGGGAAACACCGCAAACTATCGGGGTTGCCCTAAGTTCCCGTACATGAAAAATGTAAACCTGGCTCGTCAGCAGAAGTCGAAGTCAAGCGTCCACCTGTTTCTAGTCAAACACCAGCCGTTACTCCCCAATGGACCTACGCCCAAATGGCGTCAGGCCGGAGAAACACGGTATAACAACAACCGAAGGTTGCCGCACAGGCCCCAGTGCCTAAAGTACCTGAAGCTCAGCCCGATATGCTGACTATTTTGCTCTCTATTCAAAGGCAAATGAACCAGCTTCAGCGTCAGTTAAAAGAGCAGGCGAAACGGGTGGACCAGATCTACGCATTTCTGCCGGACCTAGCGCACCTCCAATCGTAATGGATACGATGGCGGAGAAACCCTTAAAGATCCTTGCGGTGAATGTGAATTCACTGATAAGGATCGAGCGAAGAACCGTACTTTTTAAGTTGTTAGAAGATCAAAGCCCCGATGTGCTTTTGGTTAGCAAAACTAAGCTATCCCAGAAACACAAACAGAGCCATAATAAATACAATATTATAAGAAGAGACCGACCCAACTCTACTCAAGGAGGGGGTGTTGCGATCTTCATTCACAAAGACTTGCGATATAAGGCCGTGTACAGCGGTGAAGTGCGGAGATTCCAGGAGCTGGAAGCATGTATCGTGTGCATTGCTCTCCGTAGTGGAAAGAGGATGTACATGGTCGCGGTCTACGCATCTGGTTCTAGTCAAACTACTTCAGAGCTCGAGACACTTTTTTGATATCTAAGGCTGGAGTCGGAGGAGAATTATTTCCTCATTGCCGGAGATTTAAACGCCAAACATAGCGATTGGGCGAATAACATACCAAATTCCAGGGGGAACCTACTATTCAGTTGGTGGCATCAACGCAATAGACTCGATTTAATAGCTACAGATAGCCCGTCGTATCCTAGAAGCGGCTCCTATCTGGATCTTATGCTGTTCGACGTACGGTTACAACTGACCAACACGAACCGACAAACGAGAAACTGCCTTCACACTTTTGTGTATGACAGTGATCATTGCGGACTCAGTGCCGAAATTACAATTCCCAATGAAATTGCGGAATTGGACGAGTTTGTTCAAACGTACCCCTACAATTACAGTAGGATGCGTTGAACACGCTTCTCCAGAGCTATGACGAGAGCACTCTCCTTGAATTCGCTTCACCCACCGTCCAATAGGAACCTGTCAAACGAGGAGATCGACACGTACCTAAGACAAATGGACGAGACAATCAAACGAACGATGAACAGTACGATACCTCGTTATCATCACACTGACAACGTAGACATATTCCGCAATGCAACAATTGACGCACTACACCAACAAAAAAGTAGACTTCTGTCAAGACTCAAAACCTTGTACAGACAGTTTACTGACAGACAAAACTCGGACTTTAGGACACTGAAGTCGTTGATTAAAAATCTCCAACAGTTAATTAGAGAAAATTACAGACTCTCTGTAAATCTGCATTGGAACAACAAAATTCGGGCTGTAAAATCCAACAACCCGAGTATGTTCCCGCAAATAAATAAAATTTTTCGGAGGAATAATCAAAACGACCTGCCGTGTCTTAAGATCCCTCGAACGACGAACAACGAACAAATACTAATAACAGCAGGGATAGATCCCGGGAACGCTGTCGATGATGACAACTTTTTCATGATCGAAGATCCGCAGGAGAAAGTAGAGGCTATAGGAGCGACTTTCCAGGAAGTGTACAAGGTGAATGATAGCATTTGCCCGAACCACGACCTGGAAAATCGAGTCCTTGTGCACAACGTCTACCTTCGAAATGATATACAGCACTGGCGATCAGAGAACATAGGTTTTACCGAGTTCAATATTACATGGCAAATAATGTCGTAGCCGATGAGGGGTTACATCCCCCGTTCATATCGAAGGTGGAGTTCCAAACGATCTTCGACTCACTGAGGAGGAACAAATCAGTAGGTATCGACGGAATATCTAACATTGTGCTTCGACATCTCCCTCCAGAAGCGATGGACATTTACACTACCCTGTTTAACAATGTGCTGAATAATGCACATTATCCGGCGCATTGGAAGACAGCGGTGGTACAGCCTATTCCCAAAAGAGGTAAAGATACATCCAATCCGGCGAATCTCCGGTTGATAAGTCTCCTTCCGAACATCAGCAAGGTATTCGAAAAAGTGGTCAATAGAGCCCTAACTAAGTGGGTTGAGGACATGCATATAATTCCGGATAACCAATTCGGTTTCAAGGCGGGTCATGATACAATACATGCCGCGTCTAAACTGGTATCTGATATCCTATGGAACAAAAGTAAGAAACAATGCACGGGTGCCTGATTGGTTGACTTGGAGAAGGCGTTCGATACCGTATGGCTAGAAGGACTCTTCTACAAGTTGAACAGGCTGGGTATAAGTAAACCACTGCTGTACATGTTCTGTAATATGCTCACCAGTAGACAGTTCATTGTGAAAAATGGCAATGTGACTTCTGCTGGGACGTTCGAAATCAAAAACGGTCTACAACGAGGTGCGGTTAATTCGCCGAACATTTACACGAGTGATCTCGTAGGATCTCTTCCCCATGCTATTGCGTATGCAGACGACTTGATCGCGTATAGGTCAGGGCCAAAGATCGAGGTCATTGCAATACTCTTGCAGCGTGATTTCGATAAGAGCAGGATATACTGCGACGACTGGAAGCTGAAGATCAACTTCCAGAAGACAGAGACTATTCTGTTTAGAACGTCGTTATCTGGGGCCTCCAGGGATACCAGAAAGAATTGGCGAAAGTTCTCAATCGTGGGACAGCACGGGCAGCCACTAGCGAGTCGAAGTGTGGTTAGATACCTTGGGATCTGGCTAGATCAATATCTATATTTTAACAAAAATGTTTTTTTTTTTTTTTTTTTTTTTCCCTAGGGTTGGTTTAAAAATCTTCCATAGACACTATGAGGATAGCAAGCGCGTGCTCATAGTAGTGTTAGATTCTTACTGACTAAAAAAAACACCCTGCGATTTAATTTGTTAAATATTGCAACTAAGAACGACCTTATCAACCAATTTTTCTATAATGAAAAAATAACACGTTTGGCAGGTTACCTTCCACTGAAAGATCCTGCATGTTCCGCAATCTAGGCGCGGTTGATTCCTATCTCGCCAAGTCGAAAGGTTTCGTCCTTTGTAGTCGGCGCAATAAATTGCTTTCATCCAGAATTTGTAGGATTGTATTGTGGACATGTCCGATTAGTCGGTTTCTATGCTTTCTCGCAAAGCTTCTAATTTCAGCTTCGATTGTCGGAATTCCGAGATCCCTGTGGATATCATCGTTTCTAGTATACCACGGTGCGTGGACAATTTCTCTTAGCACTTTATTTTGAAAAGTTTATAAAATATTGGCGTTTGTTTTCTTGGTACAGCCCCAAAGTTGTATACCGTAAGTCCACACTGGCCTTAGCACTTGCTTGTATAAAAGCAGTTTGTTCTCAGTACTGAGCTGGGAGTGTTTTCCGAGCAACCAGTTCATTTCTCTATGTTTGATTTCGAGTTCTTTACGTTTCATTTTCACGTGAGAATTCCATTTCAGTTTTGCGTCGAGTGTCATTCCAAGGTATTTGGCCTCGTTTGCAAAAGGTATTCGGGCCAAGTTTAGGAAAATTGGCAAAACATTAGCTTTTTTATAAGTGAAATTCACGTGAACAGATTTAGATTCGTTGAGGGCGATCCGCCAGTCCCTCGTCCATTCATTTACTTTATTCAGTGCGTTTTGCAGTTTTGCAGCCGTTTCTTCGATTGTTTTACCTACGGCTAGGATAGCGGTGTCATCGGCAAACGTAGCCAGGATAGTGCCATCTCTTTCGGTATATTTCGAGTATTTAACAGATAGAGAAGTGGCCCTAGAACGCTTCCTTGCGGTACACCGGCCAACATTTCTTTGAACTCCGAGTATTCATTTCCATGTCTAACACGGAAGAGTCTATTCCCGAGATATGATTCTAGAATGTCGTATAGGCATACAGGGAGAACTTGTCACACCTTATCGAAGGCTTGCGAGACGTCAAGAAATACGCTTGAGCATATCTTTTTCTCTTCAAGTGCTTTCTCGATTACGTCAGTAATTCTATGCACCTGGTAAATCGTTGAATGCTTGCTTCTGAACCCAAACTGGTGGTCAGGCATAAGATTATTTCCTTCTATAACCGGTTGGAGACGGCTTAGTAATATCCTCTCGAAAATTTTGGATATAACTGGAAATAGCGAAATTGGTCTATAGGATTTTACCTCATTTGGCGGCTTTCCTGGTTTTAAAACCATTATAACTTCCGCAACTTTCCATTGATTAGGCACGTGTTTTAATTTGAGCGCAGCATTTACAATATGAAGAAGCTTAATCAATGCTTTTCTAGATAAAGCTTTGAGAATTTCTCCGGTGATCAAGTCATAACCAGGAGCTTGCTTAGGTTTTAGATTCCCAATCTCATGTTTGAGTTCCCTTAGCGTTGCACTTATAAGTGCTAAATCGTCAGATGATAAATCCGGCCTATTGATATTGTCGTAAGACACTTGACCATCGTACGGTTTAAAGGTGTCTTCCATGTGGGCCGCAAAAACATCCGCTTTTTCTTTATCTTCCCTTGCCCATTTATTGTGATTTAATTTAATAGGCGGCGCGGGGACCTTGGGCCTTTTGGTGCCCTTTACAGCTTTCCAAGGTGAATAATTGGAATCTTTTTTCGCTGTTAAACTTTCAAGGTAAGAGCCTATCGCACGATTCTTAAAATCCTTTATAGTCTTCTTCAACGAATTGCACAGGTGATTCAAGTGAGTTTTATGTTGCGGAGCACGACTCTGTTGCCATTTCTTACGCGCTTTTCTTTTTTCCTTGACCAATTCTTTTATTTCCGTAGGATATCGTAGACCGTATTTGTGCGCAGTTTTCCTTGGATTGGGAGTATTATTCCAAGAGGCGAGCTGTACGATCTCAACGAAGCGATCAACTTCAACCTCAAGTTGATAGGGTGTCGTAAGTGGAACGCTCAGTTCAACATTATCTTCAATTTCGTTCCTAAAACCTTCCCAGTTAGTTGTTCTACCGGTTAATTTCGCTGGCTCTAGGGTATATACTAGTTTTTCGCTCAATGTCAAAACAACTGGGGAATGGTCAGACGACAGATCAAAGCTCTCTTCAACATTAATGTGGTTGGTAGAAATTCCTTTCACGACGAAAAAGTCGATCAGGTCAGGTATTTTCGAAGTATCAGTTGGCCAGTAGGTCGGTTTATCCGTCGAATGGAAATCACAACTGTACTCCATTCCTGCCTCATAGAGCATTCTGCCTTTTTGCGAGCTGTGTCTTGAGCCCCAGAATGTATGTTTCGCATTAAAATCGCCGCAAATAATGAAATTAGGTTTCAGCAATTTAAACAAGTTAGTAAAATCACTTTTCAAGCGCGGAACGCGGTGGGCTGTAGATGAGATTTTAAGAGTACGCTGACTATTTTTTACTCGAATCGTGCATTGCAACTGTGCGACTAAGTTTCAAGCTCGAACTTTAGGTCTTCGGATTGTTCGAGGCAGTCTTTAATAAACAATGATCCGCCTCTCGCTTTTCCCGAAGGGTGACAATCGTGGTAATCTTTATAGCCTTTTATTTTTAAATGCGATTCGTTTTTTACGTGGATTTCAGAAATCAGGCAAATATCGATATCTTTTTCACGCAAGAATAATTCCAATTCGTCAAGTTTTTGCAAAAGTCCGTTTGCATTCCAAGTACATATTTTTAACATTCGTTTTTCATTCATAATCTAGTTGGAGTACGCGTTTTCCCTGAATTACTTTCGAGCTTAACCAGCCTATCGAGAATAATTTTATTTATTTTGCTTTGTTCTTCAAGTTTCTCTAGAATAACTGAAAAAACATGAGAAACAGGGTTCTTCGAAATTTCAATATTTTTTGGTATTTCGGATGCAGCAGCCTGAGCGTAAGTCTGCACTCCTGATGTTCGAAGATCAAGAATTTTAAAGCCTTTGTCTTGAAGGTCAGTCATAATATCTTCTTTGGTGCATGAGGGGTGGGGTCCCCTTGCAACAACACGATGTGGCCTTTCTGACTAGATTTCGAAAGTATACCACTCAATTTTTTCGGTATTTAACTTTTTAGACACTGCTTGGTAGTCGTCGTATTCATCGACGTTAATTTTCCACGCAATGTCCCTCAAAGACGTGACCTTATATTTCGATGTTAAAGTTCCTTTAAGAAGGCTTTGCAACTTATTAAATTCCGTTAACCCGACGATGTTAATTGGTGGGGGTGGACGAGATTGCGCTCGAAAAAATGTAGATGCTGCTCTGGTCAGAGCCAGAGGTGCTTTTGCCCTTACAAAGAGACTTATTCGGCCCATGCTCGTATATGGATGTCCCGTGTGGTTCAACGTGGGAGCAAGCTGGATGGAAAGGATTCGGGTGTTTGAGAGGGCTTGCCTTAGGGTTTGTCTTCAGTTGTACAGAACACCAGAGTCCCAGTATATAAAATTCTATTCTAATGAGGTCCTGTATAATAGGGCGAACATAAACAGAGTGGATAATTTCCTGATCAATATGATTCGAAGGCACACTGTAAGAGAAATGTCCTCGATGAATAACCTGATCTCCGGGGCATACTACCCCAATGATTTGTATCACGAGAGCGTGCGTCTTAACGGCTTCATCCCCCCAGAGGCGTTCCTATATTTAGATAGGGAAGGTCTGATACAGGATAGGGTAGCGGTGCCGCTAATCTACCATGTTACCCGAAATGCTGCGGACAGGCGACTTAACTACGACCGACACGTCGCACACAGCACCACGGAGCGTCTCCGGTTTAGTAGAGCGGTATCAAGCCGTGATATGGCAGATGTAGTGAGACAGCACCAGAAATTCTGGTGGCTCGGGGACGGAGAGGGAACTCCCTCGTCGTTTCCTTTTGATTCGGGGTAGCCTCCGAAGGGGCAAAGTCGGTATAGCTTTTATAGCCTGGCCGGCTTACATAGTTTTAAGGTCAGTTTAAGTAGCTTTAAAATAAAAAATAAAAATAAAAAATAATACAAAAAAAAATTATACATGTGTATGTATGTATGTATACTATATGTATATGTGAAGGTATACAATATCGAAAAAAAATTTGCGGGTTTAATCACGAACCTTAGAATAAGTAGTTTTTAGGTAGTTTGTAAGTTTTATATATAGATAAAAAATACAGTTCATTTACTATGTTTTTGCTTAAACATTTTTTCTTAGTTTCCCAATATTGGTATATATAGATTTAATAAATATTTTAAGTTATGTCACGTCGAAAGACATATTTTAAGCATTAGGTTTAGCTTAGAGCGCCCGCATAGGGCCATTAAGTTAGTATATAACATAGTTAAGTTAGTTAAGCTAGTTTTAAGTCTTTTTGTGTCTAGCTGTTAAGAGTCATGAATTCGAAAAATAAAAAATGCATTAAAAACGAAACGAACGCAAGGCGTGCCTATTTTATGCGCAGGTGACACCATTTATTTTCTAATTGTATTGGCTTGTAAAGTAGTGTTTCTAGTAAAGCGGGGTTTCAAAATTTATGTAGCAAAACGTAGTATAACCTACTTTAAATATGTGGGAAATTTCATTATCTTGCTGTAAAAGAAAGTATGTCCCTAACGTTATAAATAAATGGAAAACGTATTCCTTTACATGATGAGATTAAACACCAACAAGGACATCCGGTTGCCAGACCTATTGGGCAGTTATAAGGTATTGCCAGACGGTTTCGAGTTTGTGAAATTTACGTTATAAATATATACCTGTAGTAGCAAGGTTAATTTTTTGATCAAAACTATGGAAGGGTTATATCTAAAAAAAATTGCCAGGCCTGTTGGTTAGCGAGAAGATGGTCTCCGGGTTACAGAGAAGTTATATTAAGAACAAAAAGAAGACATTGTCAGACCTCTTCGTCATTCTTGAGGTGTTGCCAGACGGTCTCGAAGTTGAAGAAAAATACAAATTTTGTGTTCTATGCTGTAATAGCGGAAGGAGGATTCAAATCCAAATCAAGTCCCAAAAAATCAATTTGGTTTTAAGAGGTTATTTTACGGAGCACGATTAACTTATATATTACATAATGAAATCATAAGCATGAAAATATATACTATAAGTTTGGACGTAGATCTAGAAAAAGCCTTCGACTTTCTATGCCATATAGGCCTACACCCACAGCGTTTAGAAAACCACTGCAGCTCCATTTCTATAGGTTCCAAGCATGGTTGTCTTGTTTACTCAGGTTCCATTCTTTATAATCTAACGCAAGACATGCCTATTTTATGCGCAGGTGACACCATTTATTTTCTAATTGTATTGGCTTATAAAGTAGTGTTTCTAGTAAAGCGGGGTTTCAAAATTTATGTAGCAAAACGTAGTATAACCTACTTTAAATATGTGGGAAATTTCATTATCTTGCTATAAAAGAAAGTATGTCCCTAACGTTATAAATAAATGGAAATCGTATTCCTTTACATGATGAGATTAAACACCTAGGCATACACTTCATAAAAGATTTATTTTCAATAAACACCGGACGAAAGTCTAGATAAAGGCTAAAATGGTAACTGCCATTTAAAACAGTTACTGCAATATAAAAAAATGTCCGTAAATACAAAAATCTTCTATTTTAATTTTTTTTTTTTCTGAAAAAGGACATTTCGAAATCTCGCAGCACTCAGACTCGATTTTTCGGTCGATTGTACTACCAACTGCAACCAAAGAACTACAGATTTCTGAACGGGGGATATTAAGATTTTACTGTGGAAATTCATAAAATCAGATAAATAAAGGGCACAACTGGGTCGCACTTACTTGCTGCATATATTCATTCGCAAATTCCTTAGATTTTAATTTTAGACAAAATCGATAAGAGATTGGGAGCCTGATCTGACCAAGTTGTCAGCAATCTCGTAGCCATAACGCCCTTGTGACCAGGAATCCAAAGGTGTGAGAGTTTATTGTAAGCAGCGAGCTTCAAGAGGGTTCCTAGATTATTCCAAACTAGCTTAGTCTTAAAATTGGAAGTTTTGGAAGCTTTAAGGGTCGCTTGATCTTTGGAGGTTTATATTCCATCACCTGCTTCATTTTGGAGCCGTCGGTTATCCCAATAGGAGCGTTTCGATGTGATAACATTTAGTGATTTAGATTTATTTTTTTGTGTAGGAGAGGGAGATTTAAGAGGGCTTCTAGTTCTGTAGTTGGACAAGTTCGCATAACACCCATAATTCCTACAAAGGCAAGTCTTTGTACCTTTTGGAGGTCAGATCGGGAGCAAGTATTATTTTAGGCTCTAAGCCCCATTTATTACCAAAAAGCATAGAACAGACCTAGAAGACTTAAGTTGCCTTTTCTGTGACATGACGTGAGTTTATGACCTATGGTTAACCCTTCATATTTTCCTTTTTTTAAGAAGTTAATGTAAACGCCGTTTAGCGTTAGTATTTGGAGGTTAATATTTTTCTTTCTAGTGAAGGGGTTGATGACTGTTTTCTTCAACTTCTTACTCTTCGAGTGGGTACCAGTCATTGATTTTTTTGAAGACTCTTTGCATTCGTCTAGAAATAACGGATTCTTGTTACCTGAGAGTATACCGAGCTTGGTAGAGAAAATCCTGTCTTGCAGCACGGAGCAGATTCATTTGGTAATTTGCACCGCCTTTGCCATCGATGACAGATTTGATAGATTGAGAGGAGATATTGTCGAAAGCTCCGTAGGCAAAGGGGGTTAATCTTTGTTCAACAAAGGCCTTTCAATCATTTCAGCAAGGTGTTTTTTTTTTTTGCGCCAGTCGTTGCAGATAATCGTTACCCGGGCTACCAGCATGCATGATATGCAAGCCCGAATAATAGATGCAAGGTATGCGCCTATCCGCACTCAGCAAATCATGCTATGGGCCTTGTGTTAGCTGCTTCTGATACTTCTGTTGCTTTCGTTGTTTCTGCAGCTCTTTTTAGCTTTTCTATTCTGCACAGCTCATTGTGAAGAGTTGTTAGGAAACTACATATGGCCATCCAATTCTCTTCCGATCGCAACATTGGGGTCGAGGAGTAACAACGGACTGGGCGTAGTAGTTCTCCATGCCGTGAAGTGTGTGCAATAAAAGACTGCATGCTCCCTATCTTCAGCTCCATCCGGGCATTTCGGGCAGGATGGTGAACTGTCGTGTCCAAATTGGTGGAGGTACTTGCGGTAACTGCCGTGACCAGACAGGAGCTGTGTAAAATGGAGTTGGATTCCCCATTTTTTCGACTTGTCGAGTCTTGGATTGCCGATATTAGTTTGTATGTCCATCTACCTTTTGTTGTATTGGCCCAACGAGTTTGCCAAATAGCTGTTGGCGCTATCCTTCCTACATTTTGATCATCTTGATGCCATTAGCATCGTGTTGGTTCAGGATTCTTCTATTGTATATTCTAAACATCTCGTCTGCGAAGATGTCGATGGGGACCATTCCAGCTATAACAAAGGCGGCTTCGTTAGAGATAGTTCCCCTGATTGTCCGTAACGCTCAGAAAGAATCCATATGTTGATGATAGTCTCCTTTTGGTGTCATTCGTTCTTAGTGCTTGTCTGGGTAACTGGGGCGGCATATAGCAGGTGACAACTCTGAAGAGGAGTATCCTTCGATATTAGGCAGCTTACACGAGAGAGCTCAGTGTATTTGCGACGCTTTTTTTTGTTGAAAATCAACGTGCGTTTTGAGCTGCAGTTTGTTGTTCAGCATAACTGCTTCCTTGGACTGATTGTTTGGTTACCCATCTGTTTACCGTCATCTAATTCTAATTTGACGAAAACTAACCAATCTCTTATCCGGACAATTGCTTCATTTGTAGCTGATTCGTCAGTATGGATCTGTTTAGCTACCGTCACGACGGCAATATCATCAGCGAATTCAATTATCGGTTACTCCTTCGAGCTTCAAAGCCAAATTGGTGGTTCTTTCTCTTCTGCTACTGCGAGTAATCTATTACAAATTATCTTCTTAAGGATGTTTCCCACTTCTGCATTGTCGCTATGAAGAGCTCTGGCCCCTTTTTTTATAATTGCGCGCGCCAAAGATGATACGGCCGCTGTTAGTGCCTTATTCGGGATGCTGTCTGGTCAAGGAAAGGTGCTCTACTATGGATCTCAGCACAGGGCTCCAGAATTAGGTATTGGAGATAGCCATTTTGTTGGTTGGATCAACCTTATTTTGGGATCTAGAGCATATTGAGTGAAGCAATGTGTCCAACGCATCAAAGGGAATAGATGTGGAAGGGGGGTTAATGGAGAGGTGTGGTTCGGGAGACTTTTTACCACTTTTTTTGTCGGAGAATTAATTCCCCGAACCTGAAATCCACCATGTATTTTTGCTTTTTCAAGCAATCATTGATTTGTGGTCAATGGATATTGTAAGCCCTTTAAAATTACACCTAAGTTCTTGCTTAATTATTTGCCATTCGGAGGGAAGCAAATTAGCGTTTTGGGCATCAATAGCTTTTAGAATTAGGTCATTGTCAAATGATGAGTTCTCGGAGGGAAGCAAATTAGCGTTTTGGGCATCAATAGCTTTTAGAATTAGGTCATTGTCAAATGATGAGTTCTCGACTTACCAGAATTTGGTCGCGAAGGATATTGTCTTCGTCGACAGCCTTCAAAGAGGCCACTTCCCAGGGCGAAATGATAGAAATTATCATTTTCATCCAGTCAGAGGTAGGTTTATTTTTATAATTTCGGATTGGCCACCCCGGTATAAGTTCACCCACGGAATTTCAGTTTTTTTTTTTTCCCGAGGGTTGGTGAAAAAATCTTCCATAGACGCTATGAGGATAGCAAGCGCGTGCTCATAGTAGTGTTAGATTCTTACTGACTAAAAAAAACCACCCTGCGATTTAATTTGTTATATATTGCAACTAAGAACGACCTTATCAACCAATTTTTCTATAATGAAAAAATAACACGTTTGGCAGGTTACCTTCCACTGAAAGATCCTGCATGTTCCGCAATCTAGGCGCGGTTGATTCCTATCTCGCCAAGTCGAAAGGTTTCGTCCTTTGTAGTCGGCGCAATAAATTGCTTTCATCCAGAATTTGTAGGATTGTATTGTTGACATGTCCGATTAGTCGGTTTCTATGCTTTCTCGCGAAGCTTCTAATTTCAGCTTCGATTGTCGGAATTCCGAGATCCCTGTGGATATCATCGTTTCTAGTATACCACGGTGCGTGGACAATTTCTCTTAGCACTTTATTTTGAAAAGTTTATAAAATATTGGCGTTTGTTTTCTTGGTACAGCCCAAAAGTTGTATACCGTAAGTCCACACCGGCCTTAGCACTTGCTTGTATAAAAGCAGTTTGTTCTCAGTACTGAGCTGGGAGTGTTTTCCGAGCAACCAGTTCATTTCTCTATGTTTGATTTCGAGTTCTTTACGTTTCATTTTCACGTGAGAATTCCATTTCAGTTTTGCGTCGAGTGTCATTCTAAGGTATTTGGCCTCGTTTGCAAAAGGTATTCGGGCCAAGTTTAGGAAAATTGGCAAGACATTAGTTTTCTTATAAGTGAAATTCACGTGAACAGATTTAGATTCGTTGAGGGCGATCCGCCAGTCCCTCGTCCATTCATTTACTTTATTCAGTGCGTTTTGCAGTTTTGCAGTCGTTTCTTCGATTGTTTTACCTACGGCTAGGATAGCAGTGTCATCGGCAAACGTAGCCAGGATAGTACCATCTTCTTTCGGTATATCTCGAGTATTTAATAGATAGAGAAGTGGCCCTAGAACGCTTCCTTGCGGTACACCGGCCAAAATTTCTTTGAACTCCGAGTATTCATTTCCATGTCTAACACGGAAGAGTCTATTCCCGAGATATGATTCTAGAATGTCGTATAGGCATACAGGGAGAACTTGTCACACCTTATCGAAGGCTTGCGAGACGTCAAGAAATACGCTTGAGCATATCTTTTTCTCTTCAAGTGCTTTCTCGATTACGTCAGTAATTCTATGCACCTGGTAAATCGTTGAATGCTTGCTTCTGAACCCAAACTGGTGGTCAGGCATAAGATTATTTCCTTCTATAACCGGTTGGAGACGGCTTAGTAATATCCTCTCGAAAATTTTGGATATAACTGGAAATAGCGAAATTGGTCTATAGGATTTTACCTCATTTGGCGGCTTTCCTGGTTTTAAAACCATTATAACTTCCGCAACTTTCCATTGGTTAGGCACGTGTTTTAATTTGAGCGCAGCATTTACAATATGAAGAAGCTTAATCAATGCTTCTCTAGATAAAGCTTTGAGAATTTCTCCGGTGATCAAGTCATAACCAGGAGCTTGCTTAGGTTTTAGATTCCCAATCTCATGTTTGAGTTCCCTCAGCGTTGCACTTGTAAGTGCTAAATCGTCAGATGATAAATCCGGCCTATTGATATTGTCGTAAGACACTTGACCATCGTACGGTTTAAAGGTGTCTTCCATGTGGGCCGCAAAAACATCCGCTTTTTCTTTATCTTCCCTTGCCCATTTATTGTGATTTAATTTAATAGGCGGCGCGGGGACCTTGGGCCTTTTGGTGCCCTTTACAGCTTTCCAAAGTGAATAATTGGAATCTTTTTTCGCTGTTAAACTTTCAAGATAAGAGCCTATCGCACGATTCTTAAAATCCTTTATAGTCTTCTTCAACGAATTGCACATGTGATTCAAGTGAGCTTTATGTTGCGGAGCACGACTCTGTTGCCATTTCTTACGCGCTTTTCTTTTTTCCTTGACCAATTCTTTTATTTCCGTAGGATATCGTAGACCGTATTTGTGCGCAGTTTTCCTTGGATTGGGAGTATTATTCCAAGAGGCGAGCTGTACAATCTCAACGAAGCGATCAACTTCAACCTCAAGTTCATAGGGTGTCGTAAGTGGAACGCTCAGTTCAACATTATCTTCAATTTCGTTCCTAAAGCCTTCCCAGTTAGTTGTTCTACCGGTTAATCTCGCTGGCTCTAGGATATAGACTTACATAAAACTTTCAGCTTTATGTTACTTTCCGTAAGATTAAAAATTGTATCGAAAATAACATCCTGAATTACAAACGTTTGTTGATTTTCAGAGTTTCTGGAAAATCTGAGGCGATTATATCAACCTTATTATTTTCCAGAGCTTGCTGGACGGAGCTGAGGAAGCGCTGTTTTTTGCGCGGGAGCCACTTCATCGGAGCTCGAGGTCGAAGATGGTTTTTTCGTCTTTTTGGTCTTCGAAGCAGACAGAGTAGGGTTTGAGTTGTTCCTTTTATTTCTACCGCAATTGATCTTGACCTTAGATCTGGCTTCATCTGGTGGGAAGCCTTTAGCTAGTAGCCACTTGAACCTTTGCGAGCAGCTCAATCGAGTTGTTCTATAGCTACCTTGTTTTTGGTTGGCGATTTTAAAGTCTGTGGCGAAGGAAGGACGGCATCTGAGAGTAAAGCCATTTGTCGTAGGGCGGCTTCTTGAAGTAGCACTGCTTCTTTTAATGGATCGATGATGGTATCGCTCTCGTCCATGCTGTGAGTGAAGTGAAAGTCTTCTGCGAAAGCTGTGTCCATAAAGGTGGATGCATTTGAAGCAGTATCACTTTCTTTGTTATATTAATATATGCGCAACTCGTTGATGTGTTTATCCCAAAGAAGATGAGTGTCGATGGTGACTCCAAGATTCTTGTACCTTTCCGCAATATCAATCAGGAGGTTAGTTGTATTATGACAGGCATCATTCCTGAAGTAGATTTGATGTTGGGTAGATTTGAACTATGGACTTCTGATGTGCATCATCTTTGGTTTGTTATGGCACCATTTCACTGCAGCATTGAATTCATCCGTCGTGGGCGCCGTGGCTCAGTAGTTAAGTAAGCGAATACCTAGTGAGAGGTTCAAGGTTCTAATCAAAGAAAAACAAAAAACTAAAAAAAAAAAAAAAGTTTTCTCACGGTCCACCTCTCGCGAACATCTGACAAACATCCGAGAGTAATGCTGTAGGTCCCAGCCATTCGTGATGCGCACAGCACGAATGACTGCGAGAAGCTAGGACAGGCCCTGCATTGATCTGTTAGCTCTAAAATATTATTATTATTATTATTATTAAACTCCTCCTACATTATTGCTGCCGCCGTCTGCAAAGACCTGTGACGCACCACTATAGCTGTATCTTAGTCATAAGCAAATGGTATGCTCTGATTAAAAACACGATGAAGTTCTTTAAGGTACAGTATAAAAAGAACTGGACCCAGTTTTGATCCTTGAGGGACCCCATATTGAACGCGTTCTCTTTGAGTGTATACATCAGTGGCGTGGCGTCCATACAGGCCGATTCCTTCCGGCATCCCTTTTCAAATATTAAAATTTTTTATTTTGCCACTTGCCAACAATCACATTCAATATTTGTTCATCAAACCATTTTTCATTCATAAATCATAACTTCATATACGCTCGAAGATTAAATGCTGCGACCACTTCGGTTGTTTATTCATTTTTACTCATACACAAACTCGCACACATAGCCGAGACAAGTATAAACTCCGCTAGCAAGAGACAACTTCTTTTTCAAAAGAAAAGCGTGCAAAGAATTTTTTTTTTTAAAAGCCGTTCATTTTCCGGCTTATGCATTCATTTCTTCACAGTACGAACTTTCAACACTATTCCTTTCTGGCATATAGTTGAAGTTTATTTGCGATTTCTTTGTCTAACATACATTCGCTTATGAGGAAAATAACCCGGGATTTCTCGGCTTTTGTGGAAGAACATTGGTGGAGGAGAAAGGTTTTAGTGCGTGGAAGTTCTTTTTTTTATTGTAGGCAACAAAATAAGCCGACGAAAATCGGGTTATTGGGTGATGTAGTGGTTCGAACGGCGTTTGAGGTTTTTCTTAAACTAGTTGGGTGTAATTTCTTTGTATATATTTTTTTTTTTTTTTGCAAATTTGAAATGACAGTTGGAAATCGGTTGTGTAATTGTGAGTGATTTATTGAAAATTCGGATGCAAATTTTTATGATTTTTGTGACTTCTAATTATTAGAAAATTTTAAAAATCTAGCAATTACATATTGGTAGTTAAGTTAGTGTTTTAAATTATTAAATTATTATAAAATGGTAAGTGAGCTAAGTGAATAGTTATTAGCTATATACCAAGTAAGTAATTATAAATGTACTCAAGAGGTGCCCCATTGCACATTCTAATTATTCTTAGACAAGATGTCTCTAGTTAATTTTGAGTGTTGTTTAACTGATTTTCTTCTAAAAGAAACCCACGAGTTCAGTAAGCTTTCTTTTTTGCAAAAAAAAAAAATTATAGAACTAGGTCGCTCGACACCATCAATGAAAATTGATTATATGCGATGGGTATCAGAAACATTTTCATGAGTCTTTTTACAAAAAGAATCCATGGCTGACTGGCAGTTGCAATTAAATAGAATGTTTTGTTTTCCTTGTCTTCTTTTTTCTACTTCTCCTAGTGTTTGGAGTCACACAGGTTTCTTTGATATAAACAATTTTATTAATTCTTCCAAAAATATATTCAAACGGAAAAGCATATACGCTTCTTGCATTTGCATGAATTTGGCGAATATCGCATAGAAACTACTTTAGGGAATTCTTACGAGGCTCATAATAGAAAAGTTGATCGCAATCGCGATTTAATGAAGCGTTTCATAGACACTGTAGTTCTTCAAGGAAAACAAGAGCTGGCAGAAAAATCTGGATTAGATAATCGCGGTGATTATATTGAAACCCTTTCATACTTGGCTAAGTACGACAATTTAATGGATTCGCATTTAAAACAAAGTTCAGGTTCCCCCCCAAAACTCCATATTTTTCGGCCTCTCCAATGACATTCAAAAAGACTTGATACATAGTATCGCCGAAATTAAGGATCAAATCAGTTCAATAAAATTTGTATCTGTGATGGTCGATGAAACACCAGATGTGAGCCACAGAAAACAGCTTAGTATTGTAGTGCGTTATTTAGTAGAAAATAGAATACAAGAAAGATTTCTAGGTTTCTTTGACGTGAGTGTCGGTCGAAACGCGGTTATTTTGTGCAATAAAATTATAAATGACTTAGATAGTTTTAACTGTAAAGAAAAGTTAATAGGTCAGTCCTACGATGATGCGGCCGTAATGTCCGGTCGCCATGGTGGAGTCCAAATAAGTATCCAGAATATATGCCCAATGGCTATTTTTATTCCCTGTTATGCCCATATTCTAAATCTAGTGTTATCTAAATCGTTAGAAAGCATTCCTGAGTTGAAATTATTTTTTGGCTTTGTTAGTAGTATCTTTAGGTTTTTTAATAAATCATCTAAAAGAACCAAATGCCCGGGATATCAGAGACTCGATGGCAATATCATTCGCGTATAGTGAACTTTTGAACAGATTTTATGTGAATCAAGGGAATGGGATAACGATACCCTGGTTATGTCCGAAAGTTTGTATTGCATGTTACTTCGGCCATATTTGCAAAAACAGATATTCTTTTTAGTTTAGTTCAAAATAAACAAACTGACATTGAGCTTGCGAAGCAAGAGATCTAGGGTTTTGAGTCATGGATTCATTCTGAATTTTTAAACTCATTTGACTCAATCTATAAGAGCGTAAGTGACTGCTCAGAACCTCCACGCAAACGCCATCTACTTAATATTGATCCAAAAACAAATTACAGCCGAATTTTTGTAGCAATTATAGATAATGTTACAAGTCAGATTAAGAATAGGTATAGTTCATTTAGTTCATATATTTTCTTTGATTTATTAAACAAAACAAAATATGAATATTTTTCTGATTCAATGCCGGATGACAAAGTAACTTCTTTAATTACCCTATTTCCTGGCATTTTTAATATTACTACTTTAAAAAATAAACTCAAAGTTTTATACACTACCCCTTCACTTAAAAAGCTTGATGTTTTTAACTTTATAACTTAGAAATACTTTTTCTCAAACTCTAACATTGTGTGAAATCTTTTTTACCCTGCCTTTGACTGTGGCCTCTGTCGAAAGATCTTTTTCGACAAAAAGAAAATTCGCAAAAAGAAGAAAGACTCTAAGACCTGGCACTTTTATCTATCGAAAAGCACCTTCTTTAAGAAATGAAAAATAACTCAAATTTTTATGAAAGAGTTTTAGCAGAATTCGTAAAAAAGAATCGTAGGATAGCTTTAGAGATAGGTAGTACATAATTGTAGTTGCTAATTTTTTTATATTTAACAATGTTCCGAGTTTTCAATAACTTATATAGATTACTTTGCCCAGAACGGCTTCTTTCGAAGCCACTTTTTTATGCAATGAGCTCATTGTCTACGTAAATTCCAATGACTTAAAATATAACAAAGGTGGCTTGGATTGCATATCTTTAGTCTGTGTTTCGAATAAGCACCAAAATGGTAAATCTTGAATAAAACATTTTACTTAAACTTTTTTCGGCTTCCCTCTTTTGAAATTTCACCCCACGCCACTTGACACAAAAATGCCTGTTGTGTAGATAATATTTTAGCCAGTCCGCCATTACTCCTCGCATGCCAATATGTTCAAGCGCTTCTACTAACTTTGAGTGGTTTGAAGCTTTGCTAAAATCTAAGTCGTTGCTAAAATTCATAAACAAGACTAATATGTGATGACTTTTATTTAAACTTTCGTTGACACAATTTGCGAATTCTCCTAGCAATTTGCCAGTGCTTTTATTTTTCTGGAAACCGTACTGACTTTTGTGGATAAGAAAGTTTTTTTCAATAAAACTCTATAACCTGCTTGTAAAATGTTTTATTGAGCTTATTCCGGAAGTTCTTATAAGTTCATAAGCCCTGTTCAGTATATTATCTTTTCACCTTCTGTAAAGTTCATAGCTTTTTTTACATTTGGTGATTAGATTTGAGGACATCCAGGTGTTATGTTTTCTATTATTCTTTATTATTCTTACAGATATCGTTCTTTTGTACATATATTAATCCAACTTGTCAACCAGGTTTTGATAAAGAGAAACAGCATCACATTCATTTAAAACGTCCTCCCAATTTGCTTCACAAATTAGTTCATTTACTTTAACGTTCCATATATAGGACATACATACTAGCCAATTTTTCTTCGACAGCTGATATTTGTATACTTGTGGAATATAGGGTTAGGTAATGATCGGAAATACAACTTTCAATTACTGCTGAATTGATTTAGTTATCCGTTGCGCTAACTAGGATGTGGTCAATTGCCGACTTTGTTACCGTTTTTGAATCCACTCTGGTATACCCCGTTATGACATTCATTAATCACAGTGACTAAATAATCCTTTACATCGTTTGAACTCGAATCATTGACAATGATATTCATATCGCCCATTACGATCACCTCATAATTTGTTTCCATTTGTTCTAGATTATTTCCGAATTCTTCAATGAACTCTTTTCTCCTATAACCTGGTGGTCTACATATTCCAAGTACGTACTTATATGTATTTATTGTCTTCCATAAAGCTAATTTTTATGTTTTCATATGACACGCTTTCAGAACGTAGGCGTATGTAACCTAACTTATTTCGTATTAACATCAAGATTCCTGCACCTCTACCTTCTACCTTCATTTCAAAAATTCCATTTGAAAACCATCCATATTATATAAATCTTTTTCTTCACTTTTTATATTTGTTTCAGCCAGAACTATAGTATTATTTTTCAAACATTAACAAAGTGGCTTATATTTAAGCAAAAATTCTTTCCAATTCTTACGTAATGATCTTATATTAAAACACAAGCAGCAACAGTTTTTTATTTTAAATTAATTTATGTTGATGCCGTTAAAACCTTGTGTCACCTTAAAACCTTGTATCACCCTACAATTCAAGTCAACAGGTAAGTTGTGCTTCTTGTTGACAACACATACTGTAACAATTATTGTATGCGTGTTATTTTGCTTGCATCGTTAATAGTGCTTATCTATACCGGCTGAATATTCTCATTTTGTCTAGGCAATATTCTTCCCGCGCACTCCCACACAAATCTCCAGTTTTCTTGTTTTGCTTTATCCTTTGCAAAACAAAAATCCTCCCCAGTTATCTGGACGCTACCCTTGGAGTTTACAGAAACTTAATACCACCTGAGTTTTAAACCACTACTCCAAATCTTTCTTTCTGATTGTTCGCACTGGTCATGACAGAGTGTTAAACGAGCTTAAGCAGAGGTATTGGATCTTAAAGTTGAAGCCAGCGTAGCAATAAGTAACTTTTCGATGCAATATTAATAAAATCAGATCATCAAATCCAAAACGCACCATAATGGCACGGCTACCTCCGGCAAGACTTTTATCTGTTAATCCTGCCCTTACCTTTACAGGTTTTAGTTACTTTGGGCCGATTATGGTAAAAGTCGGCAGGTACCGAGATAAACTTAATGGGGTCATGTTTACCAGCAATCCACAAAGAGGTTTCCTCCACTTTGACGACTAATTTCTGCATCATTGCACTGAGGCGTTTTATTTTGAGGAGTGTATGTCCCATGGTGTTACATTTTAATAATGGTATAAATTTAAGTAAAGCAAGCCCTGAGCTGAAAGTCTTTCTTTAGGAGCTGTACAAAGATTGTATCAAAGGTGCCATGGCCAATCACCGAATGTGATGGAATTTAATTCATACCGCATCGCCACATATAAGAGGCTGTTTTTATTTTTATTGAAGAGGGAATGCCTTATTCACCCCCATGGGTGACCATACTCCCCTGGTGTTCAACTTCCACCGACTAAACCCTCTCCATCTTCAGGCAATCAGCCCCTAGAGTTACATCTTCGCATCGGCATGGCAACAACGGCACGGCAACACAGCTCACCCAAATAAATCATGCTCTTACACTCTCTGCTGGCAAACAACAAGCTTAGCGTTATCTGCAATAAAGCTATGCTCTTGGAACGTTTTTTTTAACACGATCGAGAGAGAGTGCGTAATACGAGTATGTATGGTTTGAGCAGTGCAACGCTTACGGTGGCAAGCTGCAAGCTTATAATGTATTATATATATAAAATTACCATGTTGTTCTCTTGTCTTTTCAACTTCTTAATTCCGTTAGAGTTTAGCCTATAAATATTAAGTTAGATTTTAAGCATATTGTAATATGCAAGCTACGGCTCGAGTAGATAAAACAATATTCTGTGAAATTTATTTCTTTATTTTCTAGTCTATAGAACAATTCAGGTTCACACTATATTATTCTTCGCAATTCTTTTCTTACAATGGTCTCTTTCCTCTCATTTCACTTTATCTCCTTTCAATTACTTAATTCACAAATCCAAACTAATTACTTTTTCTTGTTCACTCTCAACTTTCAATTTATCACCAAATTACAACTTCGCCCATTATCACTTTTCCAATCTCTTCGCCACGGTTCTAAACCAACTGTGTCTTTTTTGATCTCCATCTGTCCTTATATAGCAGAAGTTTCTGATAGCCAGAAACTTCTAGCAAATTCTTCGACCACTGGAACAAGAGAAATAATTCTTCCAGTTATAATTCCCTTTTATCCCTGATATTATTCGTCTCTTTCGTTGACATGAGCTGTGGAGACTTCGTCCCAGACACGAACCTCGAATGAAAGGACAGTTCGAACCAAAATTCTGCCAGAATGGAAAGTCACTTCGGAATTTGCTGAATAGACATAGGAGCGTAGTTATTAATATGCTACACTGCCCCCCTCTTAGACGTGTTCGTCCCGAACAAGTGCATCCTCATTTCGGCCATTGTATCGACTCAGTCGGTCCACATGAACCACTTTCATTTTGGCCCTCGGTCCTCGCTGGATGCGGTAGACAACATCGTTGATGCGGGTTACTATTCTGTACGGACCTTCCCAGTTCCGCTGTAATTTAGGTGATTTCCCCTTTTGGCGATGGGGATTATACAGCCACACCAGATCTCCTTCCTGGAATCCTGACGTTGTTGCCTTGGCATCATACCTCGTCTTCATGCGGTCACTCGTCATCTTAATCTGGCTTCTGGTCCTTTGGTGTATGTCCCTAAGCCTTTCCCTAAGGTCCGCCACGTACTCTTCTTCATTTCTGGGCTCATTGGTAGGAGATCCAAATTTCACCTCACTGGGTAAACGAGCTATTCCACCAAATAAGATTTCGAACGGCGTATGTCGAGTAGTGCTATGCACGGCACTTCTATAGGCCATCAAAAACAAGGGAATCTGCCGGTCCCAATCCCATTGGTAGTCACCTACGACCTTCGAGAGATGTTCGTCCAAAGTCCTACTGAAACGCTCCACCATACCGTCCGACTGTGGATGAAGCGGGGTTGTCCTTGTCTTTTTGATTCCGAGTAGTTGACACATCTCTTGGAAGATTCTTGACTCGAAGTTCCGCCCTTGGTCAGAATGCAATTCCAAGGGCACACCGAATCTGCTAACCCAATTGTAGACGATCTGCTCCGCCACGGTTCTGGCTTCCTGGTTAGGGATCGGAAACGCTTCCGGCCACTTACTGAAGTAGTCCATCACTACGAGTATATACCGATTACCATTGTCGGTTTCCGGAAAGGGCCCTGCGATGTCAATGGCGATTCGTTCGAAAGGTGCTCCCACGTTGTATTGGTGCATCTTACCTCGAGTTTTGATTCTCGGACCCTTGCTAGCTGCACACACGTCGCATTTTCTGCACCAGTCTTCGATATCTTCCTTCGCTTTTAACCAATAAAAACGTTCTCGTACCTTTTCTAGCGTCTTATTCACTCCCAAGTGGCCTCCGGTCGCCCCGCCATGCATTTCCTGTAACACCTCCTTGACCCTCGTCCGCGGTACGACAAGCTGCATTACAAACGACTTTCCGTCGGAGGATTCCCATTTTCTTCTCAGAACACCTTCTTGGACATGGAGGGAGTCCCACTGCGCAAAATATGCCTTTAAGGTCGGGCTTCTGTGAGAGATGTCCTGATGATCCGGTTTCTCCATGTTCTCCTTCCAGGTCAGAATCGGCTCGATATCCGGGTCTTCCTTCTGAGCGTTCCGGATCTCATCTACGCTCCAGCCGGCGATAGGTTCGGCTCTCATTCTTTGGATGGAAACCAGCTCCCGTTCTTCCTGACGCGCACAATGTTTACAATCCGTTCTACATGGTCTCCGGGACAGTGCATCCGCATTAGAGTGGAGTTTTCCTTTACGATGCTGTATTTCGTAGTCGTAGATTTGCAGCCTTTCGATCCATCTTGCGACCTGACCCTCAGGACTCTTGAACTGTAATAGCCATTTTAAGGCTGCATGGTCTGTGCGAAGAACGAACTTCCTCCCGTAGAGGTATTTGTGAAAATGCTTCGTAGCCAAGATCAAAGCTAGAAGTTCTCTCCTTGTCACGCAGTAGTTCCTTTCTGGTTTAGAGAGCACCTTGCTAAAGTACGCAACCACCTTCTCTTGACCGTCATGCACCTGGGAGAGTACGGCTCCTACCCCGACATTACTAGCATCTGCATCCACAATGAACGTTTCCCCGGGAGTGGGGTAAGCCAGTATCGGGGCATCGAATAGCCGTTGTTTAAGTGCCTTGAAGCTCTTCTCGCACTCAATTGACCATTTGAATTGTTTTCCCTTTTCCGTCAACTGGTGCAGGTTCTTTGCGATCCCGGCAAAATCCTTCACGAACCGTCTGTAGTAGGTGGCTAGGCCCAGGAAGCTCCTTAGTTGGTGTTTGTCTTTGGGGACTGGCCAGTTTTTCACCGCTTCGACCTTCTCCGGATCGGTTCTCACTCCTTTCGCTGAAATTATGTGTCCCAGGTACTTGACTTCCGCTCTAAACAGGGCGCACTTCTTGGGGTTGAGCTTCAGGTGGGCACTTCGAAGCCTTTGAAACACATCCCTTAGATTGTCTCGGTGTTGCGCAAACGTTTTTCCTACGACGATGACATCATCCAAGTATACCAAACAGGTTTTCCATGTTAACCCTTGCAGGACACATTCCATCAATCGCTCGAAAGTCGCCGGAGCATTGCACAGCCCGAATGGCATTACCGTGAATTGCCATAGCCCATTTCCTGCGGTGAAGGCGGTTTTCTCCCGGTCTTCTGGATGGATCTGTACCTGCCAGTAGCCACTCTTCAAGTCGAGAGTGGAAAACCATCGGGCTCCTGATAGTGTGTCTAGCGTGTCGTCAATCCGTGGCAGAGGGTAGCTGTCTTTCTTGGTGACGTAATTGAGCTGCCGATAGTCCACGCAGAACCGCGTGCTGCCATCTTTCTTCTTAACCAGTACAACCGGTGATGCCCACGGACTTTTGGAACTTTCAATCAGACCTTCTTTCTCCATTGCCGACACCATCTCTGCAACTTCTGTCTGCTTTGCCAATGGAAGGCGCCTAGCAGGCTGACGAATTGGTATAGTATCACCAGTGTCTATTCGATGTTGTACCAGGTGTGTTCGGCCGTATTCTCCGTCCTGTGAGGCAAATACATCAGCGTACTCATTGATAAGATTCTCTGCCATAGTTCGCTGCTCCTGATTCAGCTCACTGGACTGGAGAATCGTCTCTCTCGTTTCCGCTGTCCAAGGTGATGGGAGAGGTTTTGGAGGACCACGTTCAGATACTGTTGCGACGGCGGTAATCGGCGTGCATTTTCCAGTCACCTCCCCTCGCCTTAGTTTGACAGTGTGTGGTCTTGCGTTCAAAACTCTCACTGGAACCATGGTGTTCTTTGGTTTGACTAACGTCTTTCCCACGATGTAGTCTTGAGAATTCTTCTCCGGGTCTGGTTCTACTATGTAGAATCGGTGGCTCCCAAGATCACCTTCCAGCTTCGTCCAAATGATTGTCTCTGAAGACGGCGGCAAAACTTCGTCTTTGCTGATGACTGTCCTGAGAGGTACGGCATTCTCATTTCCGTACACCATCGGAATCTCCACATTTCGATACCTCAGTACTTGCATCCCGATGTCCAAGATTACTTCATTTGCTTTCATGAAGTCTACTCCGATGATGCACTCGTCGCATATATCTGCCACCAGAAACGCATGGGAGAACGTCAGTCCTGCCAGAGTAATCGTAAGACGAACTTCTCCAAATACCTTCGCCATTTCCCCTGTTGCAGTCTTCAGGCAGTAGCTGTTGGTGTTGTGCAGCCAGGAGCTTTTGACGATATCTCTTCTTACAATGGAGGCAGTGGCACCTGTGTCGATGGTGGCTACGCACTTCTTCTCGTTGATTAGTGCCTCCACTGTCAGGCTCTTGTTACCCCGTTTGGTTTGCAAAACTTGAATGGTGGTCCTGGGGGCCTCGATTCCAGTAACCAACTTCTGCCCCGCGAAGTTGGTCCTTACGCATTTCCCGACTGCTGGTTTTGGGAAGTCTGACTGACAGCCAGATGCTTCCTCTCTGCTTCTCCTACTTCCGCAATGTGAACAATTTCCTCGTCTAGGTGCACTTCTGCACTGTCGTTGTAGGTGTCCGGTTTGGTTGCAATTCCAGAAACGGATTTGACTTCCGCGAGCTCTGTCTTCATCCATGACGGCTGTTCTCTGGCATGAGCATTCCACGACGGACATTTCCCTGACACGGTGTATTCCCTGGTATGCTTGATCCGCAGCCTTCATTGACAAAGCGAATGCCAATGCCTCGGGGAGTGTTCGCTTTTCAGCCATCCTTACAGCCATTTGCAGTTGTCTGTCCTCTATGGCCTGAATAAAAGCTTCCACCGCCATTTCGTTGATAAGCTCCTCACCGGCTTTAGGGTATGAAAGATGGGCTAGTCGCTCTATATCCGCTTGCAACTGTTGGAGCGTTTCCCCCCTTTTCTGGACTCGACTACGCAGCTGAACCCTGTACACCTGCTGCATGTGTTCATCCCCAAACCGCATCTCGATAGCCTGAACCAGAGAGTCGTAGTTCTGCTGTTTATCTTCCGGGATGGTCTGCAAGAGCTCCGCAGCTGGACCCCTCAGTGCAAGTGTGAGTGCAATGGACTTCTCTTCGTCGTCCCAGCTATTGGTCATTGCGGCCGCTTCGAATTGCCTTTTATAAATTGGCCATGATGTTCGACCATCGAAGATAGGAGGCTGCATCTCCTTTCTTCTCAGACCGTCAGTGGAATATTCCCGTGCTTTCTGTCTCTTCACGTCGCTGAGCTCCTTAGCAAGATTTTCGACTTGCTTCCCTACTATCTCGAATTGCGTATCCACTTTTTCAAACTGAGTCTCTATTTTCCCGAACTGAGTTTCATGTTTCTCAAAATTTTCATCGAATCTAGTTTCGACTTTTCCGAGTTGCGTCTCGACCTTCTCGATTTTCACTTCGATCGCTTCGAATTTGGATTCCAAGTTCTTGTTTTGCTCATCAAGTTTGCTTTCCAGAGCATCTAGAGAATTCTTTTGTTCGTCCATTGCTTTCTTTTGTTCGTCCATCTTAAGTTCTAGAGAATTCCTCTGGTCGTCCATTGCTTTCTTTTGTTCGTCCATTGCTTTCTTTTGTTCGTCCAGCTTAAGTTCTATAGAATTCCTTTGGTCTTCTATTGCTTTCTTTTGTTCGTCCATGACTAACTTAAGTTGCAGGAGCAGACTCGTTATACCCGGGTCGGCTGCTGTACTTGCTGGTTCCTCTTCCACGTCAAACTCTACGTCGTGCGGATTTTCACCTTCCTGCGTTACTGCTTCTTCCAGACGAATCAGCAGGGCATCTTTTCCCCCAGTTGTGTCGAGGTTCCGCTTACTGAGTTCTGCCTTTAGTTGAATTATAGTTAGTTTTCCCAATTTGCGACCCATTTTGCGCAACTAATTAACTCAACACGGAAATGGTTTTTTTTTTTTTTTTTTTTTTATTTCAATTTCACACCACGGAAATAGTTATTCACAGAATAAGTTTTATCCCGCTTCTGACACCAATGTACTATGCTGGCTACGGCTCAAGTAGATAAAACGATATTCTGTGAAATTTATTTCTTTATTTTCTAGTCTATAGAAAAATTCAAGTTCACACTATACTATTCTTCGCAAATTGTTTTCTTACAAGGTCTCTTTCCTCTCATTTCACTTTATCTCCTTTCAATTACTTAATTCACAAATCCAAACTAATTACTTTTTCTTGTTCACTCTCAAATTTCAATTTATCACCAAATTACAACTTCGCCCATTATCACTTTTCCAATCTCTTCGCCACGGTTCTAAACCAACTGTGTCTTTTTTGATCGCCATCTGTCCTTATATAGCAGAAGTTTCTGATAGCCAGAAACTTCTAGCAAATTCTTCGACCACTGGAACAAGAGAAATAATTCTTGCAGTTATAATTCCCTTTTATCCCTGATATTATTCGTCTCTTTCGTTGACATGAGCTGTGGAGACTTCGTCCCACACACGAACCTCGAATGAAAGGACAGTTCGAACCAAAATTCTGCCAGAATGGAAAGTCATAGGAGCGTAGTTATTATTATGCTACAATATTGTAGCATAATAATAACTACGCTCCTATGTCTATGCAGCAAATTCCGAAGTGACGAACAAAAGAAAGCAATGGACGACCAGAGGAATTCTCTAGAACTTAAGATGGACGAACAAAAGAAAGCAATGGACGAACAAAAGAATTCTCTAGATGCTCTGGAAAGCAAACTTGATGAGCAAAACAAGAACTTGGAATCCAAATTCGAAGCGATCGAAGAGAAAATCGAGAAGGTCGAGACGCAACTCGGAAAAGTCGAAACTAGATTCGATGAAAATTTTGAGAAACATGAAACTCAGTTCGGGAAAATAGAGACTCAGTTTGAAAAAGTGGATACGCAATTCGAGATAGTAGGGAAGCAAGTCGAAAATCTTGCTAAGGAGCTCAGCGACGTGAAGAGACAGAAAGCACGGGAATATTCCACTGACGGTCTGAGAAGAAAGGAGATGCAGCCTCCTATCTTCGATGGTCGAACATCATGGCCAATTTATAAAAGGCAATTCGAAGCGGCCGCAATGACCAATAGCTGGGACGATGAAGAGAAGTCCATTGCACTCACACTTGCACTGAGGGGTCCAGCTGCGGAGCTCTTGCAGACAATCCCGGAAGATAAACAGCAGAACTACGACTTTCTGGTTCAGGCTATCGAGATGCGGTTTGGGGATGAACACATGCAGCAGGTGTACAGGGTTCAGCTGCGTAGTCGAGTCCAGAAAAGGGGGGAAACGCTCCAACAGTTGCAAGCGGATATAGAGCGACTAGCCCATCTTTCATACCCTAAAGCCGGTGAGGAGCTTATCAACGAAATGGCGGTGGAAGCTTTTATTCAGGCCATAGAGGACAGACAACTGCAAATGGCTGTAAGGATGGCTGAAAAGCGAACACTCCCCGAGGCATTGGCATTCGCTTTGTCAATGAAGGCTGCGGACCAAGCATACCAGGGAATACACCGTGTCAGGGAAATGTCCGTCGTGGAATGCTCATGCCAGAGAACAGCCGTCATGGATGAAGATAAAGCTCGCGGAAATCAAATCCGTTGCTGGAATTGCAACCAAACCGGACACCTACAACGGCAGTGCCGAAGTGCACCTAGACGAGGAAATTGTCCACATTGCGGAAGTAGGAGAAGCAGAGAGGAAGCATCTGGCGGTGATAACATCCATCCTGTCAGTCAGACTTCCCAAAACCAGCAGTCGGGAAATGCGTAAGGACCAACTTCGCGGGGCAGAAGTTGGTTGCTGGAATCGAGGCCCCCAGGACCACCATTCAAGTTTCGCAAACCAAACGGGGTAACAAGAGCCTGACAGTGGAGGCACTAACCAACAAGAAGAACTGCGTAGCCACCATCGACACAGGTGCCACCGCCTCCATTGTAAGAAGAGATATCGTCAAAAGCTCCTGGCTGCACAACACCAACAGCTACTGCCTGAAGACTGCAACTGGGGAAATGGCGAAGGTATTTGGAGAAGTTCGTCTTACGATTACTCTGGCAGGACTGACGTTCTCCCATGCGTTTCTAGTGGCAGATATATGCGACGAGTGCATCATCGGAATAGACTTCATGAAAGCAAATGAAGTAATCTTGGACATCGGGATGCAAGTACTGAGGTATCGAAATGTGGAGATTCCGATGGTGTACGGAAACGAGAATGCCGTAACTCTCAGGACAGTCATCAGCAAAGACGAAGTTTTACCGCCTTCTTCAGAGACAATCATTTGGACGAAGCTGGAAGGTGATCTTGGGAGCCACCGATTCTACATAGTAGAACCAGACCCAGAGAAGAATTCTCAAGACTACATCGTGGGAAAGACGTTAGTCGAACCAAAGAACACCATGGTTCCAGTGAGAGTTTTGAACACAAGACCACACACTGTCAAACTAAGGCGAGGGGAGGTGACTGAAAAATGCACGCCGATTACCGCCGTCGCAACAATATCTGAACATGATGCTCCAAAACATCTCCCATCACCTTGGACAGCGGAAACGAGAGAGACGATTCTCCAGTCCAGTGAGCTGAATCAGGAGCAGCGAACTATGGCAGAGAATCTTATCAATGAGTACGCTGATGTATTTGCCTCACAGGACGGAGAATACGGCCGAACACACCTGGTACAACATCGAATAGACACTGGTGATACTAGACCAATTCGTCAGCCTGCTAGGCGCCTTCCATTGTTAAAGCAGACAGAAGTTGCAGAGATGGTGTCGGCAATGGAGAAAGAAGGTTTGATTGAAAGTTCCAAAAGTCCGTGGGCATCACCGGTTGTACTGGTTAAGAAGAAAGATGGCAGCACGCGGTTCTGCGTGGACTATCGGCAGCTCAATTACGTCACCAAGAAAGACAGCTATCCTCTGCCACGGATTGACGACACGCTAGACACACTATCAGGAGCCCGATGGTTTTCCACTCTCGACTTGAAGAGTGGCTACTGGCAGGTACAGATCCATCCAGAAGACCGGGAGAAAACCGCCTTCACCGCAGGAAATGGGCTATGGCAATTCACGGTAATGCCATTCGGGCTGTGCAATGCTCCGGCGACTTTCGAGCGATTGATGGAATGTGTCCTGCAAGGGTTAACATGGAAAACCTGTTTGGTATACTTGGATGATGTCATCGTCGTAGGAAAAACGTTTGCGCAACACCGAGACAATCTAAGGGATGTGTTTCAAAGGCTTCGAAGTGCCCACCTGAAGCTCAACCCCAAGAAGTGCGCCCTGTTTAGAGCGGAAGTCAAGTACCTGGGACACATAATTTCAGCGAAAGGAGTGAGAACCGATCCGGAGAAGGTCGAAGCGGTGAAAAACTGGCCAGTCCCCAAAGACAAACACCAACTAAGGAGCTTCCTGGGCCTAGCCACCTACTACAGACGGTTCGTGAAGGATTTTGCCGGGATCGCAAAGAACCTGCACCAGTTGACGGAAAAGGGAAAACAATTCAAATGGTCAATTGAGTGCGAGAAGAGCTTCAAGGCACTTAAACAACGGCTATTCGATGCCCCGATACTGGCTTACCCCACTCCCGGGGAAACGTTCATTGTGGATGCAGATGCTAGTAATGTCGGGGTAGGAGCCGTACTCTCCCAGGTGCATGACGGTCAAGAGAAGGTGGTTGCGTACTTTAGCAAGGTGCTCTCTAAACCAGAAAGGAACTACTGCGTGACAAGGAGAGAACTTCTAGCTTTGATCTTGGCTACGAAGCATTTTCACAAATACCTCTACGGGAGGAAGTTCGTTCTTCGCACAGACCATGCAGCCTTAAAATGGCTATTACAGTTCAAGAGTCCTGAGGGTCAGGTCGCAAGATGGATCGAAAGGCTGCAAATCTACGACTACGAAATACAGCATCGTAAAGGAAAACTCCACTCTAATGCGGATGCACTGTCCCGGAGACCATGTAGAACGGATTGTAAACATTGTGCGCGTCAGGAAGAACGGGAGCTGGTTTCCATCCAAAGAATGAGAGCCGAACCTATCGCCGGCTGGAGCGTAGATGAGATCCGGAACGCTCAGAAGGAAGACCCGGATATCGAGCCGATTCTGGCCTGGAAGGAGAACATGGAGAAACCGGATCATCAGGACATCTCTCACAGAAGCCCGACCTTAAAGGCATATTTTGCGCAGTGGGACTCCCTCCATGTCCAAGAAGGTGTTCTGAGAAGAAAATGGGAATCCTCCGACGGAAAGTCGTTTGTAATGCAGCTTGTCGTACCGCGGACGAGGGTCAAGGAGGTGTTACAGGAAATGCATGGCGGGGCGACCGGAGGCCACTTGGGAGTGAATAAGACACTAGAAAAGGTACGAGAACGTTTTTATTGGTTAAAAGCGAAGGAAGATATCGAAGACTGGTGCAGAAAATGCGACGTGTGTGCAGCTAGCAAGGGTCCGAGAATCAAAACTCGAGGTAAGATGCACCAATACAACGTGGGAGCACCTTTCGAACGAATCGCCATTGACATCGCAGGGCCCTTTCCGGAAACCGACAATGGTAATCGGTATATACTCGTAGTGATGGACTACTTCAGTAAGTGGCCGGAAGCGTTTCCGATCCCTAACCAGGAAGCCAGAACCGTGGCGGAGCAGATCGTCTACAATTGGGTTAGCAGATTCGGTGTGCCCTTGGAATTGCATTCTGACCAAGGGCGGAACTTCGAGTCAAGAATCTTCCAAGAGATGTGTCAACTACTCGGAATCAAAAAGACAAGGACAACCCCGCTTCATCCACAGTCGGACGGTATGGTGGAGCGTTTCAATAGGACTTTGGACGAACATCTCTCGAAGGTCGTAGGTGACTACCAACGGGATTGGGACCGGCAGATTCCCTTGTTTTTGATGGCCTATAGAAGTGCCGTGCATAGCACTACTCGACATACGCCGTTCGAAATCTTATTTGGTGGAATAGCTCGTTTACCCAGTGAGGTGAAATTTGGATCTCCTACCAATGAGCCCAGAAATGAAGAAGAGTACGTGGCGGACCTTAGGGAAAGGCTTAGGGACATACACCAAAGGACCAGAAGCCAGATTAAGATGACGAGCGACCGCATGAAGACCAGGTATGATGCCAAGGCAACAACGTCAGGATTCCAGGAAGGAGATCTGGTGTGGCTGTATAATCCCCATCGCCAAAAGGGGAAATCACCTAAATTACAGCGGAACTGGGAAGGTCCCTACAGAATAGTAACCCGCATCAACGATGTTGTCTACCGCATCCAGCGAGGACCGAGGGCCAAAATGAAAGTGGTTCATGTGGACCGACTGAGTCGATACAATGGCCGAAATGAGGATGCACTTGTTCGGGACGAACACGTCTAAGAGGGGGGCAGTGTAGCATAATAATAACTACGCTCCTATGTCTATGCAGCAAATTCCGAAGTGACTTTCCATTCTGGCAGAAGTTTGGTTCGAACTGTCCTTTCATTCGAGGTTCGTGTCTGGGACGAAGTCTCCACAGCTCATGTCAACGAAAGAGACGAATAATATCAGGGATAAAAGGGAATTATGACTGCAAGAATTATTTCTCTTGTTCCAGTGGTCGAAGAATTTGCTAGAAGTTTCTGGCTATCAGAAACTTCTGCTATATAAGGACAGATGGCGATCAAAAAAGACACAGTTGGTTTAGAACCGTGGCGAAGAGATTGAAAAAGTGATAATGGGCGAAGTTGTAATTTGGTGATAAATTGAAAGTTGAGAGTGAACAAGAAAAAGTAATTAGTTTGGATTTGTGAATTAAGTAATTGAAAGGAGATAAAGTGAAATGAGAGGAAAGAGACCTTGTAAGAAAACAATTTGCGAAGAATAGTATAGTGTGAACTTGAATTTTTCTATAGACTAGAAAATAAAGAAATAAATTTCACAGAATATCGGTTTATCTACTCGAGCCGTAGCCAGCATAGTACAATATTATTAAGGTTTTGGACTTCGAAAAGAAAGGAGCAAAAGAATAAAATAAAAAGGTAATTCGGAATTTTTTTTTTAAATTTTTTTTTTTTTGGGTCACGAGACAATTCATTGAGAATGAAGAGTGTTCTTCTGTAATTGGCGCAGTCGGAAAAAACCGCACAGTTTTAATAAAGTTCTGTGAAAAGAATGTAATACATGTATATAAAATAAAACCTTAAAACCGAAACGAACTATCGTTAAATAGACAAGCTTAAGTTAAACAAAAAAGTGTAAAAAAAAAACTAAACAAAGTAACTAAAAAAATCCGAAACAAAGGAAAAGTGGTGCAAAAGACAAACAGTTAGAAATTAAAAAAAAAAAACAGACGCCGGTTGAGCAGTTACGTACAACAAGGAAAGGTAAAGGTATAGCGGATGTTAATCTACTTAGTTTAGTTGGTGGAGTTTTGGATTTGACTGGACTACCAGAGGATTTTGAACTTTTTATTAAACATATTGATACTTTGATATTTATTTATATGCGGAAAATCTTGATGAATCTTTAAAAAGAATATTAGATTTAAGAATAAGACAGAAAATTAAAAAAGAAGCAAACGTTATTTAGCCGAAAATAAAATGAATACTTAAGACTAGTTTTAATATCAATTAAAGCATAGAATGTATTATTTACCGAATTAAAACATTACAGTACCAAAATTCAGTGAAATTTTTCATGTGAAAAACTTTTAACAAAATTAAATATTAAAGCCTTACTAATGATATACTTGGTACAATAGTAATGAAAATGAAAAAATGATGCTAAGACTATTTATAAATAAATTACCAAGCAATCTCAAGCTTATTCTAAATGCAAGAAATACTTTGACGCTTGCAGAAGCAGAAAGCATTTTGATAGATACTGGCAACTTTTATAGTGTGCTATTAATAGCATTTTCCAAGACAAATGATTAATTCAGAAAATTATGGAAGTAATAAAATGGATCGTTTTGAACGTTCATTGGTAATGTAAGACAATATTCCTCACAAAATTTCGGATATAATACCTCAAGTAATTTTGTAATCACTAATTTAAGCAAATTTCAAAGTTCACCCAATTCAGAGAATTTTGTTCAAAGTTCTTAGGAAATATAAAACCAGTACTCATTTTGGATTAAACCAGAATTCAAGAAATTTTCGAAATCTAAATAACAATCCAGAACATCATACCAGACAATACTCTAATAGCCCTAAAGCAATGAGAGATATTTACAAAATAATTTTAGAAGTTTTCAAAATTCATACAATAATTCAGGACATTCTAGACAAAACAATTATGGAACTGCCAGAAGGAATACTAATTCTGGAAGCTTTATGCAATAAAACAATGTGAATAACGCTAGGTAAAATAACTCTAAATTTTTTCAAAATAAACAGCCACATGAATTAATGTAAGTGGATAATATACAAAGTCCGAATTTTTCAACCCCCCTACAAAACCAAGATAATCAAATAAAATTTTCAGTCGGGCAGGCCCGAGCTCTTCCCTGCATAATTGTTAATAGACTCAGGAGCAGGTACATCCCTTATTCAAAAAGGCATATTTCATTAATCGTATATTATAATAATATAAATATAACTGAAATTGGAAACCCATTGTTACTTAAGACTATCAATTCTACAATTTCTATTTTCCTTTAACAAAAATTTAAATGTTAGAAGTAGACTTGAACACTGATTTTGATGGTATAATTGGCTGCAAATCTTGAGACCATTGAACACTAAAATTGACCTTCAACATTTACATCTTATTACAAATGATGCTACATTACCTTTAGTTTTCGAATATTCACCAAATCGATTAATTCAAGAACAGATACATAATTATAGTAAAAATATAATAGACATTAATTTTAGTAACCCAAATATTAATGATATAACAGATAAATTAAAGCTAGACAACTTGAACAAGGAAGAAATCAATCTTTAACATCAACTTTGCGCAAATTTAGAAAAGTTTTTTAACAAGAAGGTGATAATCTTTCATCTGTGGTTAAATACACTCATAAAATTCGAACAAAAAACAACACACCTATATTTTCTAAATCATGCAGATATCCCGGATCTCACAAACAAGAAATCGAAAAGCAAATCTCAGAAATGCTTAGTTCGTAAATTAAACAGTATAACAACAGACGACAAATTCCCCATTCCTAATATGGATGATATTTTTTCCAAATTGGGTAATGCTCAATGCTTTTCAACCCTCTCTTTCTAATACTTTTCAACTTTTCTCTATTGACAAGAAAGAGAGACACAAAACTGCTTTCTCAACTGTAGACAGCCACTACAAATTTACACGTATGCCAGTCTGGCTGAAAAATGCTCCCTCTTCCTTTCAGAGAATTTGGATGACATACTCAATTTTTCAACATCACTCCGAGAGGATATTGATTCTCTCATCAAAATATTTAAAAGACTTCTAGAATACAACTTGAAAGTGCAGGTTGACAAATGTAGCTTTTAAAAAAGAACACTGAATATCTTATGCACATAATTTCCGACAAAGGTATACAATCCAACCCAAATAAAATTGAAATCATAAAGCAAATTAAAATACCTCAAACAGTGAAACAAATAAAATCGGTGAGAAGAAATTTGCACTTATCAACTTGCATTTTTAATTTTACTTTTTTCAATCTATCAAATATTTTTCGAATACTAGAAATATGTTCTTCTAACGAAGTGCTAAAAATTAATATGTAGTCGAGGTAAACGACATAAATCTTATTTACATACTTTCTCTTGTAATTCCTTGCGAAAGCATTTCTGATATCTGGCTTTCTATTTCTTCCTCATTTGAGGATAACGATATTATTTGGAGTATATGGGTCTGTTGGTGGTTTTGACGAGTTCGTGTTGCATTTGAAGTGAATAGGTTAATCTATCACCTTCCTGATACTCGTAGCTTTGCAACACATTTTTAATTAATTTCCTTTCTCGATCAATTAAATGATCCAACTTAAAATTACTAATACTATATCATTTATTTCTAAGGCAGTAATTTGGTTTACTTCATAACACTTCCTGCCATTCTGTGTAAGCACTTTCCATGCCACTGTTTAAAATTCTTTTGGAGGTGGGGTGACGACTATGTGATCTACTAAATTCATGCCATTGATTGTAGAGTAGAATATAGGATCTAAAAGCTCTATTTAGGGGTAATTTTGTATAAAATTGGGTTTATATTAGGTTTATAATACTTGTTTTTGACCCTGTGTCAATCAAGCACCTAATTGTTTGTTGATAACCTATTATAGTGAGAGTTACTACCGGTAATTTTGTATATGAGACCCTACTGGAACATTTCCGCGGTTTTCAATGTTTCCTACCTTCATACTCGTATGTTTAACACGGTTGTAGGTGTATGAATTATTATCATTATACCTATTTCTTGTCAGTCTAAAACTAGACTTGATTTGATAATTGTGATCTACTTGAATTATTTGAACGATTATTAAATGTAAACTGATTATTTTCTAGGGACGCATCATCGTCTACATTCCTGCTACTAAAACTGTTATTATCAGTATAGTTTTTTATGTTATTGTCTTGTTTGTCATTAGTTTGATACCTATACTGTTACTATTGTTACGCTGCCTGCTATTTACGTTTCGTCATGATATCTTGACCCATTCGTCTGTCTATTCACCAATTTTTTGTTACTTTTATAAAGAGATTTTTTGACCTCGATGAGCAACATCGATTGCCCTTTCATCTTCGGGCAATTTAAGTTCTTCAAATTTATCATACTTTTCAATCAAAGAATCACATTTTCACGGACTAAGTTATCTAATTTTCCCTTATAACCCCTACAAGATATTCATCAATATTTTTTTATTAACTGGTAGAGAACCTTGATGTTTCGTCATTCGTTGCCTATCTCTGCATACGAGTAGTCCTTACGAGGTCGAAAGTGCAGTTCGAGTTCCGATCCTGTTTCCATGTTAACTTCTCACCGAGTCACACCGTTTTGCTTCGCCCAGAATTTTTTCATTCAGCACGATTCTCTTGATATACTGTTTTAGTTGTTCGCTGCTACATAGTTTCATTGCATTTTGAACCGATTTAATGGACTCCGTTAATGTGAAGTCATCTCTACCATTGAATGGTTGCCAGTGATGGAAATAGTCTAGCACTTGATCCGTTTATAGCTCGGACATATTGCCGTTTGGGTTGACTTGGTGCACATTCTTTTCTTCCACGTTCTGTTGTTCTGAAACGTCCTGCATATATTGGTTAAGTTGTGCTTGCAACTGTCTAATATCATTTTGTTGTTGCTTCATGGCTTGCATCAGCAATGCCATTTCTCGAGCAATTGCTATATTTTCATTTTCACTCGACTATTTTCACAATATTGAAAATAAATATATAGCTATTATTTGTTTGAGGTGGCCAAGGTGTAGTGGGTAGTGTGTTCGCTTGTGACCCGAACTGTGCAGGTTCAAGCCCACACGGGGAACAGCAACCACAGCTACCCGAAAATAAAAGAGAAAAGAATAAAATCTAAGTTTCTCCAACCACTACACCAAAATGGGTGCCTCGAACTAGAATGGACACAGAAAATTGAGTCTGAGTGCTCCGGAATTTGGAAATTTGGAAAAAAAAACCTTTTCGCAATTTCAATTTTTTTTTCGGTCCAGCAGTTTTGTGTTATGGAGTTAAAAAAAAAAATAGTCATTCGTTGCTGAATTTAGAGTTTCCAGTTGAGCACTGGGACTCAATCCTTAATTTACTGCATATTGCAGAAGCTCCCTGAGACGATACATTAACTGTAAGTACAAAAGTTACGGATACGCAAGGATTTATCAACTTTTAAGCAATTTTCAGTATTTCTGGAATCTAGGTTTAATGCGATAGAAATAGTTGATTACCAAGAGCAAAAATAAGATTCTCAAACAATGAAGATATTATAGCAACGAAAGAGATTCTGTAGAAGGCGAACTCACTGCATATAATACCAGAGCAAAAGGAACAGTTTGGTTGTAAGGTCTGTAACCATACTTGCAACCATTTTCTAAAAATGGTGCGCCGAAGCTAGAGTTAGTATAGGGTGAGTTTATGAAAACTCGCTTTGCTTATAGCTATTTCACTCACCAATGCAATAGTCGAGCATGATGCTATTTTTGCCATTAGCCACATCATTTTCTGCTTCATTTTAATATCCATTCATTAAACTCACCCAACACTAATCAACAAAACTTACATTCTCACATATACCGCAAAGTAAACTCACTTCATACAGTTCAGCATTATACTCACATTCTGCCACTCAATACGTAGATACTGCATCTACCCATACCAGGCTTCTACCACCAACGTTCAGACAGTCTGTTGATCACGGTCAGGAGCAGCCACACAAAATCTCAACAAAATATAACTTCTAAGATTATACAATCCGGCTTGAAGGACCAATGTTAATTTAAAAAAATAAAAACTTTAATTTATTTTACGAGAAACAGCCAATTAAAAAGTAAAGTACCGTTATAGGTATTTTTTGCCAATCTAGTACGCCATCGGATTGCATATATCCATCATAACTCAAACAACAAGTTTGATCAATTTTTTTTTTAAATCAGCCATTAGTATAGCCATTTGTATAGTACCGTTTATTGAGTTTACATTTGGTAAATAAAAAGTCTTCCTTTTCTTTTCCCAAGCATAACACTCTTCTGCAAGCGTACAATTGGCACTGTAGAACCTTTTTCCGAACGTTTTAGAAGAGATTTTCGATTCCGATTGCAATTCAAAATTCAATCGAGTAGCACTAATGAACACAAAAATAAAATGTAAACATACTGATTTGCAAAAGATTTCGAAACAAATAACATATTTTATCATAGATTTTATTGCCAACAAATAAAAGTAATAATAACGTAATTAAGAGAAACTTTTGACGGCAATTGATTTTCCTGGAAAAATTATTGTTCTCTATTTCTCCAATACACTTTTAGAATTGAGCAGAAGCAATTTTCCTGTTCCATTGGAAAACAGAAGGACTGGGATCTTGAGTAAAACCAATGGAAAACGACGGTAAGTAGTAATGATTGACCAAAATCTCGAGATCGAACATTTTCAGGAAACCAATACTTGCTCTTATAGATGCAAGTAAAAATTGCGTTATTATTGCACAAAGTCTTTGTATTTAAGGAAAGCCCATATTAATGATAAGTTAACTTAAAAAAATGAATGCAACTTTGCAACGGAGATTGCATATGATAATGATGGTGTTAATAATGGTGATAACCATTTGGCCAAATATATATATATGTGTGTATATAGTGGTGGCTCGTTTTTCCTCGTGGATCCCTTTCGCTCCACTATCCCCTTTTTAGCAAATATGCCATTGCCCCATTAAATAGTAGTTGCATCCACATAGTGTACGAGTAAGTTGACTATTCGTGAGTGACTCATTATCTACTTTCGATATCTTACCAAGTATTTCCTGCAAAATAGTACCACTCTCTTGGCAATATAACATAAGTTTATTCTTATTAAAGCCGGAGAGAAGAATGGAGCTTCATTTCAATAAAGGCCTTCTTATATCTACTAAAATAGTTGTGATATTATTCTTTTGTGGAATCGGAGATATTAATTGTGCGCGAACTAAACGGACACTTGCCTTCACCAGTGGTAGCTCATTTGGCGTAAGAACATATTTAAGATTAATTGATTCAAACAGAAAATAATTAAAAATTTAATACATCTATGATAGTACTTAGCTGCCGTTGCAGTTCCACTTGAACTGCCGAATCGGAATATTTACATGGCATTCAATTTGGAAACTAATTATGGATTGCCACCAAACGATACGCACTATGCCCTAATAAAAAAAGTAAATAATAACTGTAGTAATTTGTTTATAATTAATACATAATTAAGTCTATTTTGCATTTAGTGGGATCTAAGTGGAATGTTCAGCAATATTGGGAATAATGTTACTCATATCGAAGGTGGTAGAAAGCAGCGTTCGCTATACAAGAGATCTGACTTTTACCAGTGCGTTTCTGGATATTTGGAGCTTTTTGGATTAAGTGGGATAAAATGTCTATTACGCACTATTTGTGAAGTCGCCCAATCCAAACTTTATACGTCTAATGGAGTCTTAGGGAGCGTTTTTCATGTCTTATTTATGTACGTATATGGTTCTTAGTTTTTTTGATTTTATATTTTTTTCAATAGGCGAGTAATGGAAATTTTCGGTTTAAAATTTAATTTTAACAGATTTTCCTTAAACAATGTTTGGAACCGTAACCAACCTAAAAAAAAACATAAGGTTTTATTTGAACATTTAGCGACACCAGTTACGTACTTACATTTATACCAGGAGTGAAACTAGCCCACAAAGATTAGCTTTAATCGAACTGCATGAAGTGGTACAAAAAAAGATATTCATTTCGCAATATTCAGCAATTAGAACAATGTTATTAAACAATTATTTTGTTTTTAAAAAAAAATGCGGAAAATATCCATAGTATTTATATCCCAGTAAAATAATTACATTTTTTACTAAAAAAAAACAATTACAACCCGTCCAGAAGTCACAAAAAAGTCACAATCCATCCAGAACGGTTCGAACCTATCCTCCATCTTCTAAGTCACCCCTAATAAATTGAGAGTGCCGTTGCCAAATTTTTAAAACACATGCAATGATATCTTTCTATACAGAGTATATTTCCGCGATTTTTAAAAAAATTTATCACAAAATTGTTGTTAAAACAATTTCTTAGCAGAAAATGGGAGTGGCTCCCCGTAAATAGCTTTGAAAAAATAATGCATGGTTTTTTGAAGATAATTTAAGGACGAAATATAGACAAAATCAACGTCAACTAGTCAATATTTTTCAATTTCTAGTAAAAATATTGAGAACAACGATAACTTTTAAAAAGTGGCTATTTTTTTTATCTCAAATCACTTAACGCTTTAACAGTATGAGAGACATCAATATGTGAGATACGATACGATACTACACGACGCAGTATCCAACGGTATAAAATACTCTATACTACAGTTTACATTTTTATTTGCCAGAGGACTTCAAATCAAATGTTCATAAAACACTTTGTAAAATTTTCACATTTTGCATGTTCTCTCAAAATGTTACATTGGCTTCTATCTTATAAACATACTATTTTGGGCAACTTTGATGGAAAAAATCAGTAAAAAGAACATCCTAAAAGCACAATTTGGAAGAAACGCAGAATTTTGAAAAGAACCAATAAATTCAATGAAAACTTCTATGAAAATTTGATTTTGAAGTCGTCAGGCGCGAAGACTGTTGCAAAAAGTGTTGCACACCATTGGATGGGAAATTCTTGGCTTTTGGAGCATGAGAAAGACCCTCCTTGCCGTACAATTTTTACTTCCACCTAAAAGGGTAAGTGCTGGTTTCGTTAAAATGTCCGATCTCGAGATTTTGATCAATTTTGTTATTACCATTGTACATGAAACTTATAGTATTACCATCAAGCGATATTTATTTCCTTTTGCCTGCCGGTGCGTAGATGACGTTTTCCTAAAAAGAAGAAACATTATTTCGCTCTCTAATAAAAGAGCGAAAGAGGATGGGAAAGCTGAATAAAACCTGTTTTCATTAATTTTGGCTCTCTGACAAGAGAAGAATTTGATTACTGTAGTCTTTATATGCACATTTTTCTTGGAAAGATGGAGGGTAAGATAAGAATGACGAAAGAAGAAGTTGATTATCATTTCATACCATGCGCATTTTTCATAGCGCATTTGTGGGTGCATAAAGGCGGGGAATACTCAATACTTGAGAAAAAAATAAGAATCGTTATATTTGAAAAATATTGTGAAGTAGTGAAAACTGGGGCCGAATTACAACAATCGATAACGAGTAACACATCATCGAAATGTGAGCATTTGGCATACCGCTCTCGTAATCGAGCATTCACTATCGAAATGTGAGATGTCAGCACACGATATAATGCGTCATTTCATTCGAACACTATTATGCTCTTGAGTCGTCGAGTAAAACAACAAAGATGTGAGTGTTTTTGTTTTCATTTTTTTTTACGAATTTACTAATACAATGTAGGTTTTTTTAATTAAGTTCCAATCTGAACAAAATTAATTTGTTACAGAAAAATATTCTGGCCGATTTTATGACGAAACACCCCGATTTGGCAAAGAATATTTTTTTAAATGTGGTTGAATGCGTCTTTATTAACCCTAAATCTTTTGATAAATCTGCAAAATAAAAATGTTATTTACGTTTTAATTCGCGTATACTTATACTTACGCAGCATTTGGCAATAAATACGGATTGCTCCTATCCTTTAAGCGCCGGCGCTCAACGCGTTCTCGATATTCATCGTCTTAATCCGAGGACAAATAAAATAATAGATCCATTATTGACTTTAATTTCACTGCAAATAATATTTTTCTCTCTTTTATATCAACCGGAAAAACGTAACTTTGTGAGTTGTAGCAGTATTTCTCTAGTACAATTTTATTTTCATTCGACACGTGAGTTTTCGAGTGCCATCATCCCAATGGGCCAGCGCACACTGGATCTATTTTCCCCCGGGATAAGACACTAAATGAATAATGCGGGGGGAAATTGCGTTATAGTACACTGTTTAGTTTTTCACTGTAGTGGTATTTCGGATTGTTTTACCTCTGATTGTTTTACCCCTCGAAATTGACAACTTATGTGTATTGGTTTTCCCCAATTCATAGCTGGATGACCAATTTACCCCGTTACTTACTTTACACTTCATCTCCCTCTTCTATAAAGTCAGTTTTACCCCGGGGGAAATGATCCAGTGTGCGCTGGCTCAATGAGGTTAATTGATCACTCGATCAAGAGTCCTACTCACTCACTCGTTATCGATTGCGGTAATTCGTCCCCTGGTTTCTGTTTTACAACAAGTTAAGGCTGAACTATAATAGTAGAATGCTTTCGTACGACCACTTCCGAAACAGAGCGAATACATAGGATTTGTATTGTGTGACCATAATAGCTTTTTTGCTTCGATTCGTTAAGTTTCGTTCACTTTTGCTCACTTACGAAAGTGCGAATGGATTCGCTCTTTCGTAAGTGTACATATGAAAACTTGACAAGCGGTATTTATGGAAGGTATTTTCTTTGTACAAGGACGAATTCTTGTACAATGAAAGGTCGATAATTCTAGTTAAGAGATATTTGTGGATGAATGTATACATACATATGTTTGTAGGGAAGTCATCTAGAAATATAGGCTTTCGACTTTCGCTGAACGACGACAATATGGTACTTTGTGATGTTTCCTTGTGTCAAAATGTCAGTAGTGAATCTAAGGACAATTCTAAGACGAAAATATAGTTGTAGTGATTCTTTAGATGATTGAAAAATGCATTAGTTTTGGGGTCCCCTAAGACGGTTTACTTAAATTATCTTCAGTCTGCATTGGATTCAATGTTTGGTCATGCAAATGAATTAAGTGACATAAAAGACGGTATACAGCTCACCAACCTAACTTTTATATTTGTGGCGATATTTATTTTATCCTTGTTTACACTTGTTTACACTGTTTCGGATTCTGAAAAAAAAAATTCTTCAATTTAACGATGATAATAGAACTACTATTATCCATGTTATTTTAAATAATCCAAACGACGTATAAATTGGAAAAAAGTTTAAAAAAAACTTATTTTATTTTGAAGTCCTATGCGCACAGAAATGTAAACGGTTCAAAAAAGTTTATTAACTAAATTTGCTTTGAACATACTCCTTTTTGGGAAAACGCTGAAATCTTTGAAAGGAGAATGCAGAAAAAATATATCAGAAAATGTATTTTTATTATTTAAAATTTTATTTTATTTTGAAGTAATATGCGTGCTATTAAACAAATCGTGGAAGTTACAAAATACGAAATGACCGGTGTTGAATACGGAGATTATGAAAAGCTTTTTTTAACAGCAGAACGAATTTTGTTATATGAAAACAAAGAACTTTAATTGTACTTTATAGACTGCGGGTTGCGGTCAGTTACGAGTAGCAATCTAGGCTAGACAAATTTTCTTTACAGATCAAGTATGCACAAAATTATAAGACTTTCAAACAAATATCGTGTTTGCTTCCCACTTGAACATCTCTCAAGTGTCAAGTATTTAAATTAAGTTCATTTATACCCAGTCAGTTTCAAATCGGAAGACTCTTCCACTACCTGTGTTTCGCTTAGTGCCAAAACAACTGGTTTATGGGCATGGGCGTACATATCGAAGAAATTCGTTCGAAGCCCACGAATGTTGGTAAAATCAACCCTAAATTTTATTAGGAAGATATTGCACAACTCTATCTCTTCTGCGAAGACTGTTATAAGGCGAATTCTTGTTTCCCGTCTCTAATTTTGACTCTATATAATCCCTGAGCTGTTTAAACCGTTTAGTCAAGAGCGAATAAAATTTGCATAATATGGCGATACACCCAAAACTTTGTATTGGACGTGCGTATACTACATGCTAATTTCTCTAACTGCGAATCCCAATGCCTGTGGTTCTCAGACACATAATCTCTAAGAGTGGTCTTACTTATCTGGTTTATTGCTCCAGCCGCATTTCCTTGCGGATCATAATGAGCTATATACTTTCTTGTCGTCTCATACACCTCACATATTCATATATATCTTCCAGTTCCTATTAGACAGATTTAACCATCGCCGACCTCCACACAAATAACAATGGAAATTTTGTAAAATAATCGACACCTGTATGCATGTATGTAAACAAATTCCCTACTTAACTTAGGAAGTAAACCGACTAAATCAATACACATCACCTCCCATGGATTGGTTACCCTTTTCCTCTTCGTCATTAAGCCTGCGGGCTTTCCGTTCACTGTTTTCACGCTTTGTCATATCTTAAATTCCCTCACATAAGTGGTAATATCTGATCGAATTTTTTCCCAATAGTATTTTTCTCCTACCCTAGTAAAAGTTTTCTCCACCCCTATATGCCCTGCTAACGGATGGCTATGGCACACCTGACGAATCCTTAAGTTTGCTTACCCAGACCAACGAGTGTGTTACAATCGCGAATGTCATTCACTGAAAATCTGGTCACAGTTTTTCGATCGCCCACAGAACGGCTAAACACTCTTTCTCGATGGTAGAGCAATTCTCCTTGCATCTGTTTAAATACCTAGTAATATAGCTAATTACTCTCTCGCCCTCATCAAACGTCAATTCCGAAATCCGAGGTATTCGTTTGAACCAGGAGAAGTCTCGTAAAATCTGGATATGTTAGGATGTGATCCGATATTAAGCATTCCTCGGCCTTCCTAAACCTCTCATCATCAGAAAATCTCAGAAAAAATTCGCGATCTTATCGATTTTTCGTTTCAAAGGGCATTTACGAGAAGTTTATTACAGTCGAATAAAGTTTTGATCTCTCTTCTGACCACTCGCCGGTAATTTTATTACTTCGTGAAGCGTTGATCAAGAAAGAAGGACCTCCAAGAATTATTAGCAATAAAACAAACTGGGAGGATTTTAGAAATGATTGCGAAACAAATATCGCCTTAAGTGTATCGCTTGAAACATCTTGTGAACTGGAGGACGAAGTTGATCGTTTCGTGGAAGCAATCCAAAGAAGGCATGGAGAAACACTCCTTCTGGAAGCTATAAGATTAAGCGCACTGAAAAGTATCCCAGAGAAATCATTGAACTGGTGAGGGAGAAAAAAAAACACATAAGAAGTGGCAAATCACTCGTGCACCGCAGCATAAAAAAGGCCTTAACCGACTATGCAATCGCCTTAGAGATAATATTCGGAAATTTAAAAGCAATAAGATAGCGACCTACCTTGAAGATCTCTCCGCTGAAAGAGAATTAAATTATTCACTTTGGAAAGCGATAATAGGCATCCGGAAACCTCAAATGCAAGTACCACCAATTCGCAAAAAGGATAGAAATTGGGCCAAGAGTGACAAAGAAAAGGCAGAACTTTTTGTTTTATAGTTAGAGGAAACGTTTAAGCTATTCAGCGGCCCTCTGATAACGCCCGACTCCCCAGTCACGACATCTGACAACTTCAAAGTAAAAAAAGTTGCATTGATTGAACTGAGGGAAGTGATTACAAATCTAAAGACGAAAAAAGCACCGGGTTACGACTTGATAACAGCGCAGGTGGAAATTACCGAATAAAGCACTAGTCCGGTGACTTCGACTCCCGGCACATCAGCTTCGGAAATCGCAACGCGCCAGCCAGGGTGCGAAGAAGTTCAATCAGGATTAAATTCAGGTTTGAAAGAGTTTATATGTGGGAAGTCAAATTCACGGGCAGCGATTTGGAGCATCAGCGAATGTTTTCCTAGAGAGTATGGCGGAGGATCGTTAAACAAAAGGGGTGATGGAGGCTCAGCTCTTTAGGTCGGAAGTCGACTTATTAAATGGGAAGGAACATTCTTGGGTCAGTGAAATTAGATCTACAGGGGCAATGTGGAAGGAACTCGTCAAAAAGTTAAAGTTAGAATTTTTGTCACCAAATTATGAAGAAACATTGATGCACGAGGCTAGGCGACGGATTCAAGGCAAGGAAAATACCATTGACGTTTACTTTGTTAAAATACAAAATATATTTTGCACCCTTCCAGAGCCCTTGTTGGAGTGAAGAAAGCTGTGAGTTTTACAAAAAAAAAAACTGGCACCATTTTATCAGACGCAGCCTGGGTTGGCGGATCTCAAGTGCATAAATGATTTACTAGCCTTACAAGGTCTGCAGGGATGACGTTCAATTAGGTTTCATGTTTGAGGCAGGTATAAATGATTGTTGTCCTTATCTTGGTATTAATATTTACGGTACTGAGTTAGTTGGATTGTTAGATTTTAGGGGCTTTAGGGGCACGTCATTATTTTGGGGGCTGATACCTGGGCCCCGTCGGGAACTGTCCCAGATTAGAGATCAGGCAAATGGAATTTTTAAAGTCAAAGTGCGTTAGCGGTTTTGATTCTTGAGGTTTACCCGAGATAGTCGATATGCAAAAGCAGCGGTTAGGGGAATTGTTGGATAGAGTTAGGGAAATGTCTAAAGGTTTAGAGTAAACCCACTTAGTTCAGCATAAAACTAAGATGAATGCAGGGCCGATAAAACAGCGGTAGTACCCAGTTTTTCTAGCTGTTCAAATCTTAAAAAAATGGAGTAGTTGAAAAATCAACCAGTCAGTCTCCAATAGCCATGATCAGGAAGAAGAATAACTCACATATGTAGGTTCTGCGTGGATTATAGGAAGCTAAACAAGATCACAGAAAGGAAAGCTGATCTCCTCCCTTACATTTCGGCGATATGAAGTTATTGTTTTCCTGTCCTTGGATATTAAATTACCCTACTGAAAGATTCCAGAAGAGGAGAAATCACGGTCATATAGAGACTTTACGGTTCCTAAGAGAGGCCTCTTCGAAATTAAAAGGATGCCATTTGCTCCAGCAACATGGCAAAGATTTATAAACTCGGTATTTGTGGCATCCTCGGAAATAAAAATGTTCCTCTACTAAGATAATGTAATCATTTTCACAAACCCTTTTGAAAAACTTGCAAAATACTAGGAGAAGTTTTTAAATGTTTATGTGATGCTGGGCTATGGCTTAATATAACAAAAGTGTGACTTACTCATATGTGGGCTGTCGTTGAAATGTTTAGGGTCATTAGTGGACCGCAATGGATTCCATGTGGATCCAGAAAAGGTACAGTGTATGGTAGATATTCCTGCACATACGAGTAAGAACGTCAAGAAGGTTAGAAGCTTCACCAGCATGGTTTCGTAGTGGAGGAGATTCATGCCACACTTTGTGGCTTTGGTAAAAAAAATTTAATATTGGCTGCAGAAAAAAAAAAAAAAATTTACCTGGAGTATGAGAGATTTTTTTTTTTTGTTTGTTTGCCGAGAGCAGGTGAAAATCTTTTAAAAGACACCATAAGCCCACCGCCCGTGCTTATGGTAGTGTGAGATTTTTACTCACTAAAAATACCTCTCTCTTAGTACTACAACTAAGCCGACGGTTATCCAGCAGTTTTATTTTCGCTTTCGAGAACCCTGATTTTTGTAAAAAGATGTTCGCGTGTAATTAAAAAGAATGAGCAATTTAGGCAGGTTAAATTCCAGTGAAAGTTCCTGCGGTTTTCACGACTAGTATACTATGACGCGAGGTCAAAAGGTTTTGTCCTTTGCAGACGACGAATTGAATTGTTCGCGTCAAGTAGTTGAATGACGGTCCCCAGATCCCGATGAATATCTTCGTTAAGTACGTACCATGGTGCGCTAACGATCGTTCTAAGAACTTTATTTTCAAAAGTTTGTAGGATGTTTCTATTGCTTTTCCTGGTACAACAGTGGCGTGGCGTCCATACAAGCCGATTCCTTCCGGCTTCCCTTTTCAAATATCAAAAATTTTTATTTTGCCACTTGCCAACAATCACATTCAATTATTTGTTCATCAAACCATTTTTCATTCATAAATCATAACTAGCATAAGCAAGAGACAACTTATGCATTCATTTCTTCACAGTACGAACTTTCAACACTATTCCTTTCTGGCATATAGTAGAAGTTTATTTGCGATTTCTTTGCCTAACATACATTTGCTTAAGAGGAAAATAACTCGGGATTTCTCGGCTTTTGTGGATGAACATTGGTGGAGGAGAAATGTTTTAGTTCGAGGGAGTTTTTTTTTATTGTAGGCAACAAAATAAGCCGACGAAAATCGAGTTATTGGGTGGTTCGAACGGCGTTTGAGTTTTTCTTAAACTTGTTGGGTGTAATTTCTTTGTATATTTTCTTTTTTTTTTTTGTAAATTTGAAATGACAGTTGGAAATCGGTTGTGTAATTGTGCGTGATTTATTAAAAATTCGGATGCAAATTTTTAAGATTTTTATGACTGCTAATTATTAGAAAATTTTAAAAATTTATCAATTACATATTGGTAGTTAAGTTAGTGTTTTAAATTATTAAATTATTATAAAATAGTAAGTGAGGTAAGTGAATAGTAATTTTTAAGTACTATTTATAAGTAATTATAAATCTACTCAAGAGGAGCCCCATTGAACATTCTTATTATTCTTAGACAAGATGTCTCTAGTTAATTTTGAGTGTTGTTTAACTGATTTTCTTCTAAAAGAAACCCACGAGTTCAGTAAGCTTTCTTTTTTGCAAAAAAAGAGTTATAGAACTAGGACGCTCGACACCATCAATGAAAATTGACTATACGCGAAAGGATGGGTATTTTTACAAAAAGAATTCATGGCTGACTGGCAGTTGCAATTAAACAGAATGTTTTGTTTTCCTTGTCTTCTTTTTTCTAATTCTCCTAGTGTTGGAGTCACACAGGCTTCTTTGATATAAACAATTTTATTAATTCTTCCAAAAATATATTCAAACGGAAACGCATATACGCTGCTTGCATTTGCATGAATTTGGCGAATATCGCGTAGAAACTTCTTTAGGGAATTCTTACGAGGCTCATAATAGAAAAGTTGATCGCAATCGCGATTTAATTAAGCGTTTCATAGACACTGTAGTTCTTCTAGAAAAGTACGACAATTTAATGGATTCGCATTTAGAACAAAGTTCAAGTTCCCAAAACTCAATATTTTCCGGCCTCTCCAATGACATTCACAAAGTCTTGATACATAGTATCGCCGAAATTAAGGATCAAATCAGTTCAATAAAATTTGTATCTGTGATGGTCGATGAAACACCAGATGTGAGCCACAGAAAACAGCCTAGTACTGTAGTGCGTTATTTAGTAGAAAATAGAATACAAGAAAGATTTCTAGGTTTCATTGACGTGACTGTCGGTCAAAACGCGGTTATTTTGTGCAATAAAATTATAAATGACTTAGATAGTTTTAACTGTAAAGAAAAGTTAATAGGTCAGTCCTACGATGATGCGGCCGTAATGTCCGGTCGCCATGGTGGAGTCCAAATAAGTATCCAGAATATATGCCCAATGGCTATTTTTATTCCTTGTTATGCCCATATTCTAAATCTAGTGTTATCTAAATCGTTAGAAAGCATTCCTGAGTTGAAATTATTTTTTGGCTTTGTTAGTAGTATCGTTAGGTTTTTTAGTAAATCATCTAAAAGAACCAAATGCCCGGGGTATCAGAGACTCGATGGCAATATCATTCGCGTATAGTAAACTTTTGAACAGATTTTATGTGAATCCAGAGAATGGGATAACGATACCCTGGTTATGTCCGAAAGTTTGTATTGCATGTTACTTCGGCCATATTTGCAAAAACAGATATTCTTTTTAGTTTAGTTCAAAATAAACAAACTGACATTGAGCTTGCGAAGCAAGAGATCTAGGGTTTTGAGTCATGGATTCATTCTGAATTTTTAAACTCATTTGACTCAATCTATAAGAGCGTAAGTGACTGCTCAGAACCTCCACGCAAACGCCATCTACTTAATATTGATCCAAAAACAAATTATAGCCGAATTTTTGTAGCAATTATAGATAATGTTACAAGTCAGATTAAGAATAGGTATAGTTCATTTAGTTCATATATTTTCTTTGATTTATTGAACAAAACAAAATATGAATATTTTTCTGATTCAATGCCGGATGACAAAGTAACTTCTTTAATTACCCTATTTCCTGGCATTTTTAATATTACTACTTTAAAAAATAAACTCAAAGTTTTATACACTACCCCTTCACTTAAAAAGCTTGATGTTTTTAACTTTATAACTTAGAAATACTTTTTCTCAAACTCTAACATTGTGTGAAATCTTTTTTACCCTGCCTTTGACTGTGGCCTCTGTCGAAAGATCTTTTTCGACAAAAAGAAAATTCGCAAAAAGAAGAAAGACTCTAAGACCTGGCACTTTTATCTATCGAAAAGCACCTTCTTTAAGAAATGAAAAATAACTCAAATTTTTATGAAAGAGTTTTAGCAGAATTCGTAAAAAAGAATCGTAGGATAGCTTTAGAGATAGGTAGTACATAATTGTAGTTGCTAATTTTTTTATATTTAACAATGTTCCGAGTTTTCAATAACTTATATAGATTACTTTGCCCAGAACGGCTTCTTTCGAAGCCACTTTTTTATGCAATGAGCTCATTGTCTACGTAAATTCCAATGACTTAAAGTATAACAAAGGTGGCTTGGATTACATATCTTAAGTCTGTGTTTCGAATAAGCACCGAAATGGTAAGTCTTGAATAAAACAATTTACTTAAACTTTTTTCGGCTTCCCTCTCTTGAAATTTCACCCCACCCCACTGTGGTACATACTCATAGTTGTAGACCATACGTCCACACTGGCTTTAGCACTTGCTTATTATTATATAAGGTATCAGCCCCTAAAGCCCCTAAAATCTAGCAATCCAACAAACTCAGTACCGTAAATATTAATACCAAGATAAGGACAACTATCATTTATACCTGCCTCAAACGTGAAACCAAATTGAACGTCATCCCCGCAGGCCTTATAAGGCTAGTAAATCATTTATGCACTTGGGATCCGCCAACCCAGGCTGCATCTGATAAAATGGTGCCACTTTTTGTCTTTTTTTTTTTTTTTTTGTTAAACTCACAGCTTTCTTCACTCCGACAAGGGCTCTGGAAGGGTGCAAAACATATTTTGTATTTTAACAAAGTAAACGTCAATGGTATTTTTTTTGCCTTGAATCCGTCGCCTAGCCTCGTGCATCAATGTTTCTTCATAATTTGGTGTCAAAAATTCTAACTTTAACTTTTTGACGAGTTCCTTGATGCTCCAAATCGCTGCCCGTGAATTTGACTTCCCACATATAAACTATTTCAAACCTGAATTTAATCTTGATTGAACTTCTTCGCTCCCTGGTTGACGCTGATGTGCCGGGAGTCGAAGTCACCGGACTAGTAACATGCTTAGTTGCCTGTGAATTAACTTCAACAGTCTTCTCCGGTTGTTCTACAAAGTCAGCATTACCAACGTATCACCTTTAATTTGTCTCCTTTTTGTCCGCTCTTCACACCTATCGCCCACTCTATTTAAGTATGTCACAATTTTGGCATACTGCGATGATTTCTGACCCGCCGGAGAGTTCTGCAAACCCCTTCTTTCCATCTCATAGGCTCGTGTAACTACTCCTTTGTCAATCTATTGATTTCCAATGCACTTTATATTATCTTCAGCCGTAGGTAAAAGCAATAACGAGCACCTCTTCAATATCACGAAAACTCATAAAAACAAAGAATTCCTGGTGAAAAACGTTGCAATTTCCCCAAAACGTGAAAATAAAATGTAGAAAAAATAAAAATTAAATCCACATAAAGTAAACAAACAACCAGAAAATATTCCAAGAAAAGTTGATAAAATGTGTCTATTACTCTGATAGGCCTGCGAAATTAAAAATGATTGCCAGTCATGAATTACACTCTACTCCACTTCGAAAAAAAATCCGCTATTCCCGTATAAAACTAATTGTAACGAATTATCAAATCACCACAAATTATATGGATACCCAGGTATGTAGGTTATATGTGTACATATGTGTGTGATCTACAACGGTAAACTATCACCTGTTTGTTATAAAAGTGGAATACGTTGATTACTCGACCAATTAAAGAGTCAAACGCTGTTCTGTCAAAGTCTCTGCTGCTCAAACGCTGAAGGATATGATATGCATCCTCACATGTACATATAACCCAAAACAACACCCGAATACAAGTATACGGAAAAGTTGCAATCCGATTGAAATGGATCGTGTGATACCCTATCCCTTACGTTCCAACCCATCCCTGATAAAATAGATGTGGCGTTGTGAAACTTTGTCTCGCAATTCGAAATATATTTAATCATCTTCAAGTGATTTTATTGAAAAAATATGCTTTTCTTTTTCTAAGGAGAAAGTGGGCGTGGCTCTCAATGTTTCTAGCCACAATTAAAGTATTCTGGTGAAATTTTCAAACTAAAATTATCCATACCCGTAAATAGCTTTAAAAAAGCAAAATCTGTTTTTTTTTTTTTTTTAAGAAAAAAACCCTCCCAAAAGTGGACGGGAGGACAAATTGTAGAGAACGTATGTATGGACAAATTGTAGAGAACGTCTAACAACTGCCATGACAATTTTTTTCAGTTTCTATAAACGAATTAAAGAAAAGTGTATTTTTGAAAAGTGGAGTGTATTCGGGCGGATTTCAAAAATTTGTGATTCGAATTCTAGAAAGCTTATACACAAAATTTCATCTTCCTAGCTTAAAGTTTAAGGTGCAAAAACTAATGACAGATGGATATAATTTTCGACTTGATCACATACGAGTATGCATACACAATATATACTTTTGGGGTTCTTTAGTTGTTATTTTTCTATGTTACAAACTATGTGCTAAATTAATACAATGGGGTATAAATAGCACAATCTTGTTTGGGAAACCTGTCAAGCTTTTTGAAGAAAAACGCTGCAGTTAGATTCTCACTTAGTAGGAAATCAAAAGATGTATTTGTGTCCAAGAGATGACAAAGATTCGAACAAAATGATTTATTTGATAAATCGAGTTTAGCACAAACTTCTCAGCAATTAAGCCGGAAGTTGGCTATCCCTGGTTTCGCCGAATTTTAAAAAAAAAGGAAAACCGTGGAGATTAACAAATTGGTGTTCAATAATATTATTACATTTTTTTTTTATTAATTTTGAAAGGGTTGTAAAAGAAAACAAAGAATCAAGACTACTGAACGCGGTCAGTTACCAGTAGCAGTCTAGGCCACTGCTTATGCAAAATCAAAAAAAAATATATATATACGAAAGTATCAATTCATCTAGAGAGGATCGTATGATACCCCTCCTCGATATTTTAACGCACCCGTAATGAAGAGAGCATAGCGTTGAGGAATTGTAAAAACAGATGTGATGATATGAATAAAAATCGTGGAAATATCTGCTTTATAGAAAAGCAGATATTTCCACGATTTTTAAAAAATTTAGTCACAAAACTGTTCTTACAATTTTTTACCAGAAAATGGGCATGGCAGCCAAAATTTGTAACCGAAGTTCACAGATTCTGATGATATATTCGCAATAAGGCTTATAGCCTTCACAACCGCGCTGTCATTTTCGCCATGGAAAGACTAGATAGTGTTGGTGGCCGATTTCACTCATCGCTGCAGTTGATTCAGCTGCCAGATCCAGAATTTTGAAAGCTTCCCCTACTTCAGCTTCTGACATAAAACACCGAAAGTAGTTCACCATAGTGACTGCTTGGGATCACATCCATTGCAACGACCCCTCAATTAAAATAAAAATATCGGAAAACCACTAACTCCAACGTGGAAGGATAATCTGCGAACTCTACCTATCAAGTAAACCTCTTAAAAAAAAGGAGTAAAATATATGGGCAAAGTAACCTAGAGAATCAGAAAACACCCTTTACAAGAACAAATAATTAGAAAATAGGGTGGGGTCGCAGCTTTGTTGGAACTGTCCGTCCGTTCAGGGTTCGATGACAGTCTTGGATTGTCCATCTAACTCTGGGGTCTCCATTGTCTGCTGCAGATGGTCCAACTGGTTTTTGGATCCAGGGTACCTGCTTCGTTATCCTCTGAGTCTTTGCACAATGCCGCCTTTCTTATCTAATGTGGCGAAACACCCACAACTTCATGTTGGGACGTTCGTACACTTCACGTAACCTTCGCTAACTGCGAATCTCAATTCGTGTGATTTTTCCAACTCATAAGCTATAAGCGAAGTCTTAATTATTCGGTTTATTCTTTCAACCGGATGTGCGTGAGGATAACAGTGAGCCTTATTTATATATATATAACGCAAAAAACAATGAAAATTTTGTAATATAACCGACAACCGTAAGTGCGAGTATGTAAACAAATCCCCTATTTGACTTAGGAAGTGGACATACTAAACTAATGCAGAGTCTTCCACGGATTGGTTAAATTTCCTCAATACACTTGGTTATATCTGATCGCATCTTTGACCAATAGTATTTTTCTCCAGTCCTATAAAATCTTTGTTCCATTTTCCTTCGATATAACTTCCTTCCACTCAGAATTACAGTTACGAAAGATCGCATTGTTCATCTTGATCTATTTCCACAAAACAAATGGATTAGCCTCAACCTTTCTTATCATGATACCCACGTATCAGAACAGTGATAAAATCCCAGCAGCTGCCGGTACACTCCTTGAGAACATGTCTGGTAGTATGTGTTCCTCTCCTTTTCAGTGAATGATATCGAAATCGATTTGTTGCAGCCTTATAACCCATCTAGCCAGCCTACCTGAAGGGTCATTAAGTTTACTTAGCCAGACCAAGAAGTGGTGTGTTACGCGAATTTCATTCCCTGGAGGTCTGGCCACAGTTTTTCGATCGTACACAGAACGGCGTGGTGGGGCAATTCTTCTCGCATCTTTGTATTTAAATACCTAGTACTCGTAATATATCTAATTACTCTCTTGCCCTCATCTAACGTCTGGCTAAGTGCAGCTCCAATTCCGAAATGCGAAACATTTGTCTGAACCAGGAGAGGTCTCGTAAAATCTGGATATATTAGAATAGGAGCGACTAATAAACACACTCGGTACTCCAGCGAAATTTCTTATTTTTCTGTGGCAAATCTTACAGCTATTTCATAAAAGTAGCAAAGTTTGGCATGAATCTCCTGTACCACGAGACCATGCTGATGAAGCTTCTAACCCCCTTGACGTTCTTATGTATGTGTATGAATGTCTATCGTATACTGTACCTTCTCTGGATCCACATGCAATCCAATGTGGTCTACTATGAACCCTATAAATTTCAACGACCTCCTACACAGGTCACACTTTTGTTACACTGACACTTAGTCGATTTTCACATACATAAACATTTTAAAAACCTCACCCAATACTTTCACATGTCTCTGGAGCAAATGACCATGATTTCTAATAAACTGGGATCTGTTAGCACGCTGATTTAATATCCGTAGAAGACTGAAATTTCGCATCTGTAAGCTTATCTAATATTACCGAAATTCTAGGAAGGGGATAAGCACCCCTTTTTTTGACCCTGTTTAGCTTCCTATAATCTACATAGAACCTATATGAGTTATCCTTCTTCTTGATTACGACTGGTAGAGACGCCCACTGACTAAAAAATGTTTTCCCTTAATCCGACTAATTCCTAAATCCTACAACAGTCTCCATCCATCCCTACATACGAGGGCAAGGTGAAAAGTTCTCGTCCTGGCGCAGAGATGGAGTTCCAATCAGCAAAAATTTATGTTTCCTGCCTGGGTGCACTTCTCATTAGTTCGTATGACAAGTTTCAACTTGTTCTCTCAAGTAGTTTCTTTACACGAATTTTTGCAGTAGACGTCTTGAGTGTTTTTCGTTAAAATGGATAAACTTGAATATCGTGCGGTGATGAAATTCTTCATTTTGGATGGGTTAACCCCTAAGGAAATCCAAAGTTGACAAAAGTTTACGGGGAGTCTGCTCCTTCCATGTCAACTGTTAAAAAGTGGGCAGCTGAATTTAAACGTGGTCGCACGTCCCTCGAAGCTGACCCACGTGAAGGACGGCCGAAAACCGCAACCACACCCGAAACCATATAAAAAGTGCATGATATCGTGTTGGACGATAGGCGAGTGAAGGTGAGTGAGATAGCTGAGGCTTTGCGTATATCGAAAGAGAGGGTGCGAAATATCTTCCACAAACACTTAGGGATGCGAAAGCTTTGCGCAAGATGGGTGCCGCATTTGCTGAATGCCGATCAAAAGCAAATGCGCAAACATTCTCGCGGCAATCTTTGGACCGATTCAATAGGGATCCGACCGATTTTGTGCGGCGATTTGTCACCTTGGATGAGACATGCCAGGAATGAAACAGCAGTCGAAGCAGTGGGTGGAAGCCGGTGGTTCAGCGCCAAAGAAAGCGAAGTCGATCGCATCTACCGGAAAGGTCATGGCCAGTGTGTTTTGGGATGCGAAAGGGATCCTGTTAACTGATTACCTTGAGAAAGGCAGAACAATTACAGGCGAATATTACTCCAACCTTCCTGACCAGCTGGATGCCAAAATTCGCGAGAAGAGGCCTGTCTTGAAGAAGAAATATATCATCTTTCACCAGGACAATGCACCTCTACACAAGTGTGCGGTGTGATTCACCTGATTTGGCACCCTCAGACTTCCATCTGTTCCTAAACTTGAAGAAATTAGTTTCTGGGAAGCGCTTCGCATCCAATGAAGTTGAGAGGGCCGTAGATGAATATTTTCACAACCTTCCAGACTCTCACTTCCGAGAAGGAATACCGATGTTGGAGAAACGCTGGACCAAGTGTGTTAAAATCAAGAGAGATTATGTAGAAAAATAAAATCATTTTTTAACTGAAAATCGCAGTCTTTCATTGTCAGGCCGAGAACTTTTCACCTTGCCCTCGTATGTACATACAATCGAGTGTGAGGAACCCGAAAGCCAAAATACGGACGACTATTATTTATACAAGCCTTAAGCGCAAAGTCTAATGCAGTTGAATGCCACCTCTATAACCCGACTGATTACCCGCAGTCTCTATAGCAAAATTCAACGGCGCTCCCATCCTGCAGAGGAGAAAGTGCGTTGCCAGTTTCTCGAACACGCGGTTCAAAACCAAACATGAAACTCCAATCTTCCCACAACCAATCAATATCTAGGATTGGAACAATTATTTGCGAAATGACATTACATATTGCAATTCAATCACCTTACTTGGCGACATGGTAGGCTGCCTCGGATAACAACAGAAACTCAGAGCTCTTTCACGCCCTCATACAATAGATTAATTTCCAATAGAGTTCGACTACGACTACTTGGAAGGAGAGCAAAAGTTTCTACATTGGCGCGAACAGCCTCCAACTTACGTCGTAAATCATTGACGCACTTAGAATCCGCCAATTTCTGTAAAATTGACAGCTTTCTTCGCACCGACAAAGGCATATTTTGCATTATAACAACATAGACTCCAAAGGTCTCATCTTTGCCCTGAGTTCCTGCAACATTGTCACTGTAGATCTAATTGCCCTGAATCAAAGAAGTTCCTTCCCGATGAATAAGTCGACTGTCGACCTAAAAGGCCGTAACCCATTTTGTTTGACGGAGCTCCTCCACTCTCTCCAGGGAAGTATTCACTGACGCTCCACATCGTTCCCCGTGAATTTGACTTCTCCTTTGGAATGGTAACAAAGATTCTAAACAAAATAATAATATTTTTTTCTAAGATTTGTTATTTTGACGTTTTTGACTTTACGGCAACATATTACTGGTCGGACAAAGAGGTTATATTCTGCACCAAATTTGATATCCCATAATGATATTGGTTTTTGAGAATTTCTCTATAATTTTGTATAGCATGTGCGAAATATTCTTCAGACACCAATTTTCGTTAAAATCGTCTAAGTCGTATTTCTTCGACAAATAACATTTTAGGCATTAACCTATGTGTGTTTCCACCTTTCTCATTCTTGACCTCATTTTCGAGAAACTCATTTTGGAGTTCTCGGTTCTCGCAATTTCAATTTTTGTTTTCGAAGATCTCAGTTTTTTCATGTGTATGAATAATGTATATTTATATAAAAAACAAGAGCAGAAGATCAATTGCTTTTGTGTCAGAATGTAAGACTACGGCGCAGTACAACAAATTAACCAATGTGGGATTTTAGAAAATTCACGTATAAATAAAGAGATAAAATAAAGAACCGTCTTTTCTTAAACAAAAAAAAAAAAAAACACTGTATTATTCAACAAAATTGAAAATGATACTATAATTAGAAGAAAGACAACCAAAAGCTTCATCAAGTCAAAAAATATTGTCTAACGTCAAAGCCCATAGGTTTAGTGTGGTCAGCTACTATTAAACCAATACGTTTTTATGGAAAACAACTAGGTCGGGTCCTATTGCTTTCGCGACGGGTGAAAGGTTAGCCGTTGTCATTGAATGACCTTTATGTTAAGGATATGGAGAAAACTTACAACTGCTTGCACGAAAAGGATTAATAACAAGAAAAAAACAAACATCTTTTGCAATTACATAATTTTTCGAAAACATAACCATTTGCGTGATATTGAAGAAAGAAATACACCCACCGTAATTTGTAGATGAAATCTGATGAGTAGGAATGTGACGGCGTCGATGACCTGGGATTAGACTGATTACTTAGAAAAATAAATAAAACTTATCTTAGGAATGTTTGTGTTGGGATTCCTACATACATAGGGCCATCCTGTATATCGACTTTACTCAGTCGAGACTGACGTCATCGTCACAATCTTCTAAGTAGTCTGAGTTCCGTTTACCACTCAAAGCTTCATGTACTCAGCTGAGGTAAATGTAACGCTCGGACCTCATACTGCCCGAAATATCGCACCTAGTAGCGGTCGATTCTCTTTACCTTCGTTTTTTCGTATGAACTAATCAATTTCGAATGAACCTTAAGTCCTGGGCCAAACTGCTATAGTCTCTTTTCGCCACAGCTTCCACCTTCTTAGGGCCGAAATGCACCCGTTCGTGCATGTTTCTTAAAACTTCTCTCTGCAGAGATTTTGGCACCACCAAAAGCTTGTTTCCTTCGATGAACTTATACAAAATCCCATAATGCATTTCTTAATCCTGACATGGCCTCTCGTAGAATCGCTGAATCTCATTCGGTGAAGCATTCCATATTCGAACTTCAAGATAGTTGGGTATCAGTTAAGTGCATCAACATGACGCATAGTTGGCCCTAAGCGACGTTATTTCACAGTCATACTCAAAGACCACTCTTCTTCATGATTGCCTTGAACGCCTTGCAGTTTGTAACTATCTTAAACCTTCACTCCAGTAGATGTTCTCTTAACTTTCGCAGACATTTGATTATGGCCAGCACTTCGTGCTCATAACTTCCACATCTCGGCTTTGTGAAAATCGTCCAGAATACTCGTATCTTCAATCAAAGGCAGAGGATACCGATCCTTTATGACTTTTTGATTCAGCTTGCGATAGTTTACACACAGGCGGTAGGTGTCATCCTTCTTCTTCACTAGGACTATGGGACTGGCATAGTCCGATTTACTTGTTGTGAATGATGGGCACGTCATAACAACAAAGGCGTAGTAAGATTTTCCATTGACGATGATCAAAATGTGATATTCTTCCGAGTTGATGCATTTTATTTGTCGTATACCTTTCGAATCGCCGCTGTAACTCCCCGTATTCGCACAACTTGAAGATATGTGCCCGAATTAGTTTCCTTTAAAACACCGTGTCCTCTTTGTTATATCTTGGCAATTTTGTGCTGTTAGATTGAGCTCCACAATTGTGACTTCGTTGGTGTTGATTTACTGTGGCGTTTGCTTTCAAACCTTTGCTTTGGTTTTAACACGCTTTCAGGTCTTCAATTTTCAACACAAAACACTTTGTTAATTCGATTAATTAAATCGCTTTTTACGTCATACCTGCAGGCTAAGCTTTTCTTTTTTTAGAAATGCTTGCAATTGCTAAGTTATAAGCCGCTGTAGGTCATCCATCAACCTGGTTAATCTTTCGTTAATCTAGTAAACATTTATCTTTCTTTTTATTTCAATTTTGTTCACTTGTCGTATCTCTGATGGTATTTTCTTTAATTTTCACTTTCAATCACTTAATTCAACTATTCGTTTGTTTTCTTTCCATCTTAATACTTTTCTTCTTAACGCTTTTCTTCTTGGCTTTTTTTCTTAGCATTTCTTTACACTTCTCTTCTTCTTAATTTCACTTTCAATCACTTAATTTATCTATTCATTTGTTTTCTTTCCATTTTAATGCTTTTTAGATTTTTTTCTTCTTGACTTTTTTCTTAGCTTTTCTTCTTAACTTTTTTTTATTTTTCTCAGCTCTGCTTCTGAACACTTTTCAATCTTTTCAATGTCACATTTCACTTCTTTGTTTTTTTTGTTATTTTTTTTTTTTCTATTGACGCATGGTTTTAGTTAAATAAAAATATCAGGCAATATTCCCAAATCCAAGTAGAGCCTTCAATTTTAGGATTTTACAAAAGAACCCCCTTATGTGTGACCGCCTTTTATTAAAAAAATAAAGAATAAAACTATATTATTCAATCAAATTTAAAGTGATATTATAATTAACAAGAAAGACAACCAAACGCTTAACCATAGGTTTAGTGTGTTGAGCAATCTGTACCATGCAGCGGTCCCAAAAACCCAGTACCTGTGCCGCTACTGTTAAAGCAATACATATAGGTTTCATTGCTTTGGTGATGAGTTTTGGGAATTTTCTTCCCACTGTCCAGTCCTCTTCGCTTTTATGGACAAATAACTAGATCGACTCCTATCACAGATCATGAATCAAACATTTGTATTTGATTCATGATCGCAGATAATAAAGTTACATATGTAGATATCGCATGCAGAGTAAAAAATTATGTCACTTTTTCAGGCGAATGGGATTTACTACTACGTCCCAGTTTGATCGAACTCGTTCGAATCGTGCATAAGACATGATGTTTTTCAAATTTGGTTGGAACAACAAATTGCTTGTTGCTTTTGCTGGCATACAGAAGTGGACTATTAAATTATTTCATTTGAATACATAGACGGAAGTCATAGATTAGATTCACCAGTGTACTCCTGGGCTGTTGGTTTATAGTGAGGTCCCCGTTCCTCTCACTCTGGCGTAGTTGGTTCAATTTCGTGATTGTTTTGCATTTGTTTTCCTGACAAAATTTGAATTTTTTGATTTTTACTGGTAATTCTGGAAGTGCAAAGTAAAGAATTTCTTTGCGATGCTCAAAGCATTGGTTTTGCTCATCAAACCAGTTCGAGTCTCTAAAGTTTGTTATTCTCATGCATTCCAAGGCCATTCTCTCCCTTATATTTCTAATATGCGGACGATCTCTAAAAATTGTATGGAATACTTTGAAACGAAGCTTACAAATATTGAAAAATTCATCAGTTGGTGCTAAGAAACTTCCAAAATCACTACTTGGGAAAAAGACATGTTATTTGTTCATCACTTTTTAAAAATAATTTCGAACAATTTGCACACTTGTTTTTTAAATGCATTTTAAACGCCAGATATCCTTTAAAATAACGCATTGCAGTCGTTTCCAATGAAATTCGATTTGTAATTTTGATTTCATTTATCACTTTTTCGAACAAAGTATTATCAAATACAGTTTCCTCGCGTTCTTCAGGTAATAAAAAAGTTCTTGATGTGTGCAGTTGAGTCTGGGAGGTATCTCAATTCAAAAATTCTACATCGTCATCAGCACAATTACTATGAGAAGAGAAAGCAATTAGATTTGAGGACAGAATTTTTGACAACAAAACATTAAATTCGTACACAGAGGAATTTTTGTTATTACCGCCTTTACTGCGAATAATAGAAAATAAATTTTCCAAAATATCTTGATGAGTTCTCTTTGTAAGTAAATACTCAACTTTCCCGAATAAACCATCACTTATGTATATCTTCACTAAGTAATAAAACCCCGTTTATTGTCTGTACCACTCCTTTTACACAAAAGTTCCTTGGAATATTATTAGACTCTTGCATTGATCTTAAGTAAGACAAGAATTGTTTAAGCTCATTATAAGTTGGATTTCCGACCGGAACTCCACGCTTTAAAATATTTTTATCGTAATGAGACCCACTATCTATAAGTCGAAAGCATTATTCATTTTTAATGTAAACGCTTGTGTTGCTAGAGCTTCATTTGAACTATTTTTAGACAATTAAGCTGATGAGCAGTTTGTATTGATGCTGCCGTTGTCCTACTAAAGGTTTCCGTTGCCAAGCGAACACTCATTTTTTCAAATGCATTTGGGGCTATGTGTGAACTTGTAAATTTCAAGCATGTTTTAGCCACATTATCTCTTTCTAAATTGAATATTTCTCTGAAAACATCAAAGGAAATATTACCATCTGGACTTAGCATATCAGATTTGAGTGAAACATTACGCATGGATTTTAATAAATGAGGAAAATCATTAAAACCAAATATTTTTTTCATTATTGAAAATTGTAAAAGGCTTTTCTTCTGTAACACCTAATAATTGGTAAGCTTTCCTGTTGTTAGGTCCTTGGTCGCAAACTATAGCGCACACTTTCAGACCAAGTTCTTGGCAAATTGTGAAATTATTTTCTAAAATAGACTTCAGGTTAACCCCTTTGATAGAGTTTGCTGAAACAAAATAATTTAAAATACTTTTCTAGCTATCAAAGAGGCTGTTTACCATGAAAATACAAATTTCATTATTGAAAATTCTAAAAGACTTTTCTTCTGTAATACATAATAATTGGTAAGCTTTCCTGTTGTTGGGTCCTTGGTCCCAAACTATAGCGCACACTTGCAAATTGTTAAATTATTTTCTAAAATAGACTTCATGTTAACCCTTTTGATAGAATTTGCTGAAACAAAATAATTTAAAATACTTTTCCAGCTATCAAAGAGGCCGTTTACCATGAAAATGTTTTCATTTCATTGCCGTACAATCTTTTTCGATCCACTCCTTGATCTTCAAATCCATCAATTAAGTCATTTTTGTTATTGTACGTGAGATTTTAATGAATTCTAATTTCATCAAATATCAGTACCACATTCCGTTCACGTTGGCTTAATGATGCTAACTTTGCTTTCAGAAAACAGTGGGCATTGTTTTGGAATCCGGGTTGTAAGCCTTTAACAGGAGCCCAACGATAAAATGTGGATACGTGGGGCAGTCAAAATCCCAGTCTATCTCCAAGAAATTTATAAGCGTTCTGAGATCTGTAAAAAATGTTTGGACTTGGACAGCCCCATCAATATACCACAAAAAAATGTTTAATGCTCTGAAATATCAAGTACTTGAATTTGCGATGATAAACTAGTTGATATTTTGCTAGTTCGTAGAGCGTTATGCGTTTTAGTTCTAGAGCGAAGTTTTCTTCTCTGCAGCTTAATATATTTTTTTTCAATTCAGAATTTGTTTTCACCTCTTGTGGGCATTTTTCTATTAATTTATTGCATCTAACGCAAAAAATATTTGAACTACTAGAGGTCCTTCTCCGTTTTGGTAGCAAAGATGAAAGATTTTCTAAACTTAAGTCTAAATTTAAATTACAATTTAGATTTAAGGAGGGAACAGCGTCCATTTTAAGCATTTTTCTGCCAATAAATTCCAAAGAAAAATCGTTTTGACAAACAAAATATTTTCCTTCGCTCTTAAAATCGCATGCTTGCCTCCACAAATTACTCAAAATTTAATTTTTTTCATTTGAAGGACATGCAAAAATTTTCGGATCGGGGAAATTTCTTTTCGATTTACAAATCGAACAAGAAACGCCAGACTTCCTTTTACGTGTATCACACATATTTAAAAAGTATACCGCTCAAAAAAACCGCTCAATCATAAACCAAAAACAGCCAAATCCCTCGAAAGTTGACGTCGAATGAAAATGAAATTGAAAAATAAAATCGAACAAAAGCGACATTGACGTCCTTCTCAAAATATATACATATATATATGTACGATGTGCCTCCTCAATAAATATATACGCACAAACGCACCACAGTGTAGCGATCCAGATAAACACCAGCGACACAGACAGTACATGTTCGTTTGCAAGATCAATTGAGACGTAAAACAAAATAAAGGGTTGCAGCAAAACGAAATATTAAAAAAATGTGTGTATATCGAAATTACAACACACTGGAGGATGGTGGATATCCAGGACTAAAAACTTAAAATGGTTTCATACCGAATTGATGCAACAACTCATAGGTTTGGGAATTTTATTGTCGTTGAAAAAGTGGTCATTTTTTTTGCTCTGCATGCGATATCTATGTAACTTATTATCTGCGCTTCTATCTTAATATTGCACACATATGTATGTATGTATGTACATAGGAAATGGATCACTCGTTATAGATGAAATCTGATGAGGAATATGACGACGGCGACGACCTGGAATTAGACTGTTCAATTAAAATGAAATAAAACTTATTTTTGGAATGAGTGAGTTGGCATTTCTACATAAACACCTTTTAAGGGAATATTTAATTCGATCCGGGAGACCCTTTTGGGGTGGCAACGCAAAAAGGAAGAAGAAACAACTTACATATAACAGACTGGACCGTCCCATAGATGTTTATTTGGGTGTGTGCTCCCATTTTATGCAAACACAAATAATTTTGCTCGTTACAAATGAAGAGAGAAGATATAATCGTACATCGAACTTTTTCTCTTAATTTTTGCTGGCTGGAAGCATTATTTCTCTTTTACATTCATTCTACTACTACTACTGTTGTGTTGTGTTATTTTTTGAGGATTCGGTATCTTGATATAATTGCCTTTAAGCCATATATACATAGATTATACGTACCATACTTTGGTGTATTTATAAAGGAGTTACGAGTATGCTCTGCACAAAATTTCGTGTCAGGTAAAAGTTATTTGTATGGATGGACAAGCTGCTAATTCGACTAATTTGTTCATGCATACTATAATTTGCATTAACTTAACTACTCGTAAATAGATTGTGAGGTCCCACGGAGGTTAAATCCAATTTACCTTAAGATTTGTTCTGAGTTCAGAATTAGTCCGTTTTTAACATACCAAGTGGCGAACCTGTAAATATCATATTGAAGAAAGTTTCGACGTTTCGGTTATTAATGCACTTTTAGATTTTCATGTCGCCAGGATAAGTGAGAATATCGCTATGAATAATGCATACGTGCCTAACATAATTGATATCGAGTATAAAAAGGATTGGACCTAAGTGGCTATCCTGAGGAACAACAGATTTGGCTGGAAAGAAGTTGGAAAATAAACCTTGTACTAAGGTATTAGCTAACCCATGAAATAAATATAGGGGAAAACCATATACTTTAAATTTGTAGGCCATAATGATATGAGAAAGTTAATTAAAAGCCTTGGAAAAGTCTGTGTAAATACAATCGACCTCTTGACCACTTTCTAAAGCCCTAGACAATTTATACATGAAACTTATTAAGTTATTATCAGTAAACATATTTCTGAAAAAGGCAATGCTACTCTTTGCATATGATATTGCGACAGATTAATGTTAATTTAACGGAAACTATTTGTTCAAAGAATTTTGGGATACACCTTTGACTTCTGACACCTTTTTTGAACACACGTGTTATAAATGACTTTTTCCTAGTAGTTTAAAACAACTTAAACAAATACTTTAGAGGAAGCGCAAGGACATCACAGCACCTCTTCAGGACTATTGAAACTACATATACCACCAAGAGTAATCATCTTTCAGATGAGAAATAAATTTAGAAATTGCAGTCATTATAAGTATATAATGACTGGCATTATAAGTGATGTGAATCAGAGATTTCCAAAAACGCTTAGGCTCATTTTTGAGGGTTTTCCATTTCACTTATATAATTACTTAACAAGTTACTGGAAATAATTTTGAATTCATTGAAGAACGTTATTCTTAATTAATTAATGCCAGGGATGGCAATAATTCAATAAATATTTTGTTCTGTTCATGCAGTCATTAATAATAGAAAAAAGACGTTTACTGCTTTTTAACATTAGTAGAATCTTTTAAATTTTCAAGGAACTATCTATTTTATTCCTTTGAAAGTCTTTGAAAATTTACCCTACGAAGGTCAAAAGTGTACGAACTGTTAAGAGAATTGATGTTCTCGTATATATGACAGCTCAGGTCACAAAAATTATCCAGTGGTGGATGATATTTATCTATATTAGTAATGCTGCGGTCAGATTCTATTGTATCATAAAACAACAGTACTAACAGAGTTAGATGAGAAAACTATCTAGAATGAACAGAAACGAAAATTGGCATTAGATGGAACTCGTCTTCCGAAAGTACTCACTAACAACACAATACTGATATCGAAACAGGATGAGATTGAGATTTGGTTTACTTATTTTAGTAAAGTTAACAGTAACATCAGTGGGAATAAAATTGTTAGAGCATGGCTGGAATACTTAACAGTGACGTACGATAGAGGTCAGGGGAAGTGTATGACTTCAGGCGAGATGGAAACACAGATCTAGGCTTCGGAATTTAGAAATTGATTCATTAGCTGGATTAAAATAACTTCTTTCTTTTTACGTGCGTAGATGAAAACCTTCATAGGCACTATAAGGACCGGCAGAGCATGCTATGAGCACGTAGTGTAACATAGATGATATCGTCACAGAGCACGTAATAGCATGGGCTGTTAATTCGTTCAAACCCTACAAATCCGCAGAATCAGACGATATTATTCCAGCCATGCTTCAACATAATCTACAGATAATCATGTTCTGGCTTAAGGTTATTTTCACAACTTGCTTAGTGCTAAGATACATACCGGTCAGTGAAAGTGGTACCCCCAAGGCAGGAAAACCTACCCTTTCAACCGCAAAAGATTTTAGACCAATTAGTCTCTCCTCTTTTCTTTTGAAAACACTGGAAAGATTAATTGATCTATATGTGAGAGGCCTACTTAATGAACAAAACTTGTGAAACACCCAACACGCCTACCTAAAAGATAAATCCGTGAAAATAGCTTAACATGAAGGTGCATCAAACATAGAGAAAAATCTTCACTATAAAGGATACACTCTAGTTGCATTCCTTTGCATAGAAGGAGCTTTTAATAATGTGAAAACAGAATCTATTAAAGCGGCACTAGTGAGAATAGAAACTAAGACAATGGTAACTGAGTGTACTGAAACAATGCTTAATTGCAGAGTTATCAATTCACAGATTGTCGAGAGAACAATGAAGAAAATAGTTACGGGAAGAACTCCAGAGGGAGGAGTCATTTCACCTCTCCTGTGTATTCTTGTTAACAAAATTCTGAAGACTCTAAAGAAGGAATGAATAAAGACGGTAGAATACTAAGATGACATAGCAATCTTGGTAATAACAAGCATTTATCAATCATCAGCGGTATTATGGAATCGGCACTGAAAGATCTTTCCTCATGGGTGGAATCAAATGGTCTACAGGTCAACTCAGCGAAAACTGAACTGGTCCTAGTCACCAGAAGAAGGAAAATAGATAATTTCAATCTACCAAAATTTAATGGTATACCACTGCAACTCGCCAAAGAAGCTAAGTATCTTAGAACCATTCTAACCTCTTCGCAGATCACCTACAGGAAACCTTCCAACCATTTCCTAAGCAAACTATAGACGAAAACTATTTCTGCAGCCCAGAAATGATCACAGGAACATACAGCATGTAACATTACAACAACTAAAATGTGAAATTAAAAGCAACATAAGTGCAAAAAAAAAGGACCGGGCTATATGCAATTTGATAACAGGACAAATACTTAAGGAGTTCCCGGATAAAACTAAACGTAAACTATTACATTTAATTAATGCAGCACTCATGCTAAAGTATGTTCCGATGCACTTGAAGGTGGCAGATGTAATCATGATTCTGAAACCATATAAGTCGCCAAATGAAAAGAAATCGTATAGACTGATTTCGCTCCCACCCGTAATATCAAAGCTATTTGAAAAACTGTTTTAAAAAGACTCAAGCCAATAATAGAAGAAAGAAGTCTTGTACCTTCCCACCAATTTGGGTTTAGAGAAGCCCTTGTTGTACTCTACTGTACATAGAAAACAGCAATTGAGAAAAAAAAATTAAGGTGAATACTCTAATTTAAAAAAAATATCTGCAGTAATTTCACAAGGAAGTGTCTTGGGATAAAGGATTGGTCCTTTATAGCTAGCTTGACGACTTTCGCGAACCCATTCATCGCGAAACTTAACGAAGCAAAAGGCTATTATGGTCACACAATACAAATCCTTTGTATTCGCACTATTTCGGAAGTGGTCGTGCGAAACCATTTTTCTATTATAATTCAGCCTTTAGATGGAAGGAGCACGTCAAAAAGAAAAAAAGAGAAGTTCTATATTGGACTAAAACAAATGCATTAGTCAATGGGAAGGAATTCCCAGCTATCAATTGACAACAAACTTATTCTAGCAAGTTATGAGACCTGTATGGACGTAGAGCTTTTGGGTTGTACCAAAAATACAAATCTAAGAATGATGCAAACATTCCAAAACAAAGTACTAAGAGGCATCGTTAATGAACTCTGATATATAATAAATGACAACCTACACAGGGATTTACAAGTAGAGATATTGAAATTGTTAAAAAAAAATATGCATTTGGGTACTACCAACAACTCTAAGACCATGTAGATCCTTAAGTACAATACATGGTGGAAGAAAATAACAATACTATCAGGCGTCTGAAAAGATTAAGACCGTATGACTTAAATTCTTACCGAAAAACTAAATACAAATATAAAAACATAACCGTATTATACATATGTATATACATACACAGGTATATCTATAATCTTCTTCTTCTTCTTCTTACGGCGAATTTATGATCCGGAGTAGAAGGATCACAACCCTCCCACTTTACTGCATCTCTACTGATCCGCTTGTCGGTTTGACCTCAGAAAGTACCGGTAGGCTTCCCGGTTTCGGATCACTTCGTCACTGAGGCCAATCGAATGCTGGTGTTTTTGTATTTGCGTGATCCAGTTGTTTTTTGGTCTGCCTTTTTTGCGCGATTGCGTAGGAACGTTGATTGATATTGCCTTTTTGACGGGGTTCGAAGGATCTCTCCTTTGAACATGACAATACCAACTGTGCCGGTCGTGCTCTATCTTGCTTGTGATGGGTTCTTTTACATGAAGACTTCCTCGAATCTTTGAACTTCTTATTCTATCAATCTTCGTTACTCCTACTGTCATGCGAAGCATCTTCACCTCAGCTGCCGTTAATTTGCCCTCATACTTTTTGTACATTGCCCAGCATTGTGAACCGTATGTGAGCGCCGGACGTACAACTGCGGTGTAGAGTCTTCCTTTAAGCTTAGGGAGCATTGTTCAATCACAGAAGATAGCGGAGTTTTTCCGCCACTTCATCCACTCTGCGCTTACGCGATGATTGATGTCATCATCACAAGTTGCTTCGCTATTGATCATAGAAACCAGATATTTGAACTTTTCACACTTGGGAAGCACTTTTCCATTCAAGTAAATGTCTGAAATAGACCGGTGTGGATCAGAGAACGGGCAGTACAGATACTCTGTCTTTTTCGAACTAATACGGTACCCATTTCCCTCCAAAACATTCACCCATACATCAAGTGCTCGTTGCAAGGCCATTTGATCTTCGCTTATGATAGCTCCATCGTCAGCAAAGAATAACTGATGCACTTTGGGGTCCGTCACTTTTCCTTCAAGCAGATAATCAAGGACTGCAATAAATAGCAAAGGACTAAGGACGCTTCCCTGGGTACACCTTTGATTGGGAACTCTTCGGTGAATCCTGCGGGACATCTTACTCTTGTTCTTGCTCCCTCATACATGTCCATGATCATGCGCACGTAGGTTTCTGAAACTCCTCGTTGTCTTAGCGCCACCCATAAGAGATCTCTTCGTTGTCTATCAAAGGCTTTTTCAAAATCAACCAACACCATATGCAAGTCCTTTAAGGAATCACGATGTTTTTCCATTATGATCCTTATACTTTGGATTGCATCTGTTGTTGATTTACCCGAGACAAATCCGCACTGGTCATCAGATAGTCTTATTATTTTCCGCAGTCGGCCATCTAATACCCGCTCAACGATCTTCATGGTGTGTGACATCAGCTTGACAGAACGGTAGTTATCGCAGTTTCTCGTATTGCCCTTCCCTTTGTGCAAAGGAAGAAGATAACTTTCCCTCTACTGATTAGGCATTGGATCACCGCTCATAAGTTTGGAGATTAGAATCATAAGCCATCTGGACCCGATGTCTCCCATCTTTTTCCAGAACTCAGAGGGTATCTCGTCTGGCCCAACCGCTTTTCTTTTTTTGGAGTATTTGACGGCATTCCTAACTTCTTCGACAGTAATGTCAGATATTTCGTCATGGTTAGGAGCGGCTTTTGGAAAGTATAGCCGGGGAAACTGTTCGTTCAGAAGTCTTTCACAATACTGTCGCCATCTGTGGAGAATTTTGTCGTCTTCCACAAGAAGCTGGCCTTGAGCATTGTTAATGAACTTTGGGGAACGAACCTCCTGAGCATTTCTTCTTCTCTGGGCGGCTATTTTAAAGATAGTTGCTCCCTTATTCAAGTTGTTTTGTCGAACCTCCTGGATAGCCTGGTTCCTATCAGACGCCGAAGACGATATTTCCTCCAACTCCCGATAGAGGCCTTCCATACTTTTTGCTTGTACTTGGGCGCACTTCTTCTTCGCGAGACCTTTGCATCATCTATATAACACTTCAAGGCGAGCTTTTTCCTCTCTATTAGTAGAAGAGCACTTTGACCAAGCCTTGAAAGCCGTTTTCTTTTCCCGTATCATTACTTTAGCTTCATCTGTCCACCACCATTTTTCTTTGGCGTGTTGGCAGGGGCCTTTCGACGTTCCAAGCAGTGATTTGGCTCTCTCCAAGCAAGATCGCTGTAGGGAATCCCACATATCTTGTGCTCTGCACTCCTCATCACCGACCTCATCGATGATGGTATAGATTTAATTTGTCATGTTGGTAATAAAAACTTCGCCTTTTCTTTTGTCCAGCTTGTACCAATTGATTTTCTCAGCCACCTTTGTTTGCTTAATTGTTTTCTTCCCCGTTTCCATAAAAATGTCTGTCAGGAGGAGACGGTGTTGCTGGGCGATCGCCTCTCCCAGGATCACTTTGCAATCTTTAAACCGGGGCTTCATGAAACTGGCTACCAAATGGTTGTCAATCTGGGTTTCATTTCCACCACTGCTGTAAGTGATCAGGTGCCGTCTTTGTTTGACGAACATGGTATTTAGCACGATAAGACCGTATGACTTGCACATGCTTAGGATGTCTTCACCTGGAGAATTCCTGGTGCCGTACCCCAGTCCTCCATGGCAGTCTTCATAGTCTTCATTTGTTTTCCCGACATGTCCGTTCAAATCTCCGCCAACAAACAAAAGCTCTTCCTTTGGGATGTTTTTGATGAGGATGTGAAAATCCAGCCAGATTTTTCTCTGTTCGCATCCGATTTGGAGAGCATATGCGCTTACAATATTCCACACCTCACCCTGTATCACCAATTTGAGAGACATCAAACGGTCACTGGATTTTGAAATGGTCAAGATGTTGCCAAGTAGCTCTGCCGAGAGGATGATAGCAATTCCGTTTTTACCTTGTTCCGATCCATAGTAGAACATCTTGTAAGCTTTTGTCTTAACGTCCAAGAAACGCGCCCGATTCCCGGTGTTTCGCCATTTCATTGCTTGTACACACATGATGTCCACTCGCCTTCGGATCATCATTTCTTCAAGCTCGTAGCTGCGACCTTTCATACTTCCAAGGTTCCAACTCGCGATTCTTAGGTTACGCCTAAGCCGTTGCATTATTTTGCTATCCCCCGGAAACCGAATAGCTTTGACCCGAGCATTTCTGCTCGTCCCAGGATCACAGCCATGCGTAGCATTGCTAGTGCCTGGGGGGGTAGTGCTTTTCTCAGGTATATCTATAATCTATAAATAAAATTTAAATAAATTCAAAATTAATTTCGGGGTCAGCTAATGAGCTTCACCTCTCCAAAACGTTAATAATATATGTAGTTACTAGATGAGACTCCCACTCAGTTTTAATAATAGGAGGTGTTTTCTGTTTGTTTTCCCACACTATGCAATCCGCGGCTGCTTATTGTCCTTTAGAGATTTTCTCGGTTTTGGAACCATCATAACTTCGACGACTTTCTATTGTCTTCTATGTTCCAGTGCAAAATACCTAGGTAAGATTCTAGATTCGAAACTTAGTTGGAAACATAGAGCAGCGGGTTAAGAAAGCAAGTGTGGCTTTCTATGTCTGCAGCAGAACATTCGGCAAAAAATGGGGTCTCCAGCCAAAGATGACCCTATGGATGTACACAGCCGTTGTGCATCCAATTCTTACCTATGGCACCATAGTATGATGGCCCGCCTTACATAAAAAACAACAGAATCAAAAAAGTACAAAGATGTTGCCCAACAGATACTCTAAGTGTGTTCCTGCATCTGATCCCCCTTGAAGTCCACATTAAATTTTCAGCTATATGCAGCGCCGTCCGGCTCAGGGAAACTGGGTGATGGACAGCAAAGCCATATGGCCACTCTAAGGTCCTGAAGACGATACCAAGTGAACTGGTGACATTTTCGACCGATTATAGGGCTCCCACGCTCGACTTCAGCAAACCTTTTTTTCAGTAAAGTACCCTACCAGAGCAGAATGGAAGAACGGAATAGTAATCAATGACTTTGATATCTGTATATATACGGATGGTTCGAAAATGGACTGCGGAGTTGGGTCTCGGACCAACTGAATATATCGAAATCTTTCCGTCTCCCAGACTCTGCTAGTGTCTTTCAAGCGGAGCTTCTCGCGATTCGGAAGACTTGCCGAATGGTAACCAACCTAAATATGGGTATCTTTTCTGCTAGCCAAGCCGCAATCAAGGTCAGTGATTCGGTTACCACATTCTCAAAACTGATAGAGAAATGCCGATTTGAAATAAATGAACAAAGTGTCCCTTCTGGAATTACCCTCATTTGGATCCCAGGACGCAGTAATTATGAGGATAATGTGCGAGCAAACGAGCTGGCCAGGCGAGGGTCAGCCCTTAACGGCCCTTAACAACCTTATCAGTTCTGCCATTTCAGTAAAGACATGGCCCAGCTTCAACAAGCCTACTAGGCAGATCAAGGCCTGATATTGCCAGAATTGTAGGCATTATTACAGGCCACTGGCCTATAGGGGACCAAGCGGCCAAGCTTGACATTCCTCACAACACTTTCTGTCGCAGCTGCAAAGACAGCAACGAGAAGGAAACTCTTTTCAAATTTCTTTGCAGTTGCCCTGCCCTAGCAAGGGCCAGACAACGCAAGTTAGGTAAACCTTTCTTTTACAATTTCAGAGAGATAACCTCTAAACGGATTGGAGAACTAATCCTGTTTCTGAACTCCACGGGCTGGGTTTAGTTATATCCTTCTAACCCCAATATCAAAACGGCGCACTTAGCGCTAATTGGGTTCTTTTTCGAACCACCACTTTACCTACCTACCTTCTATTGTCTTGCAACGTATAGTAGTCTTAGCGAATAATTTAAAAGATAAGGTAGATTGATTAGAGCTTTATTTGGCATTTAGTTGAGGTTCTGTCCCATTATTAAATTATTATCAGAGGCCTTGTTATTTTTCAGTTTTTATTTGCCTGGCGAAGTTCGGCCAACGACATAGGTAGGTAGGTAAGAATGACGGTTCTTTAAGAACCCGATTAGCACTAGGTACCGTTTTGTGTTGGTGAGGAGTCTCTTGATCCAACCTGTGGAATTCAAAAAATTAATAGGTTCTTTGATGTTTTTCTCTGAGACTTCCTTTAGGGAATTGAAGAAGGGTTATCCTAAAGCTCGTTGTCTGGCCCTAGCCAGTGCCGGACAGGCGCATAAATAGTGGATAAGAGTTTCTCTTTCAGTTGCGACATTGCAGCTGCGACAGTGTGTGTTATGTGGGATACCTAGTTTAACTGCGCGGTCTCCTATAGGCCAGTGACCGGTAGTGATCGCTCGCTGTTAATCTGGCGACGTCTTTACGCCTTTTATTTAGGAAGTCGGTTGTTTTAATCTTGTTGTAGCCTGACCACATCTTTCTGGAGATGACACATTTCGTTAGTCTAGTCCATCTGAGGATGGGTTTTTTAAGGAATATTGAGGAGATTTCTGCCTTAACCGCTCCAAGCGGAACGTGGACTAATTCCGCAAGTGAGCGGTGGAGAGCTGAGCCTTGCCTGGCCAGTTCATTAACAAGTTCGTTTAAACAAACGTTACTATGTCCTGGAACCCAGATCAGGGTTACTTTGAATTGTCCATCTAGCGAGTCTAGCTCATTTCGGCGTTAAAGTAGTCAAGTGTCATAATCATACAGCCAAGAACCTCTATCAATGCCTGTCTGTCAAATGGCTTAAACATTTCTTCCAGGTGCTCGACAAAAAACTCCGCCTTCTCTTTGTCTCCTTTTGTCGATTTTCCATTGTTATTTCTTATTGGTGACGATTGCATTTGGGGTTTTTTGATAACTTTCATGGCTTTCCAGAGTGAATATTTTGAACTTTTTTCGGTAGTCGAGCCGTAACTACTTAGGTAATTATATTGGAGTGAGACTTACTGACTAGTTTTGGGACAGTAGTTTCGGGGATAGTGTTACAATATCTAGCACGTCTCCTAAGGTTTAAAAGATTTGGATGAGGATCTGGATTTTTGATTCAAGTTACATTTTCACGCTTTATAAAACCTGAAATTATTGTCCGAAATAACATTAGAAACAAAATAAGGCGGACTAGCTAGATCAATGGAATTATGTGGTTCTAGAACAGGCGAAGACAATATTTCAGAGTTGAAAATATTGTCATCCACCGAATGGTTTGGTTCGGTGATAGGTGGTGAAGAACTTAATTCAACGTCTATTGATCTAGATGCATCCAGAAAGTAACTGGAACAGAAGGAAGAGACATTGGACATAGCTAAATTAAATGTACAAATTAATTCATTAAAACCTTTAGAAAGCTTAAAGGTGTTAGATTAGGGTGGCCGTGATGTAGTGGCAACATCATCACTTGTCACGCCGCAAGTTATAAATAAAAAAGGCAATCAATTGCGAAGCTCATGTCAACTCTACTGCAAAGGCATGACACTGGCGTGGGGTAGTCATATGGCCGAAAATGTAACTTGACCGTGATGGTGACATCAGGAGGGCTGGAAAAAAAATACTGTGATTCATAAGCAACTATAATAACAACAAAATAAAAAAAGCTCGTTATTTGGACGCCACCCTTGGAGCACAGATAATAAACTACCTAATTTATTATCTGTGCTTGGAGTTTACTGAAACTTAATACCACCTGAGTTTCAAACCTGTACCAATCTTACTTTCTCTTTCTCACGCTTTCTACAAACGCCTGTGCCCTGAAATAATTTAAGGGTATTCATATCCTCTTTGGCGCGCTCAAATTATAAAACAAGAGAAACTCTAAAAGCTGACATTTTGATGTTTAGATGAAGAGAAAGTTTGCGACAAGAGATACAAGACAAAAAATTTGTTTATAAATGAAATATTTGAACCAACACACTTGGCATGAAACAATTTTCCATATGAGCCGTAACCAGCAATTTTCCATATGAGCCGTAACCAGACGCACTTGAATTCCTTTTATAATCAACGCATTTATCGGCTGAACCAAAATTAATTAACAAATGGAAAAGAAAAAGAAGAAAAAAAAATTAAAAAAAAGAAAACACAACAAAAGACTTGCTTCGGACCCACGCAGCACGTACCAAAACTCAAGCGAGGCCTTAACGGAGCTTGCAGATGACTTAGTGCACAAAAGTTAAAAGAAAATTAAATATAAAAGAAGAAAAAAACAATACAAAACAAAAGAAACTTTTAAGAGAATTTAATTTCTCTTAAAATTGTACAATTAATAAAAGTGAAAAAAAGAAGAGACAAGACGAACTTATTACCGGAGCCGTTTACTAAAGCCCAAAACTATAATAGTAAACGATAAAATAAATAAATTTACTTATAAAGTACCGAAAAATGGTGCACAAAGTCAAGTTTTTACGATAAAACACTGTATTAAGCACTTTTTACAACTTAAAATAGAGATACTATTTCAAAAAACAGAAAACAATGGGAGCAACAAAAAGAATGTCTACTACTACCCTAGGGTTACAAATTTTTTTTTGGTAATTTTGGACTTGTGCAACGTCCGCCTTCTTGAAAAAATTGGAGATTAGTTCAGAAACTGTTTGTCTTAGGCAAAAACTTCCAAGATTGCTGCATTTGTATTCCTTGGTGCCTTTTTATTGTCAAAATAAAAGGAGAACAAATGTTTTTTTAATCAGCAGATTTAGGATGATTTACTCCGGTGATTTTATTACCAAACTTGAGCATGCATTCTACATCGCCACCCTGCACAGACAGACGAGGCGATATTAAAGAGAGTGATACCTCTGTATTATTTTTTAATAATAAAAATTTGCTCATTAATAACTAGTTTTGCGTTTCTATTTCCCCATTTTTTCAATATTTAATGTCGAAACACGGACAAATTTTGCAAAAAAATTCAAGTGAAAAAGTTGCACATCAGCAGGTTTTATTGGAAAATTCAATACTAGTCGCGGACTATGAGAAAGAGAAAGAAGTGGACAAAGTTGCCGAGTACTTCGATACAATGGTACGAGTATTAACCCTCTCGCGTTTAAATCTATTTTTGAAATAATTGCATCTAACGCAACAAGGTCTTCTAGAAGCAGTCTCGGTCTCACCTCTAACTCCAAGAAGGAGGAAAACCGCCAGTTTCACATGTTCACATGAACATTGCTAAAACTCTCATAAAAATTTTAGTTATTTTTCATTTCTAAAAGAAGGTGCTTTTCGATAGATAAAAGTTCCAGGTCTGAGAGTCTTTCTTCTTTTTGCGAATTTCTTAAGTAAGTGTGGACTCTTTTTAAAGTCGAAAAAGATCTTTCGACAGAGGCCACAGTCAAAAGCAGTGTTAAAAAGATTTCACACAATGTTAGAGTTTGAGAAAAAGTATCTCTAAGCATTTCCGTATTAAAATGCTTATAAAGTTAAAACCATCAAGCTTTTTAAGTGAAGGGGTAGTGTATAAAACTTTGAGTTCATTTTTTAAAGTAGTAAAATTAAAAATGCCAGGAAATAGGGTAATTAAAGTAGATATTTTATCATCCGGCATTGAATTAGAAAAATAATCATATTTTGATTTGTTTAATAAATCAAAGAAAATATATGAACTATACCTATTCTTAATCTGACTTGTAACATTATCTATAATTGCTTCAAAAATTCGGCTATAATTTGTTTTTGAATCAATATTAAGTAGACGGCGTTTGCGTGGAGGTTCTGAGCAGTCACTTACGCTCTCATAGATTGAGTCAAGTGAGTTTAAAAATTCAAAATGAATCCATGACTCAAAACCCTAGATCTCTTGCTTCGCAAGCTCTATGTCAGTTTGTTTATTTTAACATGCAATAAAAAACAGAATTCTTTGTCTTGCAATTTGTACAACAAACTTTCGGACATAACCAGAGTGTCGTTATCCCATTCTGTTGATTTACATAAAATCTGTTCAAAAGTTCACTATACGCGAATGATATTGCCATCGAGTCTCTGATATTCCGGGCATTTGGTTCTTTTAGATGATTTATTAAAAAACCTAACGATACTACTAACAAAGCCAAAAAATAATTTCAACTCAGGAATGCTTTCTAACGATTTAGATAACACTAGATTCAGAACATGGGCATAACAGTGAATAAAAATAGCCATTGGGCATATATTCTGGATTCTTATTTGGACTCCACCATGGCCACCGGGCATTACGGCCGCACCATCGTAGGACTGACCTATTAACTTTCCTTTACAGTTAAAACTATCTAAGTTATTTATAATTTTATCGCACAAAATAATCGCGTGCGACACTCACGTAAAAGAAACCTAGAAATCTTTCTTGTATTCTATTTTCTACTAAATAACGCACTATTATACTAAGCTGTTCTCTGTGGATCACATCTGGTGTTTCATGGACCATCACAGATACAAATTTTATTGAACTGATTTGATCCTTAATTTCGGATTTGATGACTGCAGCGATACTATGTATCAAGTCATTTTGAATAACATTGGAGAGGCCGGAAAAATTAAGTTTTGGGAACTTGAACTTTGTTCTAAATGCGAATCCATTAAATGGTCGTACTTAGCCAAGTATGAAAGGGTTTCAATATAATTACCGCGATTATCTGATCCAGATTTTTCGTTGTGACCACGGAATGCCAGCTCTTGTTTTCCTAGAAGAACTACAGTGTCTATGAAACGCTTCATTAAATCGCGATTGCGATCAATTTTTCTATTATGAGCCTCGTAAGAATTCCCTAAAGAAGTCTCTATGCGATATTCGCTAAATTCATGCAAATGCATGCAGCGTATATGTTTTCCGTTTGAATATGTTTTTTGGAAGAATTAATAAAATTGTTTATATCAAAGAAACCTGTGTGACTCCAAACACTAGGAGAATTAGAAAAAAGAAGACAAGGAAAACAAAACATTATATTTAATTTGCAACTGCCAGTCAGCCATGGATTCTTTTTGTAAAAAGACTCATGAAAATGTTTCTGATACCCATCGCGTATAATCAATTTTCATTGATGGTGTCGAGCGACCTAGTTCTATAACTCTTTTTTTTTTTGCAAAAAAAGAAAGCTTACTGAACTCGTGGGTTTCTTTTAGAAGAAAATCAGTTAAACAACACTCAAAATTAACTAGAGACATCTTGTCTAAGAATGTTCAATGGGGCACCTCTTGAATAGATTTATAATTACTTACTTGGTATATAGCTAATAACTATTCACTTAGTTCACTCACTATTTTATAATAATTTAATATACAAATTTGCATCCGAATTTTCAATAAATCACGCACACAACCGATTTCCAACTGTCATTTCAAATATGCCAAAAAAAAAAAAATTATACGCAACAAGTTTAAGAAAAACCTCAAACGCCGTTCGAACCATTACATCACCCAATAACTCGATTTTCGTCGGCTTATTTTGTTGCCTACAATAAAAAAAAAAACTCCCTCGAACTAAAACCTTTCTCCTCCACCAATGTTCATCCACAAAAGCCGATAATTCCCGGGTTATTTTTCTCATAAGCGAATGTATGTTAATCAAAGAAATCGCAAACAAACTTCTCCCACAGATAATAAACTACTAGTTTATTATCTGTGCTTCTCAGAATATGCCAGAAAGGAATAGAGTTGAAAGTTCGTACTGTGAAGAAATGAATGCATAAGCCGGAAAATGAACGGCTTTTCAAAAAAAAATTCATTGCACGCTTTTCTTTTGAAAAAGAAGTCGTCTCTAGCTAGCGGAGTTCATACTTGTCTCGGCTATGTGTGCAAGTTTGTGTATGAGTAAAAATGAATAAACAACCGAAGTGGTCGCAGCATTTCATCTTCGAGCGTGTATAAAGTTATGATTTATGAATGAAAAATGGTTTGATGAACAAATAATTGAATGTGATTGTTGGCAAGTGGCAAAATAAAAATTGTTGATATTTGGAAACGGAAGACGGAAGGAATCGGCTTATATGGACGCCACGTCACTGCTAAACATGTCCGAATCTAAAAAGAAATTTAAACAGTATAGTGTTGATTATTTGAAGTTTGGCTTCATTCCATCATTGTAGGATAAACAATTGCCTATGTGCATTTTATGCAACAAAGTCTTAAGCAATGACCCTATGAAACCATCTAGGCTGGAGGATCATCTGAGAAGATGTGATTAATAAATGTATAAAACTTAAGATGTGTTTTTTTCACTACACTACAGTTAAAAATTTAAATCTTTCAAAGTGAGTAGCACTGTATCAGATGTCAAATATACATTTGGAGTTGATGAATTTGCAAAAAAAAAATATCAGGTAAGCAGGGGGTCTACCCAAAATCGAAAAACATGGCAAGTGGTATATGAGACAAAAAAGTTTGAGGACCTCTGATATAATGTGTACACTAAATAGTTCGAGCTGACGGGAATTGTAGATTTTTTCTGGTGCCGCTTTCGTCCGAGGAAGGGTACCTTGCTGTAAACCTTCCCCTCACCCATCTCGTAGAAGTTAGAGAGAAAATAAAGTAGGTACTGCGTCTTTGTATTTTGCTCATGATTACCATTTGCCTCACGTAATAATATATTGTAATATGCGAGCTACGGCTCGAGTAGATAAAACAATATTCTGTTAAATTATTTCTTTATTTTCTAGTCTATAGAACAATTCAGGTTCACACTATACTATTCTTCGCAATTCTTTTCTTACAATGTCTCTTTCCTCTCAAATAACTTATCTCCTTTCTTCTACTTAATTCACAAATCCAAACTAATTACTTCTTCTTGTTTATCTCAACTTTCAATTTATCACAAGATTACAACTTCGCCCATTATCACTTTTCTAATCTCTTCGCCACAGTTTAACAACTACTGCTGCTTTCTCAATCGCCATCTGTCCTTATAAGCAAATTCTTCGACCACTGGAACAAGAGAAATAATTCTTGCAGTTATAATTCCCTTTTATCCCTGATATTATTCGTCTCTTTCGTTGACATGAGCTGTGGAGACTTCGTCCCAGACATGAACCTCGAACGAAAGGACAGTTCGAACCAAAATTCTGCCAGAATGAAAAGTCACTTCGGAATTTGTTGCGTCATATTTTTAGGGGGCGTAGTTATTATTATGCTACACTGCCCCCCTCTTAGACGTGTTCGTCCCGAACAAGTGCATCCTCATTTCGGCCATTGTATCGACTCAGTCGGTCCACATGAACCACTTTCATTTTGGCCCTCGGTCCTCGCTGGATGCGGTAGACAACATCGTTGATGCGGGTTACTATTCTGTAGGGACCTTCCCAGTTCCGCTGTAATTTAGGTGATTTCCCCTTTTGGCGATGGGGATTATACAGCCACATAAGATCTCCTTCCTGGAATCCTGACGTTGTTGCCTTGGCATCATACCTGGTCTTCATGCGGTCGCTCGTCATCTTAATCTGGCTTCGGGTCCTTTGGTGTATGTCCCTAAGCCTTTCCCTAAGGTCCGCCACGTACTCTTCTTCATTTCTGGGCTCATTGGTAGGAGATCTAAATTTCACCTCACTGGGTAAACGAGCTATTCCACCAAATAAGATTTCGAACGGCGTATGTCGAGTAGTGCTATGCACGGCACTTCTATAGGCCATCAAAAACAAGGGAATCTGCCGGTCCCAATCCCGTTGGCAGTCTGAGGATGAATCGGGGTTGTCCTTGTCTTTTTGATTCCGAGTAGTTGACACATCTCTTGGAAGATTCTTGACTCGAAGTTCCGCCCTTGGTCAGAATGCAATTCCAAGGGCACACCGAATCTGCTAACCCAATTGTTGACGATCTGCTCCGCCACGGTTCTGGCTTCCTGGTTAGGGATCGGAAACGCTTCCGGCCACTTACTGAAGTAGTCCATCACTACGAGTATATACCGATTACAATTGTCGGTTTCCGGAAAGAGCCCTGCGATGTCAATGGCGATTCGTTCGAAAGGTGCTCCCACGTTGTATTGGTGCATCTTACCTCGAGTTTTGATTCTCGGACCCTTGCTAGCTGCACACACGTCGCATTTTCTGCACCAGTCTTCGATATCTTCCTTCGCTTTTAACCAATAAAAACGTTCTCGTACCTTTTCTAGCGTCTTATTCACTCCCAAGTGGCCTCCGGTCGCCCCGCCATGCATTTCCTGTAACACCTCCTTGACCCTCGTCCACGGTACGACAAGCTGCATTACAAACGACTTTCCGTCGGAGGATTCCCATTTTCTTCTCAGAACACCTTCTTGGACATGGAGGGAGTCCCACTGCGCAAAATATGCCTTTAAGGTCGGGCTTCTGTGAGAGATGTTCTGATGATCCGGTTTCTCCATGTTCTCCTTCCAGGCCAGAATCGGCTCGATATCCGGGTCTTCCTTCTGAGCGTTCCGGATCTCATCTACGCTCCAGCCGGCGATAGGTTCGGCTCTCATTCTTTGGATGGAAACCAGCTCCCGTTCTTCCTGACGCGCACAATGTTTACAATTAGTTCTGCATGGTCTCCGGGACAGTGCATCCGTATTAGAGTGGAGTTTTCCTTTACGATGCTGTATTTCATAGTCGTATATTTGCAGCTTTTCGATCCATCTTGCGACCTGACCCTCAGGACTCTTGAACTGTAATAGCCATTTTAAGGCTGCATGGTCTGTGCGAAGAACGAACTTCCTCCCGTAGAGGTATTTGTGAAAATGCTTCGTAGCCAAGATCAAAGCTAGAAGTTCTCTCCTTGTCACGCAGTAGTTCCTTTATGGTTTAGAGAGCACCTTGCTAAAGTACGCAACCACCTTCTCTTGGCCGTCATGCACCTGGGAGAGTACGGCTCCTACCCCGACATTACTAGCATCTGCATCCACAATGAACGTTTCCCCGGGAGTGGGGTAAGCCAGTATCGGGGCATCGCATAGCCGTTGTTTAAGTGGCTTGAAGCTCTTCTCACACTCAATGGACCATTTGAATTGTTTTCCCTTTTCCGTCAACTGGTGCAGGCTCTTTGCGATCCCGGCAAAATCCTTCACGAACCGTCTGTAGTAGGTGGCTAGGCCCAGGAAGCTCCTTAGTTGGTGTTTATCCTTGGGGACTGGCCAGTTTTTCACCGCTTCGACCTTCTCTGGATCGGTTCTCACTCCTTTCGCTGAAGTTATGTGTCCCAAGTACTTGACTTCCGCTCTAAACAATGCGCACTTCTTGGGGTTGAGCTTCAGGTGGGCACTTCGAAGCCTTTGAAACACATCCCTTAGATTGTCTCGGTGTTGCGCAAACGTTTTTCCTACGACGATGACATCATCCAAGTATACCAAACAGGTTTTCCATGTTAATCCTTGCAGGACACATTCCATCAATCGTTCGAAAGTCGCCGGAGCATTGCTTTCTTTTGTTCGTCCATCGCTTTCTTTTGTTTGTCCAGCTTAAGTTCTAGAGAATTCCTTTGATCTTCTATTGCTTTCTTTTGTTCGTCCATGACTAACTTAAGTTGCAGGAGCAGACTTGTTATACCCGGGTCGGCTGCTGTACTTGCTGGTTCCTCTTCCACGTCAAACTCTACGTCATGCGGATTTTCACCTTCCTGCGTTACTGCCTCTTCCAGACGAATCAGTAGGGCATCTTTTCCCCCAGTTGTGTCGAGGTTCCGCTTACTGAGTTCTGCCTTTAGTTGAGTTATAGTTAGTTTTCCCAATTTGCGACCCATTTTGCGCAACTAATTAACTCAACACTGCAATTTCACACCACGGAAATAGTTATTCACAGAATAAGTTTTACCCCACTTCTGACACCAATGTAATATGCGAGCTACGGCTCGAGTAGATAAAACAATATTCTGTTAAATTATTTCTTTATTTTCTAGTCTATAGAACAATTCAGGTTCACACTATACTATTCTTCGCAATTCTTTTCTTACAATGTCTCTTTCCTCTCAAATCACTTATCTCCTTTCTTCTACTTAATTCACAAATCCAAACTAATTACTTCTTCTTGTTAGATCTCAACTTTCAATTTATCACAAGATTACAACTTCGCCCATTATCACTTTTCTAATCTCTTCGCCACAGTTTAACAACTACTGCTGCTTTCTCAATCGCCATCTGTCCTTATATAGCAGAAGTTTCTGATAGCCAGAAACTTCTAGCAAATTCTTCGACCACTGGAACAAGAGAAATAATTCTTGCAGTTATAATTCCCTTTTATCCCTGATATTATTCGTCTCTTTCGTTGACATGAGCTGTGGAGACTTCGTCCCAGACACGAACCTCGAATGAAAGGACAGTTCGAACCAAAATTCTGCCAGAATGAAAAGTCACTTCGGAATTTGTTGCGTCATATTTTTAGGGGGCGTAGTTATTATTATGCTACAATATTTAAATTTCTGACTTATTCGACTTGTAGTAAGTTCACTGTATTCAGAAAATGTTTAGTCTAAATACGACTTTCTCAGCTTTGTTAACTACATTTCTGGAACTAAACTAAATATAAAGAGAACCAAATTACCTATAAGTTTCCTTTATTTTCACAACCAACGGCACTTTTTAAAAAAAAACCAAAACAAAACAAATAAAAAAAATTTATAATTCGCCAATTCGAGTTTTTCGAGATTTTTTTCGAAGAATTTATCTTTCTAGATCTTATTTTTCTAAATATCGTGGTACACCTCTTCACATTTTGTCTACAAGAGACATATTGTCTACTTGAGAAGGTCCTTAGCAAAACTGCAAAACACCAATGTTAACTATTTGTTTCCTGGCCGCATTCGCAATACAATAAATTGATTATGCGAAGTGCCAATTATTTACCTATTTAATAGCGCATACCTTTATTATTTAAATTAAAAATTATTTTTACAAACTTGGAGAGCTTGAGACCAGATAGGTCCACGTTCACAGTAAAAAGGAAAAGGAAAAACGAATCGAAAAAAAGGGAGAGAAGCCAAAAGAACCGCCATCTGTGTTATTTGATAGATACCTACAATGTTTTCTTTCTATACTACATCTCGGTCAACCTGACAACTTGATCGACCTCGATCAACCGACTACCTACTCTTGGACTCCGCACTCTCGTTTTTCAGAATGTTTAACATATAGGGAACGGTCATAATTATAAATAAAGAGCTTAATAAACTTAACAGTAGATAGCCTAAAACTATAATTCTAAGCATCGCTTAACTAACCTGATTAGCATAAATATATAGTTTCCGAAATACTCTATGAATTAACCTTTAGAAAACACTTGAGTATTTTTAAGTCCGAAAGGCATGCTTAAGAACTCGTATTGTCTATTTGGCGTAACGTGAATATTCATCCCGAAATTCTCCTACATTTCGACTTATCAAAATGTACATAATTTTCATTGATAATACTGTAGCATAATAATAACTACGCTCCTACGACTATGCAGCAAATTCCGAAGTGACTTTTCATTCTGGCAGAATTTTGGTTCGAACTGTCCTTTCATTCGAGGTTCGTGTCTGGGACGAAGTCTCCACAGCTCATGTCAACGAAAGAGACGAATAATATCAGGGATAAAAGGGAGTTATAACTGCAAGAATTATTTCTCTTGTTCCAGTGGTCGAAGAATTTGCTAGAAGTTTCTGGCTATCAGAAACTTCTGCTATATAAGGACAGATGGCGATTGAGAAAGCAGCAGTAGTTGTTAAACTGTGGCGAAGAGATTAGAAAAGTGATAATGGGCGAAGTTGTAATCTTGTGATAAATTGAAAGTTGAGATTTAACAAGAAGAAGTAATTAGTTTGGATTTGTGAATTAAGTAGAAGAAAGGAGATAAGTGATTTGAGAGGAAAGAGACATTGTAAGAAAAGAATTGCGAAGAATAGTATAGTGTGAACCTGAATTGTTCTATAGACTAGAAAATAAAGAAATAATTTAACAGAATATTGTTTTGTCTACTCGAGCCGTAGCTCGCATATTACATTGGTGTCAGAAGCGGGATAAAACTTCTTCTGTGAATAACTATTTCCGTGGTGTGAAATTGAAAAAAAAAAAAAAAAAAAAAAAAAAAAAAAAAACGATTTCCGTGTTGAGTTAATTAGTTGCGCAAAATGGGTCGCAAATTGGGAAAACTAACTATAATTCAACTAAAGGCAGAACTCAGTAAGCGGAACCTCGACACAACTGGGGGAAAAGATGCCCTGCTGATTCGTCTGGAAGAAGCAGTAACGCAGGAAGGTGAAAATCCGCACGACGTAGAGTTTGACGTGGAAGAGGAACCAGCAAGTACAGCAGCCGACCGGGAAGCAAGTCGAAAATCTTGCTAAGGAGCTCAGCAACGTGAAGAGACAGAAAGCACGGGAATATTCCACTGACGGACTGAGAAGAAAGGAGATGCAACCTCCTATCTTCGATGGTCAAACATCATGGCCAATTTATAAGAGGCAATTCGAAGCGGCCGCAATGACCAATAGCTGGGATGATGAAGAAAAGTCTATTGCACTCACGCTTGCACTGAGGGGTCCAGCTGCGGAGCTCTTGCAGACCATCCCGGAAGATAAACAGCAGAACTACGACTCTCTGGTTCAGGCTATCGAGATGCGGTTTGGGGATGAACACATGCAGCAGGTGTACAGGGTTCAGCTGCGTAGTCGAGTCCAGAAAAGGGGGGAAACGCTCCAACAGTTGCAAGCGGATATAGAGCGACTAGCCCATCTTTCATACCCTAAAGCCGGTGAGGAGCTTATCAACGAAATGGCGGTGGAAGCTTTTATTCAGGCCATAGAGGACAGACAACTGCAAATGGCTGTAAGGATGGCTGAAAAGCGAACACTCCCCGAGGCATTGGCATTCGCTTTGTCAATGAAGGCTGCGGACCAAGCATACCAGGGAATACACCGTGTCAGGGAAATGTCCGTCGTGGAATGCTCATGCCAGAGAACAGCCGTCATGGATGAAGACAGAGCTCGCGGAAGTCAAATCCGTTTCTGGAATTGCAACCAAACCGGACACCTACAACGACAGTGCAGAAGTGCACCTAGACGAGGAAATTGTCCACATTGCGGAAGTAGGAGAAGCAGAGAGGAAGCATCTGGCGGTGATAACATCCATCCTGTCAGTCAGACTTCCCAAAACCAGCAGTCGGGAAATGCGTAAGGACCAACTTCGCGGGGCAGAAGTTGGTTGCTGGAATCGAGGCCCCCAGGACCACCATTCAAGTTTCGCAAACCAAACGGGGTAACAAGAGCCTGACAGTGGAGGCACTAATCAACAAGAAGAACTGCGTAGCCACCATCGACACAGGTGCCACCGCCTCCATTGTAAGAAGAGATATCGTCAAAAGCTCCTGGCTGCACAACACCAACAGCTACTGCCTGAAGACTGCAACTGGGGAAATGGCGAAGGTATTTGGAGAAGTTCGTCTTACGATTACTCTGGCAGGACTGACGTTCTCCCATGCGTTTCTAGTGGCAGATATATGCGACGAGTGCATCATCGGAATAGACTTCATGAAAGCAAATGAAGTAATCTTGGACATCGGGATGCAAGTACTGAGGTATCGAAATGTGGAGATTCCGATGGTGTACGGAAACGAGAATGCCGTAACTCTCAGGACAGTCATCAGCAAAGACGAAGTTTTACCGCCTTCTTCAGAGACAATCATTTGGACGAAGCTGGAAGGTGATCTTGGGAGCCACCGATTCTACATAGTAGAACCAGACCCAGAGAAGAATTCTCAAGACTACATCGTGGGAAAGACGTTAGTCGAACCAAAGAACACCATGGTTCCAGTGAGAGTTTTGAACACAAGACCACACACTGTCAAACTAAGGCGAGGGGAGGTGACTGGAAAATGCACGCCGATTACCGCCGTCGCAACAATATCTGAACATGATGCTCCAAAACATGTCCCATCACCTTGGACAGCGGAAACGAGAGAGACGATTCTCCAGTCCAGTGAGCTGAATCAGGAGCAGCGAACTATGGCAGAGAATCTTATCAATGAGTACGCTGATGTATTTGCCTCACAGGACGGAGAATACGGCCGAACACACCTAGTACAACATCGAATAGACACTGGTGATACTAGACCAATTCGTCAGCCTGCTAGGCGCCTTCCATTGTTAAAGCAGACAGAAGTTGCAGAGATGGTGTCGGCAATGGAGAAAGAAGGTTTGATTGAAAGTTCCAAAAGTCCGTGGGCATCACCGGTTGTACTGGTTAAGAAGAAAGATGGCAGCACGCGGTTCTGCGTGGACTATCGGCAGCTCAATTACGTCACCAAGAAAGACAGCTATCCTCTGCCACGGATTGACGACACGCTAGACACACTATCAGGAGCCCGATGGTTTTCCACTCTCGACTTGAAGAGTGGCTACTGGCAGGTACAGATCCATCCAGAAGACCGGGAGAAAACCGCCTTCACCGCAGGAAATGGGCTATGGCAATTCACGGTAATGCCATTCGGGCTGTGCAATGCTCCGGCGACTTTCGAGCGATTGATGGAATGTGTCCTGCAAGGGTTAACATGAAAACCTGTTTGGTATACTTGGATGATGTCATCGTCGTAGGAAAAACGTTTGCGCAACACCGAGACAATCTAAGGGATGTGTTTCAAAGGCTTCGAAGTGCCCACCTGAAGCTCAACCCCAAGAAGTGCGCCCTGTTTAGAGCGGAAGTCAAGTACCTGGGACACATAACTTCAGCGAAAGGAGTGAGAACCGATCCAGAGAAGGTCGAAGCGGTAAAAAACTGGCCAGTCCCCAAGGATAAACACCAACTAAGGAGCTTCCTGGGCCTAGCCACCTACTACAGACGGTTCGTGAAGGATTTTGCCGGGATCGCAAAGAGCCTGCACCAGTTGACGGAAAAGGGAAAACAATTCAAATGGTCCATTGAGTGTGAGAAGAGCTTCAAGCCACTTAAACAACGGCTATGCGATGCCCCGATACTGGCTTACCCCACTCCCAGGGAAACGTTCATTGTGGATGCAGATGCTAGTAATGTCGGGGTAGGAGCCGTACTCTCCCAGGTGCATGACGGCCAAGAGAAGGTGGTTGCGTACTTTAGCAAGGTGCTCTCTAAACCATAAAGGAACTACTGCGTGACAAGGAGAGAACTTCTAGCTTTGATCTTGGCTACGAAGCATTTTCACAAATACCTCTACGGGAGGAAGTTCGTTCTTCGCACAGACCATGCAGCCTTAAAATGGCTATTACAGTTCAAGAGTCCTGAGGGTCAGGTCGCAAGATGGATCGAAAGGCTGCAAATCTACGACTACGAAATACAGCATCGTAAAGGAAAACTCCACTCTAATGCGGATGCACTGTCCCGGAGACCATGTAGAACGGATTGTAAACATTGTGCGCGTCAGGAAGAACGGGAGCTGGTTTCCATCCAAAGAATGAGAGCCGAACCTATCGCCGGCTGGAGCGTAGATGAGATCCGGAACGCTCAGAAGGAAGACCCGGATATCGAGCCGATTCTGGCCTGGAAGGAGAACATGGAGAAACCGGATCATCAGGACATCTCTCACAGAAGCCCGACCTTAAAGGCATATTTTGCGCAGTGGGACTCCCTCCATGTCCAAGAAGGTGTTCTGAGAAGAAAATGGGAATCCTCCGACGGAAAGTCGTTTGTAATGCAGCTTGTCGTACCGCGGACGAGGGTCAAGGAGGTGTTACAGGAAATGCATGGCGGGGCGACCGGAGGCCACTTGGGAGTGAATAAGACACTAGAAAAGGTACGAGAACGTTTTTATTGGTTAAAAGCGAAGGAAGATATCGAAGACTGGTGCAGAAAATGCGACGTGTGTGCAGCTAGCAAGGGTCCGAGAATCAAAACTCGAGGTAAGATGCACCAATACAACGTGGGAGCACCTTTCGAACGAATCGCCATTGACATCGCAGGGCCCTTTCCGGAAACCGACAATGGTAATCGGTATATACTCGTAGTGATGGACTACTTCAGTAAGTGGCCGGAAGCGTTTCCGATCCCTAACCAGGAAGCCAGAACCGTGGCGGAGCAGATCGTCTACAATTGGGTTAGCAGATTCGGTGTGCCCTTGGAATTGCATTCTGACCAAGGGCGGAACTTCGAGTCAAGAATCTTCCAAGAGATGTGTCAACTACTCGGAATCAAAAAGACAAGGACAACCCCTCTTCATCCACAGTCGGACGGTATGGTGGAGCGTTTCAATAGGACTTTGGACGAACATCTGTCGAAGGTCGTAGGTGACTACCAACGGGATTAGGACCGGCAGATTCCCTTGTTTTTGATGGCCTATAGAAGTGCCGTGCATAGCACTACTCGACATACGCCGTTCGAAATCTTATTTGGTGGAATAGCTCGTTTACCCAGTGAGGTGAAATTTGGATCTCCTACCAATGAGCCCAGAAATGAAGAAGAGTACGTGGCGGACCTTAGGGAAAGGCTTAGGGACATACACCAAAGGACCCGAAGCCAGATTAAGATGACGAGCGACCGCATGAAAACCAGGTATGATGCCAAGGCAACAACGTCAGGATTCCAGGAAGGAGATCTGGTGTGGCTGTATAATCCCCATCGCCAAAAGGGGAAATCACCTAAATTACAGCGGAACTGGGAAGGTCCGTACAGAATAGTAACCCGCATCAACGATGTTGTCTACCGCATCCAGCGAGGACCGAGGGCCAAAATGAAAGTGGTTCATGTGGACCGACTGAGTCGATACAATGGCCGAAATGAGGATGCACTTGTTCGGGACGAACACGTCTAAGAGGGAGGCAGTGTAGCATAATAATAACTACGCTCCTACGACTATGCAGCAAATTCCGAAGTGACTTTTCATTCTGGCAGAATTTTGGAACTGGAACTGTCCTTTCATTCGAGGTTCGTGTCTGGGACGAAGTCTCCACAGCTCATGTCAACGAAAGAGACGAATAATATCAGGGATAAAAGGGAATTATAACTGCAAGAATTATTTCTCTTGTTCCAGTGGTCGAAGAATTTGCTAGAAGTTTCTGGCTATCAGAAACTTCTGCTATATAAGGACAGATGGCGATTGAGAAAGCAGCAGTAGTTTTTAAACTGTGGCGAAGAGATTAGAAAAGTGATAATGGGTGAAGTTGTAATTTTGTGATAAATTGAAGTTGAGATTTAACAAGAAGAAGTAATTAGTTTGGATTTGTGAATTAAGTAATCGAAAGGAGATAAAGTGATTTGAGAGGACAGAGACCATTGTAAGAAAAGAATTGCGAAGAATAATATAGTGTGAACCTGAATTGTTCTATAGACTAGAAAATAAAGAAATAATTTCACAGAATATTGATTTATCTACTCGAGCCGTAGCTCGCATATTACAATACATTAAAATTACTTTAAGGTCACTAGGTCAAGACTCTGGCATACATTTAACTGCTCATTCGACACGATTTCTATTGTGAAAATTTCACCATTTAAGGTGAATTCCGGAAGCATAATCATCTTTCAACAACTTTATTTATACTTAATTAGACTTGGCGATGACATCTATATGACCGACATTTCCCTGAAGACATTTCACTTTTACAGAAATTACAGAAGTTACAGAAGTTAATTTGCAAACGAATATTATATTAATAATTTGAGTCCATCGAGTAAGGAAAACTTTTTTTATTTGACCGTATATTTTAATGAAACAATTTACTGTACAGTAAGTGTACGGTAATCTCTCCTAAACCCTTGTATTTCGAATACGTTAAACTTCCGGCAGAAATGAATTCAGGCAGTAAGGAGAGGTGTACAAAGCTAACGGGACTTCTGTTGTCCAGAAAAAAATACAATTTATTAAGTTTAGGCACTTATCAACTCTTGATAGAAAAGCAACGCTTACCAATTATAAGGAGTCCTGACCATGACTCGTCTCAACTGAAGTGCCTTTGGGCAATTTTTGTAGATGTGTTTTAGGTATCCACAGCGAAAGCATGACCCGACAGCTCGTTTCCCCTTCGGGCATCATCTAATTTAGTCACCAGAAGCCGTCGTTTGTTGTTTTACTGATTGCAGACGAAGTCCTGGTTACTGAAGTTCACTTAAGCACCCTTCTCTTTTCGTAGCATGGTAGGAGTCGCTTAAGTCCCTGAATGGATCTAATAGGGTACAGGATCGACGCGTTGGATGGCGTATCACCCAGTTGATATCCGCTTGTGCGGCTATATGGTGAGTACGTACTGTAGCAATGGTTCGTCGGGAGCTCTGGCTCAGGTCGCTCACCCATCGACCAAATACGGTGAGAAGTAGGGCCTTCAGGTCATCCCAATTGTCTACTCGAGCGGTACGGTGTAGCACTTTGACAGTGCTCTGCAGAAGTCGTCGAAATGTTCGCATGGCAAACAAGAACATCAAATAACTTTGTATATAGCTTCAATAACCTTCGATTCTATTCACAGTTATGCCTAACTAAGTACAACACATTTCGACTATCTTGCAACAGATTGGCGCAATTATATGTTATACTCAGTATTATATTTCATACGTACTTAATTCAATTAATAGTATTGCCAAATTACAAAATATCATAAAATATAGGACATCCTTTTTTTTCTAAAACCTAAATGAACTTCTTATACAGTTACAAAGAGACAAAGCTAATGTAATGATCTTAATGTGGGCTCATTAGGATTATGACATTATCTAGAAAGGACAAAATTTGGAATTGACGAAAACTCGAAAATCGATTTCAAAAATGTTGAAAAGAAAATCTATAAAGGAAAAAACCGGAAAAGACGAAAACTCAAAAATCTGGAGAAAAATTAGTTTAATCTGATATTTAAAAAAAGTTTTGTTTTTTTTTAAAAAAAAAAAACATTGACATAATTTATTTAAATGAAAAATTATAACAAAAATTCATAGACCAATTGTGGAATAATTATTTATTTGCAAAGCAAATTTATTTTCGACTAACTAATTAGAAAATATAAGAAAATTCATTAATTACTTAAGCAATATTTTCATATGTAAGTAGGTACCTACATATACGTATTATTTATAAATAATTAACCCTTGGCAGAAGCATTCTACCGTTACTGTTATGAAAGCGGATTGGTAACGAAATTGTTGATGTTTTGGTAATTACCTTTTTAAAATTTACCATACAGGTCTATGTGTACTTACATATGTATGTACGTAAGAATATTTTTATGATTCATATTTCTACTCATTCGTAGCACAAATAAATTTATATATGATGTTTGTTTTTCTACTCCACATACAAATATACCCTTCCAACCTATTCTGTAATGTGTACAAATGAAAAGGCGATTTTTCATATTTTCTCAACAAAATGTGCAAAACAGCTTCGAACACTAGTTCGAATTCGTTCTTGAGGAAATAAACTTTGTTTTTAGTTTTTAGTTTCAGAACTGAATTGAATAAAGATTGGGTACTGAAACTGCTGTTAGGTTTTTTTTTATTATTATTTTATTAAAAATTTGTTTTATACGGTATGTGAACTCAATCATTAAAATGGTTTGGTATGTTGAATACTCGTACATATGCTAAGGCCTACAAAATAACGTAATTACAGCCAGACCGGGTGCCGTGCACATTAAGGTTTGTTATTAATTGAATAAGTTTATGAAGCTTTCATTAACACCGATTTACATTGAAGATGTAAATTGTACTATAAAATTATATGCATGTGATCAAAATCAACTAAAATCAAACTAAAAGTTGAACATACTTTAATCGACTTTTGAAAATATAAAAAATTATTGAGACAATAGACAAATGATTCTGGAATTAATAATAAGATTTGAGCCGCTCGGATTGTAATGAAAAATTAATATTTATTAAAAATTAATTAATATTTATTAGTGAAGTTAAACTATTTTAGTCGCAGAACTGTGGAATGCGTTCTACTGTGAATTATGTTTGACTGTGGGTAGACAAAATATCACACTTCTCAGAAAAATCTGCGAATCATAAATATATCCGTAAAAACATTTTAATTCATTTCTTTTTTTTTTTTTTGATGTTGTTGCTTTTTTAGTTATAAAAATTAAAAATTTCCATGTTCAGGAATTCTAATGAATGGCCCTTAATACAGGGGGTTCTACGGAAAGGTATACTACTTATGTATGTTATGTGTGCTTTGGATTTGCTTAACATATAGTTTTAGCAGGGCAGTGTCACATCGCATACAGCCATGCAATTACTCTACAAACCGAATTCTCTCCAAAAATGGTAATATCGAGAGGGATATCCAAAGAACAGGATGTATGTTAAATCCCACTGCAGCAACTCAAACAAGATATTCGAAATGAAATAGATGGAATATCGGACGACATGTGTGAAAATGTTATGTCATTGAAAGAGCTCGCATTTGTGAGGCTAATAGAAGCGGACATCTGTTTGACATTATATTCAATCCATAATTCCCGTCCCTATTAAAATATGGGGGAATGGAAAAAATGAATGTGTTTTATTTTTTAACAAAGTTCTTAAAAAAAAATAACGTACCTTCCTATAGAACACCCTGTATTTCCCCCAAGGAAAATGGAAATTCAGTCTAAAAACGAATGGCTTTTGAACGAAATCATTTATTTTGATCCTTTCTTTATTATATAACATTATTATTAGATTTCATTTATAAATAATTTGCGTCTTTCTCTTATAGTTTCATTCCCATAAACATGCGGTTTCTAGAACATCTCATTTTTTGTTCTCTATTTTCCGTAGTCCTCTTTTCAATCTCTTTTTACTTGTCCTTTCATGAAAAACTTCGATGTCGAAATGTTGATCAATTTTTTTTATTGTAATAGAGAAACGCAAAAAAGTGGGTCTCGCAATTGTGTTGGTCTGTATATCGGACTGTAGCTAAACGGCTAGACGGATTTACTTTAAACTATACCCCTGGTATTTGTGGGCTAATACCTAGGAGGGAAATCAGAATTCTCCTTCTAAGCAAAAATAAAGGATACTTTGCTTAAAGCCAATTTTGGAAAAGTGCATTTTTTCGAAAACGACTACATAAAAACTCTTACCTGAGGAAATATAGACGTATGCAAGAAACTACATACCTATTTTCTCTCTAACAAAATAGAATAACGGTATCAACCTACCACTAATACCAAATATTAAAAATCCAAGGTTTGTGATAATTATTTCGAAAAGCAAGGCAATAGATATTAGATAATATTGGCACATAATATAACAAAATACCTCTCATTCGTGACTGTAGTCTGCTTATCAGGGATAATTACAAAGAATTGCTAACAAATTCACTAAAGTAAATAACTTAGCATTATGCCTTATTAACGTCAGTGAAACCGAAATCGTCACGGAAATGAAAAATAAAATCGTCAAAGAGACATATAAATTCACTAAAACTGATGACAAAGGTAAGCAAAAATAATTTAATATTGTTTACATTTGACTTATTTAATCCCTCCCAATTCTATCGAAATTGGTTTCTACAATGCCAACGTTAAGGAATACGTTCCAAATCTCATGCGCTGCAGAAATTGTCAATTGCATGGCCATAACACGAATCGTTGAACACACTCTCCAGAAAAATGCAGCCAGGTCATATGTGCAAACTACTCCTTCCATCACTCATCTTTATCGACAACTTGTCCAAGTTACAAGCAAGCAAAAGAAATCCTCTCAATTAAGACTATAAATAAATGCACCATGGGAAAAGCACATTTACAAAGATCGTAATTCCTCTCAATCGGAAACATTTGCTCAAAAGCTCAAGCAAAATAATTGCACTCAAAGAAACATTTAAGAATCATCTCAAACCAAAACGATCTCTCCCTAAAACTAATAACCCATCATCATCACTAAATTTAATAACTCATAACTCAATAAAACACAATCACATAGAAAATAACGAAATATTACCTCAAAACCCTCCACTTCAAATCTAACAAAATCTGCCAACAGTAACGAATGATGCTCTCTTTCTAACTCAACTTTACCTTACTTTCGCTTCCTGTTTGACATCATCCACCTACAACCTCTCCTCAACTCTTCAACTCCAATATCAACAATAATTCCTCAATCCTTTCCCAATCCATAACAATCAACTCTCATCAATAATAATGACAACCATAATGAAACTCCATAACTAAACGATGATATCGTTATGTAATATCATACTTTATAACCAAAGAGTTCAACTCAAGATGGCTCTTGAAATACAAAATAACTTATATTGGCGTACACATCCACCCTAACCAAACTTTTTGTAAAAATGATCTTGACAATATCATCGGTCGAATTGACACTCCCCTGCTCCACGGAGGTAACTTCAATTCGTGGAGTACGCTTTGGAGGTCACATGCTACAAACAAAACTGAATTTCGTTCTCTTAAACAATGGCTCACCAACTCACCTTTCAACACATAATACTGTGACTGATTTTCACAATAGTGAGTAGAGATTGATCTTTCGAACCAAGTAGTTTTAAATCCAACAGAGGATGTGCTGATGCCCATCTTCATATAGATTACTATATCCCCAAAGCGTTATCCTCAAAAAATCATGTCTCTGTACTACTTTTGGACTTCGAAGGAGCGTTCGATAGTATCGGTATGCATATTGTCCTAAGCGAACTTAAAATATCATTTCTAACCAATATAAAATTCTTCACGAAAACCAAAAATACTTTTTTCCAGTGCTTACCCGTTACACAATGGGATTCCTCAAGGATCTCCATTGGCGGTTGTCTTGTTTATAATTGCCTTCGATGATATTTTCACTATCTTAAAAAAAATATACACTTCTAGGTAGTTGCTTTTATGCTGACGATATTGATATCTTAAGCAAAGTAAATGATTTAAATAAATATAAAACTCCCTTAAGGAATGCCTTAAAAAATAGTTTAGAATGCTCTATTTTTTCTGGAGCTTAACCTTTATTAAATACAATGTAAGATACTATATGCTTACCGCAAACTTCACTGCCCAAAACTTATTCTAAGTATCAAAAATGTATAAATTACTGATGTTAAAAACCTAAGTATAATAGGATTAATTCTTAATAATAGATATATGTAACTGGAAACAACATTACAAATATTAGTTACAAGTAAAATTGATTATGGATTTTATATTTATGTCAATTCTCCAAAATCAACTCTTAAAATAATAAAACCAACTATCCACCAAACAGCCAGAAGAAACATAAATGTTTTCCGTATAACACCGATTAAAAATATTCTCGAACAACGAATCGAGGAATTAATATCAAAACTTCTTGCGAAGTTGGTATTTTCCAAAAAATTGGTTATTGATATACACATTTACCAATCCATTGGCCATAAGTGCAAAAAACGGATCCCGTCCGTATTAGTATCATCCTTGACCGTGCAAAGTTTGTTGCATGCTCCGACAGTATATCGGTCGTAAAAGCATTTAGCAACCCAAACAACAACTCTCACCTTATTTCCGAAATAAGAAATAAAATGATTATAATGCCAAACCAAATACAGTTGATGTGGACCCCGCCGTGTTAATATTCGAGTAAATGAGGAAGCAGACAATGCTGCGAGCTCTGCGAAAGGTGCACCAGTCCACAAATTTAATGTATTTATCGAAGAAAATCTTACAACAAATATATATAACTCGTTAAGAAGCAAACAGCAAATCGAGTGGAGCTTATATCACTACCATTATTAAAAAGGTAACGTCGATAAATCCCACCCACGGTGTCCTACAAACCTATCGAAAATCAAAGTTTCCACCTTCGTTCGATTAAGACTTGGTCATACGGCAGCTACCCACCAACACTTGCTTAATAAAAACATTCCTCCAAATCATGTATCAAATAACTGTACAATAACAAAACCCATTATAAAATCTATTTTCCAAAAAGTATCAATTTATGATATACTAAAGAATCCGTATTCTACAAATATCGAAAATATCAACAAATTTATTTCTTATTTAAATCTTTAATATAGTGAAATATATAGTGAAATATACTAAATAGAGGCAATAATCTCAATCAATTTTATATTACCTTGCAATTTTAATTATTTGTTATTAAATGATAATAATAATAATAACAATAATACAATTATTTTTGAACATATTCGGCCAAATCTACTTTTAAAATGCGAAATTAGCATTCGCTGTCGCTAA
>OY720430.1:84942833-85052659 GCA_963082735.1 Pocota personata
GGTGCTTACACTTTTGCAGCTGAATATGTTGTTTGTGGGTAAGTAGGTATGCCTCGGGTACACTTCGGGAGAGATGGAAAGTCGCGTGTGCTCATATAATTTGGAGAGTTTACATGTTGATGTTGTGTTAGCCGAGAAACAGAGCGAGTCTTTTTTTTATTTGTGTTCTCTCTTATTACACAATATTTAATACGGCTGGTAAATTGAGATCTGTTGACTTGTGGCTACCTTTACAATTAGCACATTTAAATATTCCATTTGCTGTATTTGTGGTTTTCGGAACAATTCGCGCAATAAGTTTTTATTCTGCAGTTTCTTTCGCCGTGACCGTACATTTGACAATTGTGGCACTGCGTTATTTTATTTTTTAGTCTTTTTTGAAACTCCCATCTCACTTGCGTACGGAAGATTGCGAGAATGTTTTTTCGTAGGTCTGAGATTTTAACAGATCAATTTTCCAAATACACAATGTACATATATAATGTCAGTGTAATTTTAATATGTCTTCTTCTCAATCTTAACACCTTTACATTTTAAACCTAATTTTAGTAGTTTTGCTTTAAGCACATCTATATTGTACTCATCAAGACCAAAGAGAACAACTTTAAACGATCTCTCACTTTTGAGGTCATGTGTAAAAAATTGACAATTGTTTTCCTTTGATGAACTGAAAACCGATTTATAAGAATCGATACACTCACCAAATATGTTTATGCCGATGGAAATCTTTTTTATAGAATAGTGTTGATCTGCAATTTTTTTCATAAGTTTATGCACATATTCACTTGTTTTGTGTAAAAGTTTGATAGGAGGCGTTAGCACTTTATTTGATTTTTGTGGCGTTGACATTTCACCATCGTCACTATCGGAATCCAGTAGACATTGAAGAGGACTCCAGAAATTATTATTGGAATTTTGCCTTTGTGATCCCATATTCGGACTGTTTTTCTTAATTTAGTTTTGGAAGATCTAGGATCTTCGTCACTTAAACTACGTTCGCGTTTCCTAATTTTGGACTTTGATATGTTCGATTTAAGAGAAAGAGAATACACGTCTAACTCCGTCGATGTTCAAACCGTACAACAGCGATTAAAAATATTCTCGAACAACGAATCGAGGTATTAATATCAAAACTTCTTGCGAAGTTGGTATTTTCCAAAAAAATTCGGTTATTGGTAAACACATTCACCAATCCATTGGCCATAAATGCGAAAAACGGATACCGTCCGTATAAGTATCATCCTTGACAAGGCCGTGCAAAGTTTGTTGCATGCTCCGACAGTATATCGGTCGTAAAAGCAATTAGCAACCCAAACAACAACTCCCACCTTATTTCCGAAATAAGAAATAAAATGATTATAATGCCAAACCAAATACAGTTGATGTGGACCCCGCCATGTTAATATTCGAGTAAATGAGGAAGCCGACGATGCTGCGAGCTCTGCGAAAGGTGCACCAGACCACAAATTTAATGTATTTATCAAAGAAAATCTTACAACAAATATATATAATTCGTTAAGAAGCAAACAGCAAATCGAGTGGAGCCTATATCACTACCATTACTAAAAAGGTAACGTCGATAAATCCCACCCACGGTATCCTACAAACCTATCGAAAATCAAAGTTTCCACCTTCGTTCGATTAAGACTTGGCCAACACCTGCTTAATAAAAACATTCCTCCAAATTGCACCACCTGCAAAGTAGTACTTAATATTACTCATGTATCAGATAATTGTACAATAACAAAACCCATTATAAAAACTATTTTCCAAAAAGTATCAAATTATGATAGTAAGATATCCGTATTCTACAAATATCGAAAATATCAACAAATTTATTTCTTATTTAAATCTTTAACTTTCACTATATACTACGTAGAGGCAATAATCTCCGAAGCTTGGCTCTTTTTAATTTTATATTACCCTGTAATTTTAATTACTTGTTATTAAATGATAATAATAATAATAATAATACAATTATTTCTGAACATATTCGACCAAATCTAGTTTTGAAATGCGATGTTATTAAAAAAGCATTCACTGTCGCTAAAGATATAGCTCCCACACCATTCAATTTTAATAAGTTTTATATACATCTATTTACGCATACAGAAAAAAACTGCGAATCAACTTCGGTCCAACACCGTGCAATTGTTCTTCAGTTAGCTGTCTGATGGAGAAGGTCTTCAGACATTTTTGTAACCTAACCCCGTATATTTTTTCTTGATTAGATTATACTCTGAGGGGACTATAACATCAGATCAAATTAACAAACTAATATTTGGATATTTGGGAAAGTAAAATTTTAAGGCCAATCACAAATACTTATGTCCCTGTGCAAACACCAAGTTAGAATTTATCTATTATATAAGGTGCCCAAGTTAGTTCGATCAGAATTCCAAATTTTGCAGAATGAGTTAGAACAACAAAAGTTGTACGGGGAGGTATGGCTAATTTTCAAATGTTCTCATTTTTGTTATAGAGAAATGGTTACCCTACATATGCATAAGAAAATACAATAAAATATTAAAGATTTGCAAAGTCTTTATTTAATATAATTTTAATGGCCCTTAATTAAAAAAGACAAGTATCAGCGAACGCAGCCTAATATTAACAAATAATATCATGAATGTAACCACACGTAGCAACTTTGAAATACTCGTGCATAGAATCTGAAAGTAAAAAGAAAGTGACCATAGGGTGCTTTAATCAGATTCGTAAAGTGAGCTGTGTATGTAGCTCTAATTCGAAAAAAAACACGCCTAATATTGGACTGATGAATATTTGTCTCCCAGGTCATTTGAATTTAATAATAATCAGGATTATTTGCTGGCTTTAGAGAGTCTGTTATATTAAGTCTTGGTATATTAATAATGGTAAACCCACAAAAGCCATGTCAGTCCGTCCGTCCGTCTGTCCGTACGTCACTACTTTTTGGGCCTTACATTTTGATCTCGGAACATGAAATTTGGTATATAAGCTTCCTAGAATCCGTAGCAGTACAAGTGTAAACATTTTTGAAGTCCGCCTACGGACACCCCACTTTTCAATAAAGTGTCGTTTTTCTTCTTATTTTTGCGCTAGAAACTGAAAATATTGTCTAAGTGAAACATGCAGACGTTGACTGGGAGCATTTTCTTAGAAAACCATATATCGGTTTTCCAAAGATATTTGTGCTGATGGTTAAGTCTTATTATGAATATCTCATCAGAATCCGTGAACTTCGGCAACGAAATTTGGGTGCCACGTAACGTAGTTAACGCATAACCCAAAAGCTATCTCCTCGTCAATAAATGAGTATTATCAGAGAAGTCAACAGAGAAAATTGCTAACTTAAATCTACACGTGTGTAAGGAGACAGTCTGCAATATAATTCAGTGTACATCAAACTTAAAAAGGACAGAGATAGCTCAAAAAGTAATGACATGGGATCACCAATGAAGACTGTCTTCTCCTCTAACGAGAAAAAGTTTACCCCCGATGGCCCAAATGGATTTGCGTTTTACTGTCATGATATGCACAAAGAACAACAACTCTTTTTAAAGCTCCAAATGGACGGGAGTTTGTTAATAATTTGAGGAGGATTCGCATTCAACTGACATGAAAGGAAGAAGTCGCTCGGGGCAAAGTCTGGGCTGTTGGGTGGGTGGTCTATCGCGTTATCTTGCAAAAACAACACTCCGTGCTTAATTATTAACTAATTTGTCAACTTTTCCGACGATTTCTTCAGTGACCACACAGGAAGACCTGGGAGGGGGTCGTCTTCACAGCTCTCTCGCCCTTGTTGAAATAAGCGAGCCCATTTTTTGTATTGTGAAGAGTCAATGACATCCCTTCGAAATCAATAACTTTTAGACAGAAAAGTAATACACCAAATGACATGATTCATCTAGAGACAGGGATTCCGCTTTTGTTTATTAATACACTGCAGTTGCACTTGAGTGCTAAAAGTTATATTATGTGGATTATGAAAGTTATTATACCAAAGTTAAGAATTGCCCATATACATAGGATAGGGAAAACCTTGCATATACTCGTGACTGCGAATTCAACCTAAGTAATGAGCCGAACGATCAGACCACAACATTGAGAAGCTAGTTTCACAGCTTAATGGAAAAAAACAGGACATCACTTATATGAAGCATACGTCAATGAAGCCCAATATTCGCAGCACAGGGCATACTACAGCAAATGTAGATACAACTTATACAACAATACATACTTCTTGAACACAATTCCACTGACATGATGAACATAATTTTTAAAATAAGAGGAGAATTAATACCTTTAAATTATGTACTGCATCTACCAGGGCTCCCAATTAAAGGGTGACCAGATAGCAATAATAGTTTTGTTTCAGCAGCTGTCGCCAATGCAATCCAACTGTGAAAATATTCAGTAAGGTTTGCCATTTCATCATGCATCGTTTGAAGCTTACCGAACGTGTGGAAATTATTAAAAAATATTATCGAAATCCCGTCTCAGTTGTTAATACGCAACGTGAATTTTGTCGTGGGGTCGGTCGTCATCATGGCTTCAGTGCGCAGGCAGTTCGTCGCACCGTGGAAAATTTTGAGTGTGAGTACATTCTTTTGGACCTTAAGCCACCAACCAGATAGAGATCGGTGCGAAATGAAAAAAACATAGCCGCCGTAGCAGCCAGTATCGAAGCAGACCCAGAAATGTCGATTCAGCGCCGATCAGCTGAATTGGGCATCGCCAGAGATTCAACCTTTTTATTTTGCGGTTGGATTTGAACTTACATCCATATAGGATTGTGCTGATGCAAGAATTGAAGCCGGACGACCATAGACAAAGCCGCACAGTGGTTTGGTTTTTCGAGTCACTCACAGACCTTCGTGGAGTACACGCGTGTGTTTCGACTTACAATAATTGCAAAGTAATTTTTCAAGTGGTGAAAAAGACTTTCAACAATAAGCGTCAGCTTGGTCTAGTGGTAGTGGCAGTGGACCCTCCAGTCGTTCACAGACTTTCACGGAGTATAGACGTGTTTCGGCTTTGAGTAAAATTTTCAGTAAATTTCAAGTAAACAATTAGACAGTGTGAATTTAAGCGGCCAGTTGGCCTAGTGGTAGTGGTGCTAGTCTACCAAGCCAGAGACCCTGGTTCAATTCCCGGCCAGGGAAAATAAAATTATAGACTTTTTCTTTTTTTTTCATTTAAAAAAAAAGTGAAATTAAAATAAAAACAAAACACGTGATGGAAAGCGAGCGGTCCGCGCTCCCATTAGCGTGACCAGCGGGTGGAATGACTGCATCAGTCGATGACGCAGTTCAGTCAGGCCACCCAGTAACAGTGGTGACCAAAAGTAAGGGCAAAAGGAGAAGGAAAATTAAGCCTACTCCTAACCTCGTAAAGCGTCCCTCCACATCAGCTTCATCTGAACAGCTGCCAGGTGGAGTGAGGGTAGTGGCGCCGAGCACAGTAATAACAGCAGCAGCAGAAAAGAAGCGGCAGAGGTCAGATGACTCGGCCGAACACCCATATATCTCCGACGGTGGGGAAGGCCCCTACATTGGAGACGACAAAAACAATAGCTTCGCCGTTTTGGCGTCCTCCGAATCAGAGGACGAAGATGAAGAAGTCGAGAGCCTGACTTCCATCATTAAACAGCTGAAACAAAGGGTGCGTGCTATAAACGCCAAACAAATGGCCAGAAGAGAGAGGGAGCGGCAGCTGGAGCTCCAGGGCGCTTCACAACAACAACAGAAGCAACTATAAGGCCAGCTGCAACAACAACAGAAGCAGCCAGAAGGCCAGCTGCAACAACAACAAAGTCACCCGCAAATACAGCAGCAACAACAACAGCAGCAGAAAACGCAGCAACAACTACAGCAGCAAACAACGCACCAACAACCGCAGCAGCAGCAGAAAAAGCAGCAACTGCAGAAGCAGCAAAAACAGCAGCAGCACTTACAGCAGCAGCAGACACAGCAGCAGCAGCAGAAACAACAGCAACAGCAACCGCAGCAACAACCGCAACAGAAGATGACTGCAAAGACAAAGGTGCCTCCAATAAATACTTACAAAATTGAGCTGAAGGATGCCATCGAACTATGTAAGTCGGCCATAGGCAGTAATTTTTCTATTAAAAGATTAAATGAAAATAGACATTCTATCCACTGTAATAGTGTGGAAGAATATAAAAAAATTAAAGAATTACTTAGGGATACGACGACGGAGTTCTTCTCCTTCGCCCCGAAGGGGGGAAAGCGGCAAATAATGCTGCTGAGGTGGATAGATCCGTCTACTGATCCGGAGACGCTCCTTGTGCTGCTTAAAGAGAAAGAGTGCAACGAGCTCAAATTCGTAGGGGTCAAGCCATTCACCACAGCTAAGGCAAAAAGGGAGAAGTGGAAACTGCCGTTCTTCCTAGTTCAGCTTTCACCCAATAGCAAGATGGGTGGTCTGAGGAGTATTAAAGTCCTAGACTACCAGGTTGTCGCCTGGGAAAAATTAAGAAGGAGCGAAAACATTTTACAATGTGTTCGCTGCCAAAGGTTCGGGCACGCCGCGTCGAACTGCGAAATGCAGCCTCGATGTGTCAAGTGTGGAAAGAACCACAAAGCAGAGGAATGCACTCTGGGTAAGGATGGAGTGGCAGATAAGAGCCAGCTCTCGTGTGCTTTATGCAGGAACTCGGGACACACCGCAAACTATCGGGGTTGTCCTAAGTTACAGTATATTAAGAAAGTAAATCTGGTTCGTCAGGAGAAGGTTGTAGTGAAACGTCCACCTGCTCCAATTCAAACACAATCCGTGACTCCCCAAGTGACCTACGCCCAAATGGCGGCAGGTCGGGGAAACGCGGAACAGAAAAGACTGAAGGTTGCTTCTCAGGCCCCAGCGCCTAGAGCACCGGAGGCTCAAACTGACTTGCTGGCCATCTTGCTCTCTATCCAAGGGCAGATGGAGCAGCTTCAGCGTCAGGTACAGGAGCGGGCCTAACGCACCTCCAGTCGTAATGGGTACGAACATGGAGGAGCAACCCTTGAAGATCCTTGCGGTGAATGTGAATTCACTGATTAGGATCGAGCGAAGAGCCGTATTGTTTAAGTTGCTAGAAGACTAAACCCCTGATGTGCTTATGGTTAGCGAAACAAAGCTATCCCAGAAGCACAAATTGGGGCACAACAAATACAATATTGTCAGAAGAGACCGACCCAACTCCACACAAGGAGGAGGTGTTGCGATCTTCATACGCAAACAACTGCAATTTAAAGTTATGTACAGCGGTGAAGTGCGAAGGTTCCAGGAGCTGGAAACGTGTATCGTGTGCATCCCTCTCCGTAGTGGAAAGAGGATGTCCTTTTTCGCACTCTATGCACCTGAAGCTACTCAATCTACTTTATTTATTTCAGAGCTCGAGACACTTTTTCGATTCCTAAGGCTGGAGTCGGAGGAGAATTATTTCATCATGGCCAGAGATCTTAACGCCAAACATAGAGATTGGAGAAATAACACACCAAATCCTAGAAGGAACCTACTATTCAATTGGTGGGGTCGGCACAGTGTCGAGTATAAACTCGATTTGAAAGCTACAGATAGTCCGTCGTTTCCTAGAAGCCGCTCCTATCTGGATCTTATGCTGTTCGACGTACGGTTACAACTGACCGACATGGACCGACAAACTATAAACTGCCTGCACACATTTGTGTATGACAGTGACCATTGCGGACTCAGTGCCGTAATAACGATTCCCAACGAAATTGCGGAGTTGGAGGAGTTTGTCCAAACGTACTCCTACAATTATAGTAGGACGCGTTGGACTCGCTTCTCCAGAACTTTAACAAGAGCACTCTCCTCGAACTCGCTCTACCCACCGTCCAATAGGAATCTGTCAAACGAGGAGATTGACTGGTACCTAAAACAAATTAACGAACTATGGACAATACAATACCTCGGTATCAACATACTGACAACGCAGACATATTCCGCAATGTAACAATTGACGCACTACACCAACACAAAAGTAGACTGCTGTCGAGACTAAAAACCTTGTACAGACAGTTTACTGACAGACAAAACTCGGACTTCAGGACACTGAAGTCGTTGATTAAAAACCTCCAGAAGTTAATTAGAGAAAATTACAGACTTTCTGTAAATTTGCACTGGAACAACAAAATTCGGGCTGTAAAATTCAACAACCCGAGTATGTTCCCGCAAATAAATAAAATATTTCGGAGGAATAATCAAAACGACCTTCCGTGTCTTAAGACCCCCCGAACGACGAATAATGGACAAATACTAATAACAGCAGGTATAGATCCAGATAACGCAGTAGAGGATGACAACTTCTTTGTGATCGAAGATCCGCAGGAGAAGGTAGAGACTATAGGAGCGACTTTCCAGGAAGTATACAAGGTGAATGATATCATTTGCCGGAACCACGACCTGCAAAATCGCGTCCTCGTGCACAACTTCTACCTTCGAAATGATATAGAGCACTGGCGATCCGAGAACATAGGTTTTACCGAGTTCAATGACTATAACATGGCAAATAATGTCATCGCCGATGAAAGGGTACATCCCCCGTACATATCGAAGGTGGAGCTTCAAGCGATCTTCGACTCATTAAGGAGGAAGAAATCTGTGGGAATCGATGGAGTATCGAACATTGTGCTTCGATATCTCCCTCTAGAAGCGGTGGACATTTACACCACTCTGTTTAACAATGCGCTGAATAATGCACATTTTCCAGCGCATTGGAAAACAGCAGTGATACAACCCATCCCCAAAAGGGGTAAGGACACTTCCAATCCGGCAAATCTCCGGTCGATAAGTCTCCTTCCGAACATCAGCAAGGTATTGGAGAAAGTGATCAATAGAGCCCTGCTTAAGTGGACTGAGAACAGTAATATAATTCCGGATAACCAATTCGGTTTTAAGGCGGGCCATGATACAATACATGCCGCGTCTAAACTGGTATCGGATATCCAATGGAACAAAAGCAAGAAACAGTGCACGGGTGCCTGCCTGATTGACTTGGAGAAGGCCTTCGACACCGTATGGTTAGAGGGACTCTTCTACAAGCTGAGCAGGTTGGGTATAAGCAAACCACTGCTGTACATACTTCATAACATGCTCACCAGTAGACAGTTCATCGTCAAAAATGGCAATGTGACTTCTGCTGGAACATTTCTAATTAAAAACGGTCTGCAACAAGGTGCGGTTAATTCACCGATTCTTTTCAACATTTACACGAGCGATCTCATAGGATCACTTCACCATGCCATAGCGTATGCAGACGACTTGATCGCGTACAGATCAGGACCAAAAATCGAGGTCATTGCAATTCTCTTGCAACGTGACTTCGATAAGATTCAGCGATATTGCGATAACTGGAAGTTGAAGTTGGCACCGTTGTCTGGTGCCTCTAGGGATACTAGAAAGAATTGGCGAAAGTTCTCAATAGTTGGACCGCACGGACAGCCACTTGCGAGTCGAAGTGTAGTCAGATACCTGGGGCTTTGGTTAGACCAATATCTATATTTTAACAAACATATAGATGCTGCTCTGGCCAGAGCCAAAGGTGCTTTTGCCCTTACAAAGAGACTTTTTTATAGCAAGCAACTCGATGCAAGAGTAAAGGTAATCTGCTACATGGCCCTCATTAGGCCCATGCTCGTATATGGATGCCCCGTGTGGTTCAACGTGGGAGCAAGCTTGTTGGAAAAGATTCGGGTGTTTGAGAGGGCTTGCTTTCGGGCTTGCCTTCATTTATATAGAACGCCAGAGTCCCAGTACATAAAATTCTATCCCAATGAGGTTCTATACAAGAGGGCTAACCTAATAAGAGTGGATAATTTCGTTATCAAGCTGATTCGAAGACACATTGCAAGAGCAATGAGCCTCCGGGGCTTATTACCCCAATTACGAGTACCACGAGAGAGTGCGCCTTAACGGCTTTGTTCCCCCAGAGGCATTCCTCTATTTTGATAAGAAGGGTCTGATCCAGGACAGATTGGCAGTGCCGCTAATCTTCCACGTTGCTCGGACAGCTGTAGATAGGCGACTCAACTACGACAGAGACGTTGCACACGGCAGTGTGGAGCGTCTCCGGTTTAGAAGGGCGGCATCGGGTCGCGATATTGATTACGTACAACGTCAGTACGAACATTTCTGGTGGCTAGCCGACAGAGGGGAAACTCCTTCCAGGGTAGCCGTATGATGTTCAAGGTTGGCTGTTCTATATCCATGGCCGACTTACATAGTTTAGGTTTAGGTATTTTAGGCATATTGTAAAAATATTAAAAAAAAAATTCATCACAGCACTTTGATAGAAAAAAAAAAAAAAAAAAAACTAAAAAAACCAAAAAAAAAAAAAACAGCACTTAATAAAATAAAATAAAAAAAAAAAAAAACTACGTATTTAATTACGTACGTTACGTAAGGTGGAGTAAGATAGATTAAGGTAGAATAAGATATTTTAAGATTTATTTTAAGGTAGTTTATAAGTTTATATATAAGAATACAAAAAAAAAAATGTGCATTCACTAAGTTTTTTATCAAATTTTCTTAGTTACAATTAAAATTATATGAATAAAATAAATAGAAAATGCTTAAGTACGTTACGTCGAAAGACATAGTTTTAAGTATTAGGTTTAGCTTAGAGCGCCCGCATAGGGCCAGTAAGTTAGAATAAGAATAGTTAAGTTAGTTAAGCTAGTTTTAAGCGTTTTTAGTCTAGCATGTAAGTTATAATGAATTAATCAATAAAAAATGCATTAAAAATAAAAAATAAAAAATGGCAGTGGACCGTCGAGCAGTGGTCACGGGTTCAATTCCCGCAAATATCACACTTCTTTTTTTTTCTTTTTCTCTTTAATTTGAAAGAATAAAAAATAAACATTAAGTGTAACAACACGTGATGGGAGACATGCACTCCAAGTAGCGGACAAAAAAAAATCAGCCGATGAGGCTGCAAAGTCCGGGAAGCGGAAGAAAGTGAAATCTACCTCCAACGTGGTAAAAGACCCCTCCATAACAACTTCATCTGAAAAGCTGCCGGGTGAAGTGATGGAAGGGGCGCCTGGTACAGAAACAGCAGCAGAAAAGAAGAGGCAAAGGTCATCAGATGACGATGATGGTGAAGGCCATTACATGGGGGACAACAACAACTTCGCCGCTCTGGTCACGTCCGAGTCAGAAGACGAAGACGATGAGCTGGAATGCCTTAATACGAGTATAAGGCAGCTCCAGCAGGAAGTATTGGCCATAAAAGCCAAGCAAATAGCAAGGCGGGAGAGGGAGAGACAGGCTGTGCTCGATAGACCCCAAGAGCAACAGCAACAACAACAGCCACAGCAAAAACAAAAGCAGCCTAACCAGCAACAACTACAAAAAATAAAGCAGCCGCACCAAGAGCAACAAACAGCCGCAGCAACAAAAGAGCTGCAGCAACAGCCGCAGCAGCAGAAGAAGCAGCAGCCAAAGCAACAGCAACAGCAGCAGCCGAAACAGCAACAACAACAGCAGTAACAACAGCAAACACAACAGCAGCAGAACAAGCCAGGGAAGGCGCGAGTTCCACCCATTAATACATACAAGATGGAGCTCACGGACACCATAGGACTATGTAAGTCGGCCATAGGCAATAACTTTATAATTAAACGGTACAATGATAGTAGACACTCCATCCAGTGCAATACAGTGTAGCAGCACAATAAAATTAAGAATCTGTTAAGGGACTCGACGACGGGGTTCTTCTCTTTCACCCCGAAGGGGGAAAAGTTGCAAACAGTGCTACTGACAGGGATGGAACCGTCTACCGAGCCGGAGGAGCTCCTTAAGACGCTCCAAAAAATTAAGTGCGACGGTCTCAATTTTGTAGGGGTTAAGCCTTTCACCACAGCAAGGGCCAAAAGGGAGAAGCGGAAACTACCGTTCTTCCTGGTTCAGCTGTCGCCCGATAGCAATCTGGATGGTCTAAGGAGTAAGTAAGGTAGTTCTAGACTACCAGGTTGTCTCATGGGATAAATTAAAGCGCAGCGAAAGCATTATTCAATGCGTTCGCTGCCAAAGGTTCGGGCATGCTGCGTCGAACTGCGATATGCAGCCTCGATGCGTGAAGTGTGGAAAGAATCACAAGACGGAGGAATGTCTTGTAGGTAAGGAGGGAGTGACAGATGAGGGCCAGCTCACATGTGTGCTATGCAAGAACTCGGGACACACCGCAAACTATCGCAGAAAAGTACAGTGAAAGTTCCACCAGTTCTTGTTCAAAAAGCAACCGTTACTCCCCAAAGCACCTACGCCCAAATGGCATCTGGTTGGGGGACCACGGTACAGCAACAACTGAATGTAGCTGCACAGGTCCCAGTGCTTAAGGTACCTGAGGCACAAGGCGACTTGCTGACTATCTTGCTCTCTATCCAGGAGCAGATGGGGCAGTTACAGCGCCAGTTACAAGAACAGGCAACCCGTGTGGACAGGATCTAAGCGCTTCTGCCTAGCCCAACGCATTTTCAATCGTGATGGGTACGACCGCGACTGAAAATTCCTTCAATATTTTAGCGGTAAATTTAAATTCATTGTTTAGGATCGAATGAAAAGAATCACTCTACAAGTTACTCGACGACCAAAGCCCTGATGTGTGAAACTAAGCTAACCCAGAAACGCAAGTTACGGCATAAAAACTATAATACAGAAAGAAGGGACCGACCCAACTCCACTCAAGGAGGAGGTGTAGCGATCTACATTTGTACAGAACTTAGGTATAAGGCCGTGTATAGTAGTGAAGTGCGAAGGTTCCAGGGGCTGGAAGCGTGTTTCGATGCCTAAGGCTGGAGTCGGGGGAGAATTATTTCCTCATGGCCGGAGATTTAAATGCTAAACATAGAGATTGGGGAAATAATACACCAAATCCTAGAGGGAACTCACTATTCAATTGGTGGGGTCAACATAATGTTGAGTTTCGGCTCGATTTGAAGGCTACTGATAGTCCGTCGTTTCCCAGAAGCGGCTCCTATCTGGATCTACTGCTGTTTGACGAACGGTTACAACTGACCAACGTGGACCGACAAACGATAAACTGTCTGAGCACGTTTGTGTATGACAGTTACCATTGCGGACTGAGTGCCGAAATAACGATTCCCAACGAAATTGCGGAATTGGAAGAGTTTGTTCAAACGTACACCTACAACTACAGTAGGACTCGTTGGACTCGCTTCTCCCGAGACTTCGCAAGAGCACTCTCCTCAAACTCGCTCTACCCACCGTCGAATAGGAATCTATCAAACAAGGAGATTGACAGGTACCTTAAACAAATGGACAAGACAATCAAACGAACAATGGACAGTACGATACCTAGGTATCGACCAACTGAAAACGTGTTCCGCAGTGCAACAATCGACGCACTGCATGTACAAAAAAATAGACTGCTTACAAGACTAAAAAACTTGTATAGACAGTTTAATAACAGACAAAACTCGGAGGTTAGGACGCTGAAATCGTTAATAAAGAACCTCCAAATACTAATTAGAGCAAATTTAGGGGGTCGGCTAATTTGCACTGGGGCAACAAGATTCTGGCTATCAAGTCTGATAACCCGAGTATGTTCCCCCAGATTAATAAAATATTTCGGAGGAACGATGTCAACGAACTTCCGTGTCTGAAAATCCCCCGAACAACGAACAATGAACGCTTACTTACAGCAACAAGAATAGATCCAAGGGACGCTGTCGATGATGACGACTTTTTTGTGATCGAACATCCGCAGGAGAAAGTGGAGGCCATTGGAACTATTTTCGAGGATGTGTACAACGTAAATGTTAGCATTCGCCCGAACCACGACCTGGAGAATAGAGTCCTTATGCACAACTTCTACCTTCGAAATGATATAGAGCACTGGCGATCAGAGAAAATAAATTTTACCGGGTTCAATGACGAAAACTTGGCAAACAATGCCATCGCCAATGAAAGGGTTCACCCCCTGTACGTATCGAAGGAAGAACTCCAAACGATCTTCGCATCATTGAGAAAGAAGAAATCAGTGGGAATCGATGGAAAATCGAACATTGTGCTTCGACATCTTCCTCTAGAAGCGGTGGAAATTTACGCCACCCTGTCCAATAATGCACTGAATAATGCACATTATCCAGAGCATTGGAAAACAGCAGTGGTACAGCCGATCCCCAAAAGGGGAAAGGACACCTCCAATCCGGCAAATCTACGGTCGATAAGTCTCCTTCCGAATAGCAAGGTATTCGAAAAAGTGATCAATAGAGCCTTGATTAAGTGGGTTGAGGACAATAATATAGTTCCGGATAACCAATTCGGTTTCAAGGCGGGCCAAGATACAATACATGCCGCGTCTAAACTGGTATCTGATATCCAATGGAACAAAAGCAAGAACCAATGCACGGGTGCCTGCCTGATTGACTTGGAGAAGGCCTTCGATACCGTATGGTTGGAAGGGCTCTTTTACAAGTTGAGCAGGTTGGGCATAAGCAAACCACTTCTGTACATGTTGCTTAATATGCTCACCAGTAGAAAGTTCGTTGTGAAAAATGGCAATGTGACTTCAGCTGGGACGTTCGAAATTAAAAATGGTCTGCAGCAGGGTGTGGTTAATTCACCGATACTTTTCAATATTTACACGGCTGATCTGATAGGATCTCTTCAGCATGCAATACCAAACGCAGACGATTTGATTGCGTACAGATCAGGACCAAAAATCGAGGTCATTGCAACACTCTTGCAGAGTGTCTTCGATAAGATTCAGCGATATTGCATCGACTGGAAGTGAAGATCAACCTTCAGAAGTCGGAAACCATTCTGTTCAGAACGCCGTTGTCTCTGGCCTCTAGGGATACCAGAAAGAATTGGCGAAAGTTTTCTATAATTAGACAACACGGGCGTCCACTTGCGTGTCAAAACGTGGTCAGATACCTTGGACTTTGGCTAGACCAATATCTATATTTTAACAAACATGTAGATGCTGCTCTGGCCAGAGCCCGAGCTGCCTTCGCCCTTACAAAGAGACTTTTTTATAGCAAGCAACTCGTTGCAAGGGTAAAGTATGGCCCTCATTCGGCCCATGCTCGCATATGGATGTCCCGTGTGGTTCAACATAGGGGCAAGTAGGATGGAAAAGATTCGGGTGTTTGTGAGGGCCTACCTTCGGGCGTGCCTTCACTTGTACAGAACACCAGAGTCTCAGTACAAAAAATTCTATTCCAATGAGGTCCTATACAAAAGGGCGGATATGATAAGAGTGAACAATTTCCTGATCTTCGGGGCTTATTACCCCAACCATAGGTACCATGAGAGAGTGCGCCTTAACGGCTTTGTCCCTCCAGAAGCATTCCTCTATTTCGATCAGGCAGGTCTGATCCAGGATAAATCAGTGGTGCCGTTAATCTTCCACGTTGCCCGGACAACTGAGACGTCGCACAGAGCACGCGTCTCCGATTCAGTAGATCGGTATCGGGGCGCGATATTAAAGACGTGAAGAAGCAACACCAGCAATTCTGGTGGTTACTAGAGAGAGATCCCTCGTCGATCCCTTTTGATCTGGGGTAGGTCCAGTACGGCAAAGTTGGCCGCCATATTTTTGTCTTGGCCGGCTTACATAGTTTTTAGGTGTCTAGGTTAAGTAGTTTAAGTTTATTTATACGGAAAAAAAATTAAATTAAACACAGCACTTGGATATGTCAAAAAAAAAAAGTGCATATTTGATTATGCATGTAGTTAAGTTAGGTTAAGGCTTATTTTAAGGTAGCATTTAAGTTTTATATATAAGATCAAATAAACAGTACCGTTACTAAGATTTTTAAAATGAAAAATTTTTCTTTGTCATAATTGTTATTTAAGTAAAATAGTAATAAGTAATAGATTAAGTCGAAAGACATAGATAAGGATTAAGTTTAGCTTAGAGCGCCCGCATAGGGCCAGTAAGTTAGAATAAGATAGTTAAGTTGGTTAAACTAGTTTTAAGCTTTTTTGTCTAGCATGTAAGTATAAAAGAATTAAATTAATAAAAACTAAAAAAAAAAAAAACAGTGGTTTGGTTTGTATGGGAGAGCGGAAAAAACTCTGTTAAATCTGAACTATTTAACGGATTTTAATGAAATTTGGCAAACGTATTAATATTAGTATTGTACGTTTTTGGTCAAAAAAAAAGTTATTGACATTTTTCTAAAATTTGAGGGTCCTGATGTTGAACCGAAATAAAAGTTTTTTTTTTAGTAAAATCTGAACTTTTTATTTTGAATAAAATATTATAAACTATTATTATACACATAAACAAAACAAATACTTCCAAATTAATATATAAAACATAAATAAAACATTTGCATTCAATTAATAAATAGTATAAAAAAAAGTAGTAGTACTCGTAGTTACCTATTTTATAATGCTAAAATGAGGTCTCTAGCGCCTGCACTACATTTGCCTGTGGCCTTAAGCCTGTTATTAGTGGAACCGAGGATATGAAGATACGATGCATCACATCTTCAATGTGAGCAATTCGGCTGCATTTTCTCGAATTAAAACTGCGGTAGACTTTATAATTTCGGCATTCTTGGGCTTCCTCAGAGAGTGATCCAACAGGAAATGCACAATCTTTAATGATTTCTTCTCCATGGATCAAAACCTTATGTACGGTTGCTGGCATGTTCTACCATTTATAATTCTCAACAAAAAGTTGTGCAGTTTCCCACGCATATTCTGCAAATTTTTTGAAATCCACTTTTTCATTCGATGTTATTACTTCAAGAATAACAGCAAACCGCCGAATTAGGTCTTCACTGACTTCAGTGATTTCTGAAGTCATTGTTGGATTGGCAAAGAACCTCCTGGATGTGTTGCCATCATTACTTGTCCCCGCACCCTGTTTTACAACATCAACAATGATGCTGTCTACCCGTCTAGCATTGTGAACATGAGTTCGTGATTGATTGCCTATTTGAACTATCGTATGAGATAAATTACTGATTTCCGTGACAATTCTTTGTTTCTCGTCTCGTATGATTTCTGCAGTTTCTTTAACAAAAGAAAATTGGATGCCTCTGCAGTATCTTGTAGATGATGGTCGATCGTTATTCCACACAATAGTATCCTTATTATCGCTCATAGTCATTTGAATTGGTACCAAAGATGTCATAAACATATTAGCGTCCGAAGTTTATTTGTTTGTACTGGGGTTGTCCTGAGGCACCATCACATCCCCATTTAGTGTATAGTCTTAAACATGAAACACTTTTATAAGGCATTATTAATTCTTAAAGGTCATACAAAATTAAGCAATACACAACAGAAACAAAGCAATCAAAATTTAAAAAACAATAAAAAAATTTTTTGTTTTTCATTTATATGGAAAACGCAACAGGAAAAACCCTTTCACAGACAAAAATCAGAAAAAAAAAAAAAACTTTTTTTTTATTTTTACTTGCCCCTACATTTTGCGTGAAATCAAAAAAAAACTGTAGGATTATCCCTAATCCTTTTGATTATTCTTTATTAAGCTCTATCATATAACTAAAACTATCATAAAATAATAATATTTTTCCATATATTTTTTCCAAGAAAATTGAGTGGAAAGTTGAAAAATTTCGAATTTCTCAGACCTGGCTCAATGTATTAATTTTATTTTATTTTTTAAATAAAGGTACACATACAACCAGTACGTTCTGACAATTAGTACCGCAGAAATTATAACTTTTTGATATATATCACCGTCAAGAGTGAATTTTTTTAAACCCGATTCAGTGAGACAAATTTGAACATAACTCCGAAATACGCAAGAATATGCACTTGATTTTTCCTGTGCTGTAACTTGAAAGTATGGAGCACATGTTGATATACGTCATTATGCGTAGCTTGGCGTAGCTAATTTTAAAACTCAAAAAGTTTTCATCAAAACCATTTTTTTTAGTACCTATGTTTGAGGCTACTTATATAAGGCTTTTTTTATGAATTATCTTTTTTTTTAATTTTAAATAGTCAAGAATAGACCAATAAAGTGATATATAAAGATACAGAATTTATTTTAAGGAACTTCGGAAAAAGACATATAAAATTTTGTTGAAAATATGGTTCGCGACTTGAATATTTTTTTTTTTTACTTTGAGGGCTTGTAAATAAGTACATAAAATATATATATTGAAAAATACTACTAAATCATACGCCATCATCGGGTGATGTAAGAGTACTTAGACATAAAACTAAAAAGGCTACTTTCTCCAAAGACCTTTTTCCGCTCTCAAACCATTGTGCGCCGTGAGTTCGCTAATTGGGCGCTGAAAATGTTGGCCGGAGATCCAGATTTTGAGCAAAAAATTATCTTCTCGGACAAGGCCCATTTTTGGCTCAACGGCTATGTCAACAAGCAAAATTGCCGTTATTAGAGCGACCACAATTCACAAGTGTTCGACCAAGCATCAATGCATCCACAAAGATTGACTGTTTGATGCGGTTTATGGCACGGCGGCATCATCGGACCTTATTTCTTTCGAAATAAGGAAGGAGACACCATTACCATCAATGGTTCTAGGTATAGAGCGATGTTAACCGACTTTCTGTGACCAGAGCTCGACAACATCGATATATCCGAGCTGTGGTTCCAACAAGAAGGCGCTACATGCCATACAAGAGTCGCAACGCTCGAAGTGGTGAAGGAGAAATTTGGCGACTGGGTCATCTCACGGCGAGCGTTCATCAATTGGCCGCCGCAATCATGCGACTTAACACTCCTCTATTATTTTCTCTAGGGCTATGTCAAGTCCTTAGTCTACGCTAACAAGCCAACTACTTTGAACGAGCTCGAGGCCAACATTCGATAAGCTATTACCGGAATAACGCCGCACATATTGGACCGAGTCATCAAAAATTGGACCGACCGCTTGAAGCACCGCCAGCGAAGCCGAGGTGGTCATTTAAATGATGTGCAATTCCGTACTAGAATGAATGTAGCTTCACAATAGAGCTAGAATCAATTTGATATCTCACACCGTTGTTGTTTTATTTAAATTTATTTTCCTATCGTTCTTATCTGGTCACCCTATATATGTTATCTCTGCAATTTTTACGCAAGAGAAGCAAGATGTATAGCACTTTATTGCGAAATACTCAATTCTCAAGAAAATACGAATAATCGACTTTGGTGCAAACTTATTGCAAGGAGAGGACGCGATGCGCATTTTAAACGGGTGACGATAGATTTACTCTATAAATACATAATTTCGTGTAAAAGAACCCATCACAAGCAAGATAGCGCACGACCGGCTCAGTTGGTATTGTCATGTTCAAAAGAGAGATCCTTCGAACCCCGTCAAAAAGGCAATATCAATCTACGTTCCTACACAATCGCGCAAAAAGGGCAGACCAAAAAACAACTGGATCACACAAATGCAAAAACGCCAGCATTCGATTGGCCTCAGTGCCGAAGTGATTCGAAACCAGGAAGTCTGCCGGATTAGGGATGCAGTAAAGTGGGAGGGTTGTGATCCTTCTACTCCGGATCATAACTTCGCCGTAATGAGAAAAAGAAATACACAACGACTGGATTACAATACAGGCGACGCATAGTCGAAAGCGATTTCAATTTATATTTTTGTTTTTTTCGTCTGATCTTTAACTTAACTCTTTTACTACATATATACTCTCATATGTACTTTTATGAATATAAATGTCAATCTTGTAGACTCTCTAAGCTAAACCAAACAGACCTAGAAATTGTAAACAATTTGTACAAACATTTTTTTCATGAATGAAGTAAACAGTTTCTATAACTAACTGTACTACTGCTTCGGATTTTAGAAACCTTATGTACCAAATTTCATTTATACTATATTATTCAAATAATTATGTTATTTTTGAATGAATTTCCTTTTTTTAGTATGTAAAAAAAGTTTGTAAGATTTGTAGGCAATATGAAATAAATGAAATGATGATTGTGCTTAAATTTAGCTGGTCTTATATTTATTGGACGCAAACTTTTGATCGAAGAGTTGGCAGAGTGAAATTTTTACGCAACTGAAGGTGAGGTGAACACTATCTCTTATTTTCTGAGTCTTACTTATTTTTGAATGCTTAATAAAGTGCAATTTCAGTAAAACTATTTCTTTTTTATTTTCAAAATAAGTTTTTGACATTACCTGGGATAATTTCACACAAAACCTTTCAGCTAAACTAAAATGCACAGAATCTTAGTAAGCAACAACAAAAGGAAGGAATTGTACCATGAATTAGGGCAAATTAAACTCAAATGAGCTTCGCTTTTAATTTCACTTAGCATTTATTATATCCTCTGGACTATAAATGCATGTATTAGTATAATTAACAGTTACCTTAGCGCATTTGGTTTGGTTTCAATCATTTGAGGAAAAATACCATAAATAATCAAAATTCAAACATACATACGTTACGTACCTTCATCGGAAAAACCAAGTAAGTTAATACAGAGAACTATGCCATTTCCCTGCGCAAAAGCTATTACCTTCATAACTAAATGGTTAAGAAGGGAACATAAAAGGTTGTAGGACAAAATATAAGTTCTCGATTTATTTATTTAAATGTTTTGTTTTCTTTTAATAATAATTTTCAGGCCTAGTTCCTCCAAGGACGAGAATTTGCCACCGTGGATATATGAGGCGGAAGAGCTTGGCCATCGAAATAAATGCAACATATATGAAGATGCTTGCCCAGAAGGACTTTTAAATAAAATGTCTATTGTACTGTGATTCCCTGCTGACTGTTTGTTTATATTTATATACAATAGTGCGAGTATGTGTTATTATTGTACCCAACATTTATTTTCTAGATTTAACTTAACTTATTTACTTCATAAATATTATTTATTATTTATTTCATAAATAAATTTCAGTCTAATGTCAATTTTTATATTTGTTTTTGGTATATATTACTATAACCCCGGAGAGTGTGGGTGGACTATTATTTTGTATAATCATTCCGATTGTGATAATGTTAAAATATGCTGTATAGCCCATTGCGCTAACAGTTCCAGAACCTTCTGCGGATATATTCGTAGGATGACATTGCCTGGTTGTCAAAGATAAAAAATATATTTATTTATATTTTCAAATGACCTTGAAAAATAAGGGCTATTTAAATCGCGGTTCTTATTTTTAAAATTTGTACTAACAATATGTATGTATGTATCACATAACAGTGTAGAATAGCGTGTGCAATTTTGTGGGAGTGATTTTATAGCTAGGTGTGTCCCTTTGAATGGGATCAAATGGCTATAAATTTAAAACAGTGAAAGATATCGAACAAATTATAATAAACAGCACGTAACTATTTTTTTTTATTTTTTGCCGGCAATATTTTTAGTTTGTTCAGTTGAAAATTTATAATGGCTTTCTTAAATAGGTTTTTATGCAGTTCAATTTCAACTTCAGATTATAATTGCTTACAGTGTAAGATACTAATCTTGTAAATTAGAATTAGCCTTTACATGGAATTTCAAAAAGCAAGATAAATTAGGAGTTTAAATATTTAATAAGTTATGGTTAAATGCATAAATGTAATTAATAAAATAAAAATAAATAAATATTAAATATTTTGAAGCTAACAGCCCATATTTTGCCTAACCCCGCGCTCTGCGCCGCACGAATGGTTGGGACCTACAGTTCTATGCCGTATCCGAAATGGATTTTTTTCTATTGAGAGAAGTTTTTCATAAAAATTTTACTTTCGAATGTTTGTCAGACATTGGCGAGAGGTGTGACCGTGAGAAATCTTTTTTTTTTTTGTGTGTTTTCTGTTCTTTTTTTTTCAATATGATTACAAAATAATAATAAAAAGACCAAAGGTATGACCATAATATGAGCAAAATAAAATAAAATCAAGTACACGACTGGATCGCACGAACTCAAATTTGAAATCCAATTTTTCGAACAAAACCGATTGAGGTATAGCCGAGAAATATCTAATTTTTAAAAACCACATCAAATTTTATCAAAATCATTAGAGACGTTTTCGAGAAAATCGATTTTTCAAAATCGGATATTTAAAAAGTACCGTTAGTTTTGAAGTTAGAATAAAAATTCAGATTTCGCCCCGAATGCGAATCCACCGATTCCAAATATGAAGTTTGAAGAAAAATCCTCCTGCGGTTTAGGGTGCATTCGATGCACCCAGCCATTCATACATACAAACAGAATTGAAAAATCCACTTTTTTTTAGATTCTTTACTATTGTAGTACCACGTTTGACCCAAATCTTGATATCGAACATTTTCAGGAAACCATTATAGGCGCAAGTAAAACATACTAACGACAGAACGAAATATACAGGAAAGTTACAATCCGTCTAGACAGATCGTATGATACCCTTATTCCCCATCTTGTAACTCACCTCTATTAAAGTAAGCGTGGCGTTATGTTAATCGAATGCAGTGATATTTTCCTATACACAGGATATTTACTTGATTTTTAAGAAATTGTATCACAAAACTGTTGTTGCAAATTTTTCTAAGCAGAAAGTGAGAGTGTCACCTAAAATTCATTGCCGAAGTTCACGGATTCTGATGAAAATCTTTACCATCACCGCAAATAGTTTTGGAATATGTTTTCTTAAGAAAACGCTCCCAGTCAACATCTATATGTTTTTTTACAATATTTTTCAGTTTCTAGCGCACAAATAAGAAAAAAAACTAATTTGTTTGAAAAGTGGAGGTGTCCGTAGGCTGTTTTCAAAAATGTTTTCACTTGTACTGCTACGGATTCTAGGAAGCTTATATACCCAATTTCATGTTCTGCGTTCAAAATGTAAGACCCAAAAAGTTTGTTATATCGACATGTCACCCAATTATATGGAATATCAATACTCTTTGTAAAAGAAAACTACACAGCAAAGGTACAATGCCCTGATATCATATCGCCCATCTTTTAACTCACCCCTAATAAAGTGATCCTGGCGTTGGTAAATTTTAAAACAGATGCCATGACATATTTCTATACAGAGAATATTTCCGCGATTTTAAAGAAATGTTATCACAAAACTGTTGTTATAACGTTTTTTTAGCAGAAAGTTGGCGTGACTCCCAAAATTTGTAACGCAAGTTCACGGATTCTGACGAGTTCATAATAAAACTTAACCATCGCCATACACAACTTTGAAAAAGCAATATGTGGTGTTTTTTTAAGAAACGCACCTCACAAAGTTTGCGTGGTCATGTATAATGTATGGACAAGATGTAAAGAAAGTTAATGTCTCCACATCTTAACAAAACAATCTCTTTCTGGCAAAAATATTGAGAATTTTTTTTTTTTTTAAAGTATAGTGGTATTCTAGAATGCTTATATAGTTTTTAGTTAAAATTTACAAAATGATACGATTTTTCAGCAGCGAGCCAAACAAAATATTCAATTTATCATATACCTATGTATGTATGTACATATATTAAAGTTCCTTAACCACGATTTCTTGTTGTCGTTTCGTCTGCTACTTCTTCTTTTTGATAATATTTACAACGTCAAAAATGTTAAAGGCTTTAACTGGAAGATCATTCATAATGTATTCTTTGGTACATGAAGGCCTTTCCAGCTTGTTTTCATAAGTGTAACATTGAATCTTCTCGGAATTTAATTTCTGGCACACTCCTCGGTAACCGTCGGAATCCAGACGTCATTGCGCAGTGACGTTACCTTGAATGTCGATGCCAACGTTCCTTTGAGGAGGCAATGCAATTTATTATAATCCAAAATTCCAATTATGTTTATTGGGGGCGGATAACGTAATTTTATTTGGATTTGTTTCGGTGGCGACTCCTTTCGTTTGTCTTCCCTTTGTGGCTCGACTTCAAGAACCGGCTCTTCGTTTTTTACTTGGTCTTTTCTTCTTCCGTGTGATATTCATGGCTAGCTGAGCGGGGTAGGGTACCTCCGCGTTCTTTTTGGAGTGACAGTTCTTTAGAGCCTTATTTTCTTCTTGGAGTAGATCTACCTCTTTCTTAAGCTCTTGATAGAGTAACTCCATTTTATTAAGCTTCACACGGAGTTCGTTGTTTACCTCCTCAAAGGCTTTGCGTTCCGCTTTTGCGCACTTCTTTTCCCGGATACATTCGGTCTTGGTGGTGGCGATCGAGATACCCTTGAGCTTTTTGTAAAAGGGTCAAAGGACTGCAATAAATGGCTCTCCCCAGAATCCGTAGAGCCGACCTCAGTAGAGGGTGGATTTTCCAGTAAACCTGGACTGCCACCTGGGGTAGTATTATATCTTTTTGAATTGTTAATTGCATGTTTTATATACGCTACACACAATATACGGAGGGTGGATTTTATTCGCTTCATATGACAGGCATGTCTACCTCGGCTATATTCTGACCCCTATCCGAAGGGCGAGCAATTAAGTGCCACGCAATTCAAAAATAAACTAAAACTTGACAAGTAAAAATTGTGGTTCCAAAATGTAAAACAAAGTTCAATGATATTACATAAGTTGAATGACTTAACAAACCCATAACTTATAATGGGTTAGCAAAGTCCAGGATCATCTAATGATACGAGGATTCGACCGGAATCCTTGCATGTGTTCTTACTCGGTTGGGGATCTAGACCTTCCCAATGACCTCGAGGTGCGCCTCTGACCAAACTTCGCCTAATCTGGAGGATTTCGACTTTGCTCGAAATATTGTCGTAGCTAGTACGCGGTTCCAGTATCTCGATATTCACAAGGGAACTAGAATATAGAATAACTATATCTGCAGACTGTATAACGGCGACGACGAATCGAATCCCGCTGTCAGGCAAAATGAACCATTCAGCATGAACGATGTTAATCAACAATTCCGTCCACCCGATAAAGACGAAGAGGAGATATCCATATCTAAACATAAATCCAACAAAGCTGCTGGAGCTGACGGCCTAGCTGCTGAACTGTTCAAAGCGGCTGGCGATGACTTGGTAAGGAGCATGCACCAGCTCATCTGTAAAATATGGTCGAACGAAAGTCTGCCCGATGAATTTAACTTCAGTATTATTTGCCCGATCCTCAAGGAAGGAGACCCTCTGAACTGTGCCAACTACAGAGGTACCAGTCTCCTTAACATCGCTTATAAGATTCTATCTGACGTATTGTGTGAACGATTGAAGCCGTTCTTCAACAACCTGATCGGTCCATAACAGTGTGGCTTTAGGCCTGAAAAGTCCACCATCGACCAAATGCCTTTGAAATATCAAGCGCAACCGTTTTAGTTTCGCCGAAGTGATGGAGAGATTGATTCCACTTCTCAGTAAGATATGACATCAAGTCACCAGTGAACCTGTTGCAATGAAAACCATACTGCCGGTCATTAAGGAGTTTTCGTGAATCTAGATATTTCATTTCAGCTGGTAAATGAGCCTACACTTATACCGGTCATTGAAAGTCATTCCGCCAACACCTTGGACATGTTTCTTACTTCTCACCCTGATAAATACACCATTGATGTTCTAGCGCCTCTAGGTCGGTCTGACCATAATATCGTATCAGCTAAATTCTCGTACACTGACCACTCAGTTAAAGAAAAAACTCCTAAAGGAAAAGTATGGCAATACGAGAAAGCCAACTGGAGTGGCCTCAATAGCTTCTTTAGGAGTTTTAACTGGTCGCTATGCTTCCTCGATAGCGATGTGGATGCCGCTGCTGATATGCTCACTAACACTATACTCTTAGGTATGAATGACTAACAGAATAAAGAGCATTAAACCTAAGGCAAACTCGTAGTTTGACCAGAGCTGTAAAGAGGCTATCAGGTTAAAAGAGGTAAGTTTTCGGTCTTATAAAGCCAACAAATTTGAGGAAAACCGAAAGAAGTTTATACAAGCCAGAAAAGACTGCAATGCCCATATTCGACGTGCAAAATTCTTACATGACCAAAAATTTAGGCAAAAAATCCTACAATGTCCCAAAGGTAGTAAACATTTTTGGGCATAAGCCAAACTGCTTGCTGCTCACTTTGCTGTGAATTCCACGCTGCCAGATAATGCTTTGTCTCCACCTGTATTTGAGAGCGTCAAATTTTCCATGGTACAAGTCCACTTTCGCACTCGTACAGTTGCAGGAGTACCCAGAGGTCTTAACATACACAAATCCGCTGATCCAGATGGTATACCCCCATAGTTTTGAAGAGGTGTTCTTCTACGATGGCAAAACCTCAGCGTAAGCTTTTCTGTTTATCCTACTTTTCAGGGTTCTTTCCGAGTAGATGGAAAACAGCATTTGTCCAGCCCGTCCCTAAAAAAGGCGAATCTTCTTCCCTGTCCAATTACCGACCCATTGCACTTACGTCCCTTCTTCCCAAGGTTATGGAAACGCTGATAAATCGTCAGCTTATGAAACATCTCGATTTACGAAAACTCCTTAATGACCGGCAGTAAGGCTTTCGTAGCAACAGGTCCACTGGTGATTTGATGGCATATCTCACCGAGAAGTGGGACCAATCTCTCCATCACTTCGGCGAAACCAAGATGGTTGTGCTTGATATTTCAAAAGCTTTTGACAGAGTTTGGCTCTTTTGTCGAAAATGCGTTTCGGGGCGTTCAACACAAGTTGTTTTAGACAGCTTCAAGTCTGCAATTCACCAAATAAATGCTGGTGTTCCCCAAGGCTCTGTTTTGTCTCCGACTCTCTTTCTTATTTTTATAAATGATCTCTTGTCTGCAACTTCTAATCCAATCCATTCCTTCGCTGATGACAGTACCCTCAGTTTTTCATATTCGTTCCCTAACTCACATCCTTGCTCTTCAGCCGTAGAAGGAGAACGGCAACGCATGTTAAACACATTAAATTCCGACCTGGACAGCATAATTAAATGGGGTTCAACCAACAGAGTGGAATTTAATGCTTCCAAAACACAATACTGTCTTCTGTCTTTCAAGCGGATCCAAAACCCTCAACCATTATCCATGGATGGTACTTGCATCATTTAAACCGAAAGACTTGCCATTCTCGGTATGTGTACTAATAACCATCTTCGATGGAATGGTCACATATTCGAGGTCGCCAAAAATACTGCAAAATGTCTAGGATACCTTAAACGGTGCAAGAAATATTTTACCCCATCTGATCTGGCTTCAATTTATAAGGCATTCATCCACCCTAAGCTGGAATATAACGCCCATGTCTGGTCTGGTGCACCCAAGACCGTTCTGCACATTCTTAATAGGGTACAAAATCACGTGTTAAGACTTATAGGTGATAGAGACATTGTGAATTCCATTCATTCACTAGAACATCGGAGAAATGTCTCCTGTCTCTCCCTGTTTTATCGCTTTTTAAATAAAAAATGCTCCAGCTGCATTCCCCCCTTCAAAATTTCACCCGCAATACGCGACATACTTCGAATGCACATCAGTTCACCCTAAAGCCTAACATCGGTCGTACTGTTAAATATAGGGATTCGTTTATAAGTCGAACGACACGAATGTGGAATGATCTACCAAGCTCTGTATTTCTCCATCACTACAGCCCTCAAACATTTAAAGCCAACGTGCACAGACTTCTCCTCTGTTTCTCTTCCCCTTTTCCTTAAAAGCCCGTGACCTGTAACAGTATAAAGGTATTCATATTCCTTTTGGCGCGCGCGAATTAAAAAAAAAAAAGATATTTCATAAGCTGACGATTTATCATCGTTTCCATGACGTTGGAAAGAAGGGACGTAAGTGCAATGGGTCGGTAATTGGACAGGGAGGAAGATTCGCCTTTTTAGGGACGGGCTGGACAAATGCCGTTTTCCATCTACTCGGAAAGAACTCTGAAAAGTAGGATAAACAGAAAAGCTGACGCAGAGGTTTTGCCGGCGTAGAAGAATATCTCTTCAGAACAATGGGGGGATACCATCTGGACCAGCGGATTTGTGTATGTTAAGACCTTTGGGTACTCCTGCAATTGTATGAGTGCGAAAGTGGACGTTACTGAATTTGACGCTCTCAAATACAAAGCTTTATCTGGCAGCGTGGAGCTCGCTGAAAAGTGAGCAGCAAACAGATTGCCCTTGTCTAAGGTTTGTATAAACTTCTTTCGGTTTACCTCAGGTTTGTTGGCTTTATATGACCGAAAACTTACTTCTTTCAGCCTGATAGCCTCTATACAGCTCTGGTTAAAACACGAATTTGCCTAATATCTAAGAGGATAGTAATCAGCTGCGGCATCCACGTGTATCGAGGATGCATAGCGACCAGTTAAAACTCCTAAAGAAGCTATTAAGGCCGCTCCAGTTGGCTTTCTCGTATTGCCATACTTTTCTTTTAGGAGTTTTTCTTTAACCGATCGAGTTACATCGGAGACTGCACTTCCTTTCGCCATAGCCGGCCCCCACTACCACCCTCACTATGCGCCATTTTATAATTGTAACGGCACTTCCTAACGGATTCGCCTTCTTCCCACCCCTCCTCATGCAGAGCCAACGTGATTCGGTGCACGCGCATCTCACATGCTCATTGAAACACGCGCAAACTTTTTTAAAACGCATAAGCATATTTGCGCTACACGCACAGACGAAAAATAATAACTTGACACCTGCATTCCATTCCCACAGAAAAGTGGCTTGGTGCAGAGATAATAATAAATCGCATTCCATTCCCACAGGAAAGGGGCTTTAGGCAGTGTCATCAAAATTACTTGTAGAAAAGTTCAAGTGAAAAAAGTAAAATCAGTTGTTAGGTGCAAGTCGTGAAGTTAAGTTCTTTTTGTTAGCTTTAATTTTAGCTTAAGAGTTCCTTGAAAATAAAGTTTTTTTTTATAACGGATTCTTCCAAATATAACTTAAATGTCGTACGAGAATTTAGCTGATATGGTATTATGTCCAGACCGACCTAGGGGCTCTAAAACATCAATAGCGTATTTCTCTGGGTGTGAAGTAAGAAACAAGTCCAAAGTGTTGGCGAAATGGCTTTCAATGTCCGGTATACATGTAGTCAAAATGTTTACCTCAGCGAAAATTTCAACATACCTTCCGTTGGGTGTTGTCTGGCCTGAATGTTGAAGCCAATCCGAATTATGTATATTGAAGTCGCCCGTAATAACGATTTCAGTATGAGGGTACAAGGAGACGATTCGAGTGATGGAATCGGACAGCACATTAAATTCGTCAAAAGTTGAGTTGCTGTCCGCACTAGGGCTTCAGTAAATAAAGCAGTAGGGAATTAATTGCTTACGGACGGTGAATTTTAGCCATTTGAAATTAAATTCGTTGGAACATTGCCCATACTGTGGTGGAACTTGGTAAAAGCAATATCACTACGGACGTAAATGACGAGGCCACGGCGGGGAAAAAATAATGACACTAAGTTATATCCAGGCAGTTTTGGGTACGGTACTACTTGGTGTGGGTCTAGCCACAGCACCCACAGAATCTTGTTGGTGCTGGTTGTTGGTGCGCTCACACCACCAGAGACTTAGGCAACTGTTGTTAGCTTATTCGTAAAGACCACAGCGAACGATTGAGTACACGTGATTAGCATTTCCAGCGGCCGTACACGAGGATCACTAAATAAGAGGATTTTTGTTTACCACATGTGCATTTTCCTTCCGATATATACTATATAAATAGTTGAATGTATATGTGCAGGGTAGAGCGGAATAAATATAGACCTTACACCTCGGTGCTTAAGAATTGAGTGTTTTTATTTATGAGAACAGGTTTGACAAAGGGAATTTCCCTAAAGGGAATTTATTCATTTACATAAAAGTCTAAAAGTTGTTCATTTGATCCCCAAATGAACAACTTTTAGACATTCTCCCCGTCAGTGAACTACGTTCGGAAATAATTTACACATATTAAAATTAATTTACATAATTTATATTTAATAAATATTTATAATACGATAAATTGACTGAAACATCTATGAACGCAGCTCTGGTGGCAAAGTTGCACTTCCTTATCATCTTCGTCTCCTCTTTGTTGAGCTTGTAGTGCCCAAAACACAAGTGCAGAAAATCTGCTTGCAGTGCTGCTGGCTACTCTGCATGTGAAATCGACGTACAGATATTTTTTTTTTTGACGTGCATCGCATCGGCCGCTGTCATTTTACAGCTACGGTCACTTACGGGTACTGAATTGAAATCTCATTTGCTGTTGTGCAAATTATGTTGCTGTGAATTGATAAAAAATTAATATTACGAAATACAATAAAAGTCTGAAAGTGATATTGCTTTTATGCGTTTATCAGTCATACCGGAAATTTTAAAGAAAAGAAAAAGTCGTGTATGGACTCGATTCATTTACACAGAAGATGAAAGACAATTGCATGGATTTTTCAAAAAACTATTTTTGGTTATAAAATCTACAAATAAGGACGAATTTAGAACAGCAACTCGAATGGGAATAAATGAGTTCATGCTGCTTAAGCAATTGATTGAAAAAAGAATAACGAAAAAGGATTTGATTAGGCAATCCATCAGTGCAGAATGCAGATTAGTGATAACATTGGTGTAACAATGAAGCAATATTAAAGCAATCTATTCAATAATTAAATATGAGTTTCAGGTATGCGGGGCATGGTGTTGCCGACAGAAGTTTGGCCTGGCAATCCGGCAAATTATTTTGGAAACCTGCGAAGCTATTTGGGATGAACTAGAAGGGATTTACTTTACCCCTCCAAACGAAGCAGAATGGGAGAGTATTGCAAACGAGTTCTTTGAGAAGACTGGGATACCACATGTAGTAGGAGCTATAGATGGTAAGCAAGTGCAAATAAAGTGGCCTTCCATATCTGGATCACTTTATTTCAACTATGAACAGTATTTCAGTATTGTTCTATTGGCTTCATGCTACAGTAATTACACATTTACTGCCGTTGACATGGAAGTATATTAAAGGCAATTGGCTTTGGGAGTGCAAAGAATGGGAGAATAACATACTTTTTATGGCTGAAAGTTTGTTACATAAATTGCAGGGCAAAGATTTTTGTTTCTTACTTAATACTGTAGCATAATAATAACTACGCCCCCTAAAAATATGACGCAACAAATTCCGAAGTGACTTCATTCTGGCAGAATTTTGGTTCGTACTGTCCTTTCATTCGAGGTTCGTGTCTGGGACGAAGTCTCCACAGCTCATGTCAACGAAAGAGACGAATAATATCAGGGATAAAAGGGAATTATAACTGCAAGAATTATTTCTCTTATTCCAGTGGTCGAAGAATTTGCTAGAAGTTTCTGGCTATCAGAAACTTCTGCTATATAAGGACAGATGGCGGTCAAAAAAAAGACAGTTGGTTTAGAACCGTGGCGAAGAGATTGGAAAAGTGATAATGGGCGAAGTTGTAATTTGGTGATAAATTGAAAGTTGAGAGTGAACAAGAAAAAGTAATTAGTTTGGATTTGTGAATTAAGTAATAGAAAGGAGATAAAGTGATTTGAGAGGAAAGAGACCTTGTAAGAAAAGAATTTGCGAAGAATAGTATAGTGTGAACTTGAATTGTTCTATAGACTAGAAAATAAAGAAATAAATTTCACAGAATAATCGTTTTATCTACTCGAGCCGTAGCCAGCATATTACATTGGTGTCAGAAGCGGGATAAAACTTATTCTGTGAATAACTATTTCCGCGGTGTGAAATTGCACAATTAAAAAAAAAAAAAAAAAAAAAAACGATTTCTGTGTTGAGTTAATTAGTTGCGCAAAATGGGTCGCAAATTGGGAAAACTAACTATAACTCAACTAAAGGCAGAACTCAGTAAGCGGAACCTCGACACAACTGGGGGAAAAGATGCCCTACTGATTCGTTTGGAAGAAGCAATAACGCAGGAAGGTGAAAATCCGCATGACGTAGAGTTTGACGTGGAAGAGGAACCAGCAAGTACAGCAGCCGACCCGGGTATAACAAGTCTGCTCCTGCAACTTAAGTTAGTCATGGACGAACAAAAGAAAGCAATAGAAGATCAAAGGAATTCTATAGAACTTAAGCTGGACGAACAAAAGAAAGCGATGGACGAACAAAAGAAAGCAATGGACGAACAAAAGAATTCTCTAGAACTTAAGCTGGATGAACAAAAGAAAGCGATGGACGAACAAAAGAAAGCAATGGGCGACCAAAGGAATTCTCTAGAACTTAAGCTGGACGAACAAAAGAAAGCAATGGACGAACAAAAGAATTCTCTAGATGCTCTGGAAAGTAAACTTGATGAGCAAAACAAGAACTTGGAATCCAAATTCGAAGTGATCGAAGAGAAAATCGAGAAGGTCGAGACGCAACTCGAAAAAGTCGAAATTAGATTCGATGAAAATTTTGAGAAACATGAAACTCAGTTCGGGAAGATAGAGACTCAATTTGAAAAAGTGGATACGAAATTCGAGATAGTAGGAAAGCAAGTCGAAAATCTTGCTAAGGAGCTCAGCAACGTGAAGAGACAGAAAGCACGGGAATATTCCACTGACGGTCTGAGAAGAAAGGAGATGCAGCCTCCTATCTTCGATGGTCAAACATCATGGCCAATTTATAAAAGGCAATTCGAAGCGGCCGCAATGACCAATAGCTGGGACGATGAAGAGAAGTCCATTGCACTCACACTTGCACTGAGGGGTCCAGCTGCGGAGCTCTTGCAGACCATCCCGGAAGATAAACAGCAGAACTACGACTCTCTGGTTCAGGCTATCGAGATGCGGTTTGGGGATGAACACATGCAGCAGGTGTACAGGGTTCAGCTGCGTAGTCGAGTCCAGAAAAGGGGGGAAACGCTCCAACAGTTGCAAGCGGATATAGAGCGACTAGCCCATCTTTCATACCCTAAAGCCGGTGAGGAGCTTATCAACGAAATGGCGGTGGAAGCTTTTATTCAGGCCATAGAGGACAGACAACTGCAAATGGCTGTAAGGATGGCTGAAAAGCGAACACTCCCCGAGGCATTGGCATTCGCTCTGTCAATGAAGGCTGCGGACCAAGCATACCAGGGAATACACCGTGTCAGGGAAATGTCCGTCGTGGAATGCTCATGCCAGAGAACAGCCGTCTTGGATGAAGACAAAGCTCGCGGAAGTCAAATCCGTTGCTGGAATTGCAACCAAACCGGACACCTACAACGGCAGTGCAGAAGTGCACCTAGACGAGGAAATTGTCCACATTGCGGAAGTAGGAGAAGCAGAGAGGAAGCATCTGGCGGTGATAACATTCATCCTGTCAGTCAGACTTCCCAAAACCAGCAGTCGGGAAATGCGTAAGGACCAACTTCGCGGGGCAGAAGTTGGTTACTGGAATCGAGGCCCCCAGGACCACCATTCAAGTTTCGCAAACCAAACGGGGTAACAAGAGCCTGACAGTGGAGGCACTAATCAACAAGAAGAAGTGCGTAGCCACCATCGACACAGGCGCCACTGCCTCCATTGTAAGAAGAGATATTGTCAGAAGCGCCTGGCTGCACAACACCAACAGCTACTGCCTGAAGACTGCAACAGGGGAAATGGCGAAAGTGTTTGGAGAAGTTCGTCTTACGATTACTCTGGCGGGACTTACGTTCTCCCATGCGTTTCTGGTGGCAGATATATGCGACGAGTGCATCATCGGAATAGACTTCATGAAAGCAAATGAAGTAATCCTGGACATCGGGATGCAAGTACTGAGGTATCGAAATGTGGAGATTCCGATGGTGTACGGAAACGAGAGTGCCGTAACTCTCAGGACAGTCATCAGCAAAGACGAAGTTTTGCCGCCGTCTTCAGAGACAATCATTTGGACGAAGCTGGAAGGTGATCTTGGGAGCCACCGATTCTACATAGTAGAACCAGACCCAGAGAAGAATTCTCAAGACTACATCGTGGGAAAGACGTTAGTCGAACCAAAGAACACCATGGTTCCAGTAAGAGTTTTGAACGCAAGACCACACACTGTCAAACTAAGGCGAGGGGAGGTGACTGGAAAATGCACGCCGATTACCGCCGTCGCAACAATATCTGAACGTGATGCTCCAAAACCTCTCCCATCACCTTGGACAGCGGAAACGAGAGAGACGATTCTCCAGTCCAGTGAGCTGAATCAGGAGCAGCGAACTATGGCAGAGAATCTTATCAATGAGTACGCTGATGTATTTGCCTCACAGGACGGTGAATACGGCCGAACACACCTGGTAGAACATCGAATAGACACTGGTGATACTAGACCAATTCGTCAGCCTGCTAGGCGCCTTCCATTGGCAAAGCAGACAGAAGTTGCAGAGATGGTGTCGGCAATGGAGAAAGAAGGTCTGATTGAAAGTTCCAAAAGTCCGTGGGCATCACCGGTTGTACTGGTTAAGAAGAAAGATGGCAGCACGCGGTTCTGCGTGGACTATCGGCAGCTCAATTACGTCACCAAGAAAGACAGCTACCCTCTGCCACGGATTGACGACACGCTAGACACACTATCAGGAGCCCGATGGTTTTCCACTCTCGACTTGAAGAGTGGCTACTGGCAGGTACAGATCCATCCAGAAGACCGGGAGAAAACCGCCTTTACCGCAGGAAATGGGCTATGGCAATTCACGGTAATGCCATTCGGGCTGTGCAATGCTCCGGCGACTTTCGAGCGATTGATGGAATGTGTCCTGCAAGGGTTAACATGGAAAACCTGTTTGGTATACTTGGATGATGTCATCGTCGTAGGAAAAACGTTTGCGCAACACCGAGACAATCTAAGGGATGTATTTCAAAGGCTTCGAAGTGCCCACCTGAAGCTCAACCCCAAGAAGTGCGCCCTGTTTAGAGCGGAAGTCAAGTACCTGGGACACATAATTTCAGCGAAAGGAGTGAGAACCGATCCGGAGAAGGTCGAAGCGGTGAAAAACTGGCCAGTCCCCAAAGACAAACACCAACTAAGGAGCTTCCTGGGCCTAGCCACCTACTACAGACGGTTCGTGAAGGATTTTGCCGGGATCGCAAAGAACCTGCACCAGTTGACGGAAAAGGGAAAACAATTCAAATGGTCAATTGAGTGCGAGAAGAGCTTCAAGGCACTTAAACAACGGCTATGCGATGCCCCGATACTGGCTTACCCCACTCCCGGGGAAACGTTCGTTGTGGATGCAGATGCTAGTAATGTCGGGGTAGGAGCCGTACTCTCCCAGGTGCATGACGGCCAAGAGAAGGTGGTTGCGTACTTCAGCAAGGTGCTCTCTAAGCCAGAAAGGAACTACTGCGTGACAAGGCGGGAACTTCTAGCTTTGATCTTGGCTACGAAGCATTTTCACAAATACCTCTACGGGAGGAAGTTCGTTCTTCGCACAGACCATGCAGCATTAAAATGGCTATTACAGTTCAAGAGTCCTGAGGGTCAGGTCGCAAGATGGATCGAAAGGCTGCAAATCTACGACTACGAAATACAGCATCGTAAAGGAAAACTCCACTCTAATGCGGATGCACTGTCCCGGAGACCATGCAGAACGGATTGTAAACATTGTGCGCGTCAGGAAGAACGGGAGCTGGTTTCCATCCAAAGAATGAGAGCCGAACCTATCGCCGGCTGGAGCGTAGATGAGATCCGGAACGCTCAGAAGGAAGACCCGGATATCGAGCCGATTCTGGCCTGGAAGGAGAACATGGAGAAACCGGATCATCAGGACATCTCTCACAGAAGCCCGACCTTAAAGGCATATTTTGCGCAGTGGGACTCCCTCCATGTCCAAGAAGGTGTTCTGAGAAGAAAATGGGAATCCTCCGACGGAAAGTCGTTTGTAATGCAGCTTGTCGTACCACGGACGAGGGTCAAGGAGGTGTTACAGGAAATGCATGGCGGGGCGACCGGAGGCCACTTGGGAGTGAATAAGACGTTAGAAAAGGTACGAGAACGTTTTTATTGGTTAAAAGCGAAGGAAGATATCGAAGACTGGTGCAGAAAATGCGACGTGTGTGCAGCTAGCAAGGGTCCGAGAATCAAAACTCGAGGTAAGATGCACCAATACAACGTGGGAGCACCTTTCGAACGAATCGCCATTGACATCGCAGGGCCCTTTCCGGAAACCGACAATGGTAATCGGTATATACTCGTAGTGATGGACTACTTCAGTAAGTGGCCGGAAGCGTTTCCGATCCCTAACCAGGAAGCCAGAACCGTGGCGGAGCAGATCGTCTACAATTGGGTTAGCAGATTCGGTGTGCCCTTGGAATTGCATTCTGACCAAGGGCGGAACTTCGAGTCAAGAATCTTCCAAGAGATGTGTCAACTACTCGGAATCAAAAAGACAAGGACAACCCCGCTTCATCCACAGTCGGACGGTATGGTGGAGCGTTTCAATAGGACTTTGGACGAACATCTCTCGAAGGTCGTAGGTGACTACCAACGGGATTGGGACCGGCAGATTCCCTTGTTTTTGATGGCCTATAGAAGTGCCGTGCATAGCACTACTCGACATACGCCGTTCGAAATCTTATTTGGTGGAATAGCTCGTTTACCCAGTGAGGTGAAATTTGGATCTCCTACCAATGAGCCCAGAAATGAAGAAGAGTACGTGGCGGACCTTAGGGAAAGGCTTAGGGACATACACCAAAGGACCAGAAGCCAGATTAAGATGACGAGCGACCGCATGAAGACCAGGTATGATGCCAAGGCAACAACGTCAGGATTCCAGGAAGGAGATCTGGTGTGGCTGTATAATCCCCATCGCCAAAAGGGGAAATCACCTAAATTACAGCGGAACTGGGAAGGTCCCTACAGAATAATAACCCGCATCAACGATGTTGTCTACCGCATCCAGCGAGGACCGAGGGCCAAAATGAAAGTGGTTCATGTGGACCGACTGAGTCGATACAATGGCCGAAATGAGGATGCACTTGTTCGGGACGAACATGTCTAAGAGGGGGGCAGTGTAGCATAATAATAACTACGCCCCCTAAAAATATGACGCAACAAATTCCGAAGTGACTTCATTCTGGCAGAATTTTGGTTCGTACTGTCCTTTCATTCGAGGTTCGTGTCTGGGACGAAGTCTCCACAGCTCATGTCAACGAAAGAGACGAATAATATCAGGGATAAAAGGGAATTATAACTGCAAGAATTATTTCTCTTATTCCAGTGGTCGAAGAATTTGCTAGAAGTTTCTGGCTATCAGAAACTTCTGCTATATAAGGACAGATGGCGGTCAAAAAAAAGACAGTTGGTTTAGAACCGTGGCGAAGAGATTGGAAAAGTGATAATGGGCGAAGTTGTAATTTGGTGATAAATTGAAAGTTGAGAGTGAACAAGAAAAAGTAATTAGTTTGGATTTGTGAATTAAGTAATAGAAAGGAGATAAAGTGATTTGAGAGGAAAGAGACCTTGTAAGAAAAGAATTTGCGAAGAATAGTATAGTGTGAACTTGAATTGTTCTATAGACTAGAAAATAAAGAAATAAATTTCACAGAATAATCGTTTTATCTACTCGAGCCGTAGCCAGCATATTACAATACTCTTTCTGAAATTTTTGTAAGAACACATTTTTTTTTTAATTTAATTCAAAATAAGCAAACGGAAGTTGAAGTTGCTAAAAGAGAGATCAAGAGTTTTAAATCTTGGATGTGTTCCGCGTTTTTAAATAAATTTGAATCGCTTTTTGATAGCATAATCGAATGCACTGAGTCCCCACGGAAGCGCCAATTGCTTAATTCTAGTATTGATTTAAAGACTAACTATAGACTACTTTTTGTAGAAATTAAAAACAATATTGTGACTCAGATTAAATAAGTGTACAATTTAATTAACGACTTAATTTTCTTAGATCTATTAAACAAATCGGAATATCATAGTTTTGCTCAGCCAAGCCTTTATGAAAAAATTTTCTCCTTAATACATTTTTTTTCCCGGAATTTTCAACTTTACAGCTCTAAGAAATGAACTTAAAGTTTTGTATACAACACCTTCACTTCTTCAGCTCGATGTTCTTATGCTTTACAACGATCTTCAGAGTGAGGTATTAACAGATACAGATAGAAAGATCCTTTTCGGCTTTAAAGAAAATTCATACCTTCCTAACAAATTCTGAGACTGAAGATAGGCTTTCCGATTTGGGACTTTTGTCGATAGAAAAACGAATCTTCTTAAAAATTAAAAATAGACCTAACTTCTAAGAAAAAACTCTTGCAGAGTTTATAAAAACAAATCGTAGGATAGCTTTGGAATATAAATAAAGTACGGATAGGATAAAACTTTCCACTTATTTTTTCCCACTTTAAATAAATTTGATTTTAAAATAATTTTTTAAATTAAACTAAAACTTTGTTTCACAATGCCGTCAGCCAACTTCCTGCGATGAATATGTATACCATGATGCCACGCAAGGTTCAAAATCTGCCAATGTTTTCTGGGAAACCTGATGATTGGCCGACGTTTTATAGTGCAATCAACCACCGCCTATGGTTTTACCAATCTCAAGAATAATAAGAGGTTGCAGAAATGCTTATAAGGTGAAGCAAAAGAGGTTGGCAAATCCCTCTTAATCCACCCAGACAACGTTGGAAGTATAATTGAATAACTCCGTTTCCGCTTTGGTCGCCCGGAGCAATTAATAGACAGCTGAGCCAAGTATGTGATATACCGTTGATGAGTGAAAATAACATGACTCGCCCCATATCGTTTGCCACGAAGACAAGTAATTTGTCAGTGTTTCTGCAATCAGTCAACGGGCAGCAGCATGTAGCCAATCCGACGCTTCTCAAGGGGCTGGTGTCGAAGCTGCCGATGAGCCGGAGAATGGAGCGGTCAAGGTACACATCCCAAATTTACACTTATCTGACCTTCGTGAATTTCAGTGACTGGCTGTCTGATGTGGCCAAGCTAATCTGCTCCGTTCGTCCGACAACGAGGAAAAAGATCCGAAGCGGCGTTTGCCGGTGCTGCATTCAGCCGGTAGATAGCAGCAAGGTGCTACTGTATGTCGTATATGTAAATATCAACATAAGATAAGCGAATGCAAGGAGTTCATCGGAGCAACAGTACGAGATCGGTGGTCCAGTGCAAAGCGACACGGCCTGCGTTTCACATGTCACTCGCAATTGCCATGTCAAGAGTATCTGTTCCATTGAGAGTTGCCATCGAAGACATCACAAACTGCTTCACGAAGCACAAGCCATTCAAAAGAGTCCAACCATAAGCCATGAAGCGACTGCCCGCTCTGCTGGTAGTATTCAATCTACCAAAGAGGCTATCGGCACCGATGAAAATCTTTTGTGCCGTGTCTTACCCGTAACGCTTTATGGACCGAATAAAGCCATCAACACTTACGCTCTCTTCGACAAAGGATCCTCTATATCCATGTTGGATGCCTCGTTGATCGATCAGTTGGGTCTCATGGGTAATCATCGTCAGCTTATTTGGCAATGTATCGCTGGCAGACAAGCACATGAGCCGACAAATGTCAGTGGGGTAGGAGTGGACACGAAGAAGTATTCGCTTCGAAGTGTATACAATCTTAAGTTGCCAGTGCAAAGCCTAAGCAGAAGGGATTTAAGCGCTTCCACAAGCCACCTGGAAAATTTGTCGATTAAGTCATACGTCAACGCCGCACCGAAACTCCTGATCGGCATTAATCACTGTCAGCTGGAAATGTCGAAGAAGGTTCACCATTTGCGTAAGGATGAACCATATGCTACCCGCACAAAGCTTGGTTGGGTTCTATTCGGTTCAACGGCGAAATCCATTCGCACCACGCTATCTTAACTTCTGACATGTACCAAGTCTGGCGATGTAGCCCTCCATGACCTGGTCAGCGATTCTTTCCAAACGGTATAAGAGCATTGTCCCCACTGGAAGCCGAGGAGGACCGTCTTGCCAGAAGTATCCTCGAATTATCGACGAAAAGGATTAGCGGGAGATTCGAAGTTGGACTGCTTTAGAAGAGCTACAAGCCATCAAAAGCCGCCATCAGAGCCCCAAGGACCTGGTATGTGCCACATTTCGGGGTTGTCAACCCCAATAAGCCACAAAAACTTCGCCTCGTTTTTGACGCCGCCGCCGAAATCAGAGAAGTCTCACTTAACTCCATGGCTTGGATGCTGCTATATTTCAGGATGCTGCAGTAAAGCTGGTGTGCCGTCACGTCCAAAGGGAAGTTTTCAGCACTGGCATCAGCCAAATTCAGAGTGACCTGCCTGTGCCGGAGGGAAGCGAGTTGTGTAGACTTACGCCATATCTTGATAACGATGACCTTCTTGAAGTTTGTGGTCGAATTGATGTCGCCAGCTGGCTCTCGTACGCTGCCAAACGACCGATCCTCTTGTCCTCTGATCATCGTTTTACAACTCACCAAGAAATGAAGCATCAGAACACCGAGGCCGCGATCTACGAAATTCGTCACAAATAATGGGTTCCCCGCCTATGCCAAATTATGCGTAGTGTCATCGCTAACTGCAAAATTTGCAGGATCGCCAAGGCTATGCCAATCACGCCAATAATAAGGAAGATCGCTTGATGCCATACGTGAGACCATTCACATATACTGGTCTCGACTATTTCGGCCCACTAACTGTATCGATCGATCGTCGCATAGAGCTGGGTAGCTCTGTTCACCTGTCTCACGGTGAGAGCTGTTCATTTGGAAGTGGCTCACGATTTGTCGACGGGCGCATGTATTCTAGTCATCCGCTACTTTATTAGTCGTCGAGGAACACTGTTGCGAATGCGCAGCGACAATGGAAACAATTTTGTTGGAGCGAATCAGGAAGCTTAACGTTTTGCAGAGTTCCTCGACTGTCGGCGCATTCGAGATGAACTGTCAGTGAAAGGAGTTGAGTGGCTGTTCAATTGTCCAAATAATCCATCTGAAGGAGTAGTCTGGGAACGTTTGGTAAAATGTGTCGAGCGCGTATTATTTGCAACACACACTTAAGGAAGTCTCCCCGCCGCGAACACACACTCCAGTGTTTACTGATCGAAGCTGAAAACGTCGTCAATTCCCGCCCTCTCGACCGTCGACCAAGAGGAGCCACTCACCCCTAATAATTTTTTGTTGGGCTTAGCCAACACTGCACAGACTCTAGGGATGCCCGAGCCAGATAAAAAATGGTGTGTTCTACGCAAGCAGTGTTTCGCCCGCCAGCTAAGAAACCGGTCTTGGAAGAGGTGGGCACTGGAATACCTACCGACCCTGACGCGCCGAGTCAAGTGGTGCCGAAGGACGAAGCCATTCAATGAAGGCGATTTGGTGGTTATCTACTATCCGAGTGCTTCTAGACGACAATGTCGGAGGGAAAAGATTCAGCGAGTTTACCAAGATGCAGATGGGGAGTGAGAAGAGCTGACGTGCTGACAGACACAGTAATATTACGCCGTTCAGTGTCAAAATTGGCAGTCCTGGATCTTGATGATTGTGGGAGCCGGGATGTGAGGGATCCATATGCGTGTGCGCCCTTAAACTACTGTCTTACAATGATGCCAACTAGTTTTCAACGTTTTTTACCTCCCTGCTGCTGTTGGCACTTCCTTCAGTCATTTTTCTTTCTTTTTTTCTCATTTTTTTTTTAATTTTGAAGCCGCCAAAGAAGAAAGTGCATACTTCGGGGTAAGAAACTAATATGTATGTACAATATATGTGTATGGATATGGATATGAATACTCTTAAACTGTTTCATGGCACGGACGTTAGGAAAAGGGGGAAGAGGGACAGAGGAGGAGCCTGTGCACTTTGGATTTAAATATTTGAAGGCTATAGTGATGGGGAATTACAGAGCCTGGTAACACCACCGAAATTGGGCTTAAGGGTGAACTGACTGCACTTGGAGCATGACGCGTATTGCAGGTGAAATTTTGAAGGGGAGGAATGCAACTGGGTAAAAACAATAAAATAAGGGGAGACATGAGACATTTCTCCGATGTTCAAGTGAATGTATGGAATTTACAATGTCTCTATCACCTATAAGTTTTAACGCGCAATTTTTTTACACTTTCAAGAATGTGCAGAACGGTTTTGGATGCACCAAACCAGATATGGGCGATATATTCCAGCCTAGGGTGGATGAATGTCTTATAAATTGACTCCAGATCAGACGGGGTAAAATATATCTTGCACCTTTTAAGGAATCCTAGACATTTTGCAGCATTTTTGGCGACCCCGAATATGTGATCGTTCCATCGAAGATGGTTATTAATACACATACCGAGAATGGCAAGTATTTTGGTTTCGATGATGCAAGTACCATCCCTGGATAATGGTTGAGGGTTTTGGTTTCTCTACCAGAAACCTGGTCACCCTGCCTAATGGCGGGGATGCAAAAGCTATAAACGACTAGCAGATCAGCTTCAGGCACAGAAAACGGAAGCACAACACAAGATAGCACAAAAAGTCAGGATGATCGACAATCATGTTCGAGGAGGGATATCCTTGGCAAACGTGGTAGATAATAGTGTTGGGTCAGGTCCAGATGGCCCCAAACCTGTGCGCTCCAGTGCTGTTGGCCCCAATATTTTTGGAACCAAAAGTACCGGTCGCCCTGCAAACGATAGTTTGCAAATCCAAGTCAGCAGTCTGACCAGGACTGTTACTGATCTCTCGGCGAAGGTTGATGCCCTTCTCAACATCCTTAGTCGTCAACATGATTAGATCTAAATGTGCAACCCTAAAAATAGCTACTCTAAACGTAAACTGCATAATCGCCGTCAGCAGGCGCGGTGATCTACTGCGCTTTGTGACTGATCATAAACCCGACGTTCTTTTTTTAAATGAGACAAAGTTAAATGATAGTGGTAGTGGTAACATCATCGCTTGTCACGCTACAGGTTCACGGTTCGAATCCTGATGTCAATAATCATCTATTTATTTCGCATGAAATAAATAAAAAGTCAATCAATTGCGAAAACTTATGTTAACTGTACTGCGAAGGCATAACACTGGCAGTAGGGCGGTCATATGGCTAAAATGCAACTTGATCATAATGATGACATCAGGAGGACGGAAAAAAATACTGTGAATCATGAGCAATGAGAAAAGCAAAAACAATCAAGCTCCCCAGTTATATGGACAGCCACCCTTGGTGTTCACTGAAACTTACTGCCAGCTGAGTTTCAAACCAACTACACCAATTTGTCTTTCTCTCTGTCCCTTCCCCTTTCCTCAAAACGCCCGTGTCCTAAAATTAGTATAAGGGTATTCATAACCTTGTGGGCGTCGTGGCGTAGTGGTTAGTGTGTCGGATCACTACGCTAGAGGTTCCAAGTTCGAATCCCAGAAAACACCAAAAAATTTTTTCATGATCCCACCTCTCGCGAACGTCTGACAAACATCCGAGAGTATTGTTGTCACGAAAAAGCTTCTCAAAAACAAATTGCCGTTCGGATACGGCACTAAAACTGTAGGTCCCTTCCATTCGTGTGAAAAATATAACGCACACAACACGAGTGGTTGTGAGAAGCTAGGCCCTGGCACTTAAAGAGCTGTTGCGCCAAATATTTATTTTTTTATAAAAAAGAATCATGCTAAGAAAAAAATGAGTGTAATATTTTTTTTTTTTTTTTTATTTCAAACAAAATAAACTACAAGTTTTCTTTTCAGTATTATTAGCGGGAGAAAAGTAAATGGCTAACAGTTTACTATTTTTAAGGTATATTATAATTGTAATTTGTTGTCTGTTAACTTTTAATGACAGTAACAAGAGCATAGATGGGATTAGTATTCATAACCACTTTCACACGTGCAAATTATAAAAAAAAAAAAAAAACTATGACGTAATACGGACAGACAGACGTGACTCTATTCGAGGTGGCGGTACGGCAATTCTTGTCAGGAAACAACTGCGATACAATAAAATTGAACGAAGTGATATTAGGAGCTTCAGTTGTCTTGAGACAACTATTATCTCACTGCCTCTCAGGGTTTGTATTTAATATCAGCATATGCGGCTAAAGGTACCGTCAATCCGTTTAAAGCCGAAATCGAAAAAATATTCGAAGAACTGATAGTTTAAACAACTATTTCGTCTTAGCGGGAGATTTTAACGCGAGACACTCGGCCTGGCTGAACTAAAGGGCAAACGGAAGAGGCAACTTACTAAACCGCTTTATTGAGGAAAACCAGGTCGAATATAAAATCAAATTATACAGCCTAGTTGCACCAAGTTTTCCTTCTGGAAATTCATATCTCGATCTTTGCATCGCGGACGCGCGATTGCAAATTCAAACAGTCCACGATAAGAAACTTTCTATATTGCCGTATGATAGCGACCACAACGCAATAGTTATGCCGATGACATTTGCTGGCGACTCTACTTTCAGCTTCGCAACGCAGCACGAAGTCCCTAAATTGAATTTTAGGAAGACTGATTGGTGCAAATTTCAGTGTTGCTCCATCAGAAAATACAGGAACTGTCCTTCCTCTTCTAATATCCCTAGCAATAGGAATCTTAATAATGAGGAGTGTGATTCCTATATCGGGAACTTAAATACGGTGGTATTACAAGCAATGGAGTCGTCAGTTCCGAAAATTAAATCCAAAGACGGCGTTCAATGTTATCTAAACCGTGACATTAAGACTCTACAAACTTACAAAAGCTTTTTGGTAACTCAGATAAATCGAATACGACACCAGTTCCAAGAGGAATCGTCCAATTTAGAGCTGCAAAGGTTTGATTATTGGAGGCAACGCGCCAAAAACATATTGAAGTCTGATTCCAGGAACATGTTTCCTAAAATTAATCGGATTTTCAAGAATCGTAACGTTATCAAGATTCCGAAACTGAAAATCCCACTGTCTTCCCAGTCTCTTCTCTCTCAGGCGGAGATTAATAGCCAACACTGCCCCATTATCGATAACCATTTCGTTATAGATAGTGGGCCGGACAAGCTAAACCTGGTCGGCTCTCATTTTGAGGCAATTCATGCTAGGAATCTCCCTAGCTGCAGAACTGGCGAAGTAATTGATAAATTATCGAAGTTTCGCAATTGTGAAACACGAACTCTTCTGAGATTTTCAGAGCGACTAAAAGCTGACCAACTAACAGATGAACAGACTAACAATTACTTTACAACACTAGACTAACTGACATACATATTTAGAAAACTAAATAACAAAAACTCAAGTAGTTTAGATAACATTCCTAACATTATACTAAAGCATATACCGGACGAAATTATACGGCAATATTACGTAATATTTAATAATTTGTTAAATTATTGGAAAATATCGAAGTAAGTCCATTTTGTTCGCATCCGAAAGAAAGGAAATTATACCGCAGAACCAATTTGGGTTCAAGAGAAATCATTCGGCGGTGCATGCTGTTACGAAACTGATTTCAGATGTTAATTGGAATCTAATCGCCAAACGATGTACAGCTGCCTGTCTAGTGGATATCGAAAAAACCTTCGACAAGGTTTGGATCGACGGGCTTTATGTAAACTTCTACGATATAAATTCCCACAAGATAATTGCATCTATGGTGCATAAAAATAAATTTGTTGTAACAGATAATCAATATACAACGACTACTGGCACAGGGCACAGTTGCAGCACCGCTCCTCTTCAACATCTACATTTCGGAAATGCTGAGAGACATGGATAATTCAATAGCGTTCGCTGACGATGTTATATTGTATGCAAGCGGCTCGAAAATCCAAGACTGCAAACTTTCTGCTCAAAATGGAAGCTTAACATAAACGAGGCGAAATGCGTAACTATACTGTTCCGCCCCCCAGTAAGATGCGGAAATTCAGATTTGAGACGAAACTGGAAAAAGCTACATATTACGAATTCTAATGGTTTTCACATCGAGTCAAAGACTGTTCATCTGGACAAGTTTTTGAACTACAATAAGCACATAAATATACAGTTGCAAAAGGCAAGAGCGGCATTTATGTCTCTCAAACACCTTTTCTACTCCAACTATCTTGGATCTTATGTGAAGGTTATGTGCTACCAAGCTTTCGTTCGTCCAATTCTGACTTATGCGAGTCCAGTATGGTGGAACACAAGCCCGTCTTATATGGAAAAACTTAGGTTATTTGAAAGAAAATGTCTTCGAGCCTGCATGCGTATGTATAGAAGAGCACATTACGATTTTCGCCATTACGTTTCTAATAAGAGACTATTGGATGTCCAGAATTGACAATGTCATTCTAGATCTTGTGAGAAACCATTTTGCGCCGTCAGCGAGCATTACGGAAAACGAACTTTTGTTAGGCTTATTTTATCCCAACCCTGGGTATTTTCAAAGTACTATGGTGAGTGGTTACATACCGGACCCTGATATGTGATTTTTGGCATACCGCAGAATGGCTAATTGAATGGTCTAACTCTCATTTGATTGGTCTTTTCAGTGGCGGGTCAGAAATCACATATCAGGGTCTGACCCGAGAATTAGGTTAAGGTAGTTTCAGTTTATATCACCTAGATTAGTTTTTATGAAAAAAAAAATAAAAAATATTCCAAAAAGTTTCCCCACGTTTTTCCTTAAAATGAAGTAATACAAAAAAAAATAATAAAAAAAAAAATTTTACAATAAATTAAAAAAAAAACATGATTAAAATGAAAACACTAGAATTAAGTTTTCTAAAAATTGTATTATAAGTATTGTGCACCCCTTAGGTCAGTTACTTTAAGGTATTATAATAGTGTAGTTTTAAGTTTATTAGAACTGTAAATTATGTTAGTATATGAGTGGAATGAAATAAACAATTTAAAAAAAAAACCCTTAAACTACTGCCTTATAATGATGCCATCTAGTTTTCAACGGTTTTTACCTCCCTGCCGCAGTTGGCACTTCCTTCAGCTGTCAAATTTTTTTCTTTCTTTCTCGTTTTTTTTTAATTTTGAAGCCGCCAAAGAAGGAAGTGCTAACTTCGGGGTAAGGAACTAATATGTATATGTAAAATATCCTTTATGGTGAATTCTTTCTAGAAATAAATATTTGCGCTATTCATTTCGAAACTTCTTTTACATTACTCAACACATATCATATGTATGTGTATAACTTTTAGTTTTGATTATCATTTATTTATTCAAATATTTTTTATTTTTTCCTATAACATACAAAATTCTTTGTAACAAAATATAAGCATTTCGTTTGTTCTAACTATTAAAGTGCCTGAATTTTCTTTAAGTTGTATTGCGGTAAGCACCTCCCGACATCGGCTTTTTTCGAAGCCCCTTTTATTATGCTTAAAGTTCATTGTCAATGTTAATATAAATGTCTTGAAGTATTACAGAGGTGGCTTAAATTGTTACTCGGCAGGTAAATGTGCGAGGAATAAACAAAAAACATGATTGATTTTTTATTTGGTTCGTCTTCCCATCTTAAATCTGTCACGCCACACCACTGATGCCTCGAGATATTTAAACATTCATCCCAGAGTTGTAAGGCAATCATCGATCACTATGTTGACGATTACGGGGATGGTTTCGACAGTGAAGCTGAAGCAATTGAGGTGACCAACCACGTATCTTCAATTCGCAAGGAAGGAGGGTTCAAGCTAAGAAATGTTTCCTCGAACTCCAAGTAAGTATCGCGAACAATATCGTGCCAAGAAATCGAGAGTCGGCAGGACAGAGTGGTCGATATAGAAGCTGTGTCGGAGAAAATCATCTGTATGTGCTGTGACGCGGCAGAAGACATCTTTAAGTTTCAAATTTCCTCCAGCCAACCGCTATGTCATGGAGAATGACAGATGGCCTACCAAAAGAGAATTATGAAGTATTGCCATGTCTGTGTTTGACCGATTTGGTATGGTCGCCAATGTCAGTATTTACATGAAGCTGTTGTTACGCTAAGGCTGGGCACATGCCGTCGGATGGGACGAGCCAATTTCCCAACAAGTTTTTGAGCGGTGGAAGCAGTCGAAGGCCGAGCTCCCATCATTAACTCAGTTCAGAATGCTTACGTCAATCTCAGGCCTGGAATTATCCGCAGCGATCCTGGGCATAATAATATAAAAAAATAAAAACTAAAGCTTTGCGATGCAATTGTGAAGAGCCCAATATGTCATGACTTGCCATTCAGGGACCAAATTTTTTGGACCGACTTAAGAAACGTTATCAGCTCAATTAGATCGGAACCCCGACGGTACAAACATTTCGTTGGATTTCGAATTACCGAAATTCTGGAAAACTGCTAGCCTTAACAATGGCATTGGGTACCCTCCAGGCTGAATTGATAAAGCCACCCGCCGAAGCTCAATTTTGCGAGCAAGGGGATAAGAGCCCCGGAGTTTCTTAAGCTATCTAAGAAGGATGGGTCTCTGTGACCAGATGTCGACAATAGCCTGATGTGTTTAGACGAGGTGCGTCCAAGGTTTTTTTACATGCCAAAGCAGTGAGTAGCGTAGTTGTTGATATGACAATATTCGTTAAGTTTTCGAAAATGATGAGATGCGTTGCGGCGTAGATGCGTCGATTTAAGGATATCTGTTTGCGTTAATGGTGAGATGTGCGCCGAAGAGCTAGAAGCCGCTGAACGAGTTTTGTGACTATAAGCGCAATGAGAAATCTTCACGCATGAAATAGCCCGTCTAAACCAAAATTTTGCAAGTCAATTGTCAATTGTTTTAGTTGACGCCGTACATAGACGATGCCGATCTGCTAAAGGTGTATGGACGAATCGATGCCGCCTCGACTATACCATTTACCGCCAGACGTCCTATCTTCCTCCCAAAGGATAATCGCTTTACAAGGTTGATTGTAGACCATTTAATGATACAATCGTCTACCGGATTCGATTCCGCTTTTGGGTGCCAAAATTTACGATCTGCTTGTATTGTCGTCGTTCTGTTAAACCACAGCCGCCATTGATGGGACAGCTCCCAAAAGACAGTCTTACAAAACACGAAAGGCCCTTTACATACACGGAACTCGACTATTACAGTCCAGTGTACATCACTGCTGGACAACGGAGGGGGAAGAGGTGGATTGCCCAATATACGCGCGTTCCAAATACAAATGTATTAATTGTAAGCATAGTAGCAATAGCATGCAAGTATCTCAAATTTAGCCTGTCTATAAGTCGAATAACGACAACAGAGGCAAACAATGTAGATAATTGAGAACACTTAAAAAAAAAAAATGTGTAAGTAAAGCATAACAGAACTTTATTCCCATAATTTAAGTTAAAAGAAAAACTCAATTTAAACATATCCGTAAGTAGAAAAAAAAAATTATTCATATGTAGCACAATATGTAAACATACGAAAGTAAAATTACAGTAAAAACTTATACATATTCAGGGTACTCCAGTTATCGTACATTCCATTTGTACATGCCGTAATGCCGAAAGATCTTGCTCATACGTCTTGCGCCTCTCGTATTTTATGAGGGATCAATCCCACGCTGCAGTATGAGTTAGTGAGTAAACCGCAGATGAGTAAGAGTGGGCACAAAGTAGCGTATACCATTAGCAACTATAAGATATTTTAATGACTGGTTAAGCCGAATATTGCATCCAGTTTCCGTCGTCTAAACAACATCATCACATCCGCCATACAATGGTAGAGGCGAGCCCAAGCCTAGGTCAGAAAATGTTCTCCCACATCATCCAAGCTGCATCACACCTTACTCCATGAAGCCGATCTAGTCCAGACGTTAAGGCCGAAGAGGAATGAAAATAAAAGTTCAGAAGTCCGCAAGCCAGTGCTTAACTGCAAAAACAATGGGGATATGAAGGTGCTTTTCCGAATGCTTCCTGTAAAAGTATACAAGGATGAAGTGGTGGGGCGGATATTTGCGTTATTCGAAGAGGGATCTTGTGTTATAATCATGAGTTCGGTCTTGGCCAAGCGGTTGCGGTTGAAAGGTAAAGTCATGTGCCTCAATTTCCGGTGGCTTGGGCGAGAACCTCAATGCAGTAAATCATTCGTCGTGGACATCGAAAGAAGCGCTGACCAGGAAAATGCGGAAAGGTTCCACATGTGTGAGGTACAAACAGTCTAAGATTTTTGTTTGCCCACGCAGACGTTTGGTATCTCGAAGTTGGAGTCATTAAAACGTTAGCAAACCACAGTCCCTCTAGTTAATACAATAATGCAAGGCCTAAACTACTCATCGGGCTCGACAACGGCCACCTAGGAGCACCAATAATCTCCATCATGTCTATTGATTAGGGACCGATTGCAGCATAAACGAAGCTTGGGTAAGTTTTATACGCCAACAGGATTTGCAGGCTTAGAGCAGGATGGAGTTGTACTCTGCAGCAAACAAGCCCAAGAATGGCCCTCATTCTTGGGCGGTTAGACAACATCATTGAAAGTTTCTTCCGCATAGAAAACTTCGGTGCTAAAAGACCGGTGGAGAAGTTGATTTCTGATGCAGACAAAAGAGCGCTGCAAATCTTATCCAATACCACGACGAGAGTCAACAATCGATTCCAGACTGACTTGCTGTGGAAGGACGGCACCTCTAAACTGCAAAAGATTTACGAACTAGCCAAAAAAAGAGTTCTCAGCCTTGAGTCCATAATGAGAAGAGATCTCGAGTTTGGCGATACCCACAAGAAATTAGTCGCCAGTTACGTCAGGAAGGAGTACGCCGTGCAGATAACCAGAGCGGAAACATATATAAATACGTCCAAAATTTGGTATCTTCTTCACTTTGAACTCAAGAATCCCAGCAAACCAGGAAAGGTTAGCCTTTTATTCGACGCGGCAGCAGACCTTCATGGCGTTTCCTTGAACCCAATTTTGCTGAAGGGCAATCTTTAATAGCCGTACTATTCAACTTTCGGATGCGAGTCGTAGCGATAGTAGGAGATACAAGGAAATCTTTCATCAGGTTCTCATTCAACCAGAAGACGAACACTCGCAGCACTTTCTCTGGTGAGAGCACGAGGAGAAACCGATCGATACCTACGTTATGAGGGCTATAACTTGTTCCCCATGAGTGGCTTAATACGTCAAGAATCTCAGTACCTTAAGATCACAGACAACTATCCCAGAGTCGTAAAAGCAATAACCGGTTACCACTATGTGGACGATTTTGTGGACAGCTTTGAAAGCATCATATCTATCCATAAAAAAGGCGGGTTTGAGTTGCGAAACTTTACACAAAACTCCAGATAACACATACGATGTATATCTGAACGAAATAGAGCAGAAAGCCGAAGCTCAATTATCAACTTTGCTCCTTCGGGTAGGGGACAGAATATACCCGAGGTAGGCATGCCTGTCGTAAGAGGCGACTAAAATCCACAAAGCGGAGACGAAAACTTCGAAAAATTGGCAAAAAAAAAAAAAAACAAATGACCCGGTCCTCCTGGCAGGGGGTTTGTGAGTAGAAATAACTGTACTACCCAATAAAACTAATACAGTTACAAAATATGGCAATGAATAAAACAAACGATATAAATACCCCAGGTGGCAGACCAGGTAAACTGGAAAATCCACCCTCCTCGGAGGTCGGTCCCATGGATTCTGGGGGGGACCATTTATTGCTTCTCCAACAAAACACCAGAAGGAGTTCACTTACGCCGAGAACTCCACCGAAAGCGATAGCGCAAAAAAACCTTTCGGCCAAAGATAGCACTATAATTGTAAGTATTCCGAAGATACAAAAACAGAAATCTGGAACTGAAACCAGTAAAGCTGGAAGTGAACATAAAACTGATTCACAAGCGAAAACCCTACCACCTACATCGAATATCTCCGGGAAAAGTAATCCGCCGGCTAACCAGGACTCAGTGATAACGAAATGCTTCGTTTCGAACAACGAACTACGAGCTAAACTTAATGAAATGGAGCGACTCTTCCACGAGCTTAAAAAGGAAATAAATGCTCTGCGAAAAGAAAACGAGGATCGCAAGAACATTCATTTACCGAAAAATCCCGATACAACGCCAAACCGTCCAGCGAGTGAATATTTTACGGACGAGGAAGAACTTGCCCACGAAACCAATCCGGCCTCCAAAAAGAGGCCTAGCAAAAAACGTAAGGCCGTTACTTCACCCGAAGTTTCACAAAAGGAAGATAAGCCCGCCGTATCAAACAAGGCAAAAACCCAAGCGAAAAATCGCCCTCCACCCGCAATAAATGTCGTCGGGATAGCGGACTATGGAAAACTTCATAATCTTCTCAAAAATACGCTGAGGACAAAACACAATATAACCTCGCGCCGAAACAACGAGTGGAAAATCAACGTAGATGACCCAGACTCCTACCGAGCACTGTCACTAAAATTAAACACCGAGAAAATCCAATGGTATACTTACGAGAATAAGTACGAAAAACCACTGCGAGTCTTTGTTAGGGGACTTCACCCGTCGTGCGCGAAAGAAGACGTTATGGAAGACTTGAAAAGCCAAGGCTTGAAAATTATTGACGCCGTGAATATTATCAAGAAGGAAAAGCAACGTACGGAAGGAGACAAAGATAATGTCATCAAACGCGGTCTCCCACTTTTTATGCTTACCTTTGATAGGACCGAGAATGTGGACGAAATCTTCCAAATGAAAACCATTCTTAACATCAAGGTAAAAGTCGAGCCCATGCGTAAGGGCAAGAGATCGATACCTCAGTGTAAGCGATGCCAAGGCTTTAACCATACGCAGGCATACTGCCAGAAAGAACCACGGTGCGTAAAATGTGCCTTTACACATCTCTCGGAAGAGTGCAACATAACCAAGCAGGTCCCAGTGGTCTGCGCGAATTGCAAGGGAAACCACCCAGCGAACTATCGAGGTTGCGAAATCGCCAAAGAACTTCAAAAAAGACGCGACACTCTAAAAAAACCGGTACACCCGGAACCAAACTTAAAAGATCCTAAAATCGATAAGCCTAAGACCGTTAAGCCAGTCAAAAGGACGAGACCGATAAAGGAAAATATAAAAATTGCACAAGAGAACGTCGCTGGTCCAAGTCCAACGGAAAAACTGCCACTGGCTGGAAGTACGAAATCGTACGCGCAAGTCGCATCAAGGTCAGCCACAACAGATCCGGTCTGCCAAATACTAACTGTGATATTGGAAAAACTTGAGGAGCAAACCAAGGTTAATCAAGTTGTTTTCGACAAATTGAGCAAGCTCGAGTTCAAGCCTCGCAAGACAAACAACAAAACATGAATATGAAACAGCTGCTAAAGATACTAACGTGGAATGCAAACGGCATTCTGGCAAAAATAGACGAATTAGAAATCTTTTTACGGAAAAACAATATTGATATATGCTTAATATCGGAAACCCACTTAAAAAAACGACCTGGACCCAGAATAAAAGGCTACAGTGATTATCACGCGCATCATCCTTCGGAAAATGCGAGAGGCGGTTCCTCTATGTACATTAAAGAATACATTAAGCACTCCGAAAACATAAAAGTAGAACTGGATTCTATGCAAATAAGCTCAGTTTCCGTAAAAATAAATCATTTAGACTACCAGATCGGATCGTGTTACTTCCCTCCGGGATATAGGTTGGTGGACGACGACCTCGTTCGCCTCTTTGACTCACTCGGGCCTAATTTTGTCATCGATGGTGACTTTAACGCGAAACACACTTTCTGGGGTTCAAGATGTAATTCAACGAAAGGCAGATTATTGTACAAAGCCAGTATGAAACGTGGTTTGGAATTTTTTTCGACGGAAAAGCCAACGTATTGGCCAACTGACAATAATAAAATCCCTGACCTCGTCGACTTCTTTATCGCAAAAGCGCTAACTAAAAATCTAAGGAAAGTAGAAGAATGTTATGATTTATGCTCAGACCACTCAGCAGTCATTCTGAAAATCGGTGGAAGTCTAGCAAAAAAAGAAGGACCGCCTAAGTTAAGTAGTAACAAAACAAATTGGGACGTTTTCAGAAAAGACTGCAAGAAAAATATTGCTCTAAATGTGCCGCTAAAGACACCACTTGAAATAGAAGACGAAATTGACAAGCTCGTGGAAGCCATTCAGTGCGCAGTATGGAAAAATACCCCTTTTCGAAAAACAGCAACACGGAACAGCAAAGTCAAATACCAGTCTGATATCGAAGACCTAATACGTGAAAAGAGAAGAGCGCGCAAGAGATGGCAACAATCCCGCGCGCCACCGCATAAAAGTTATCTTAACCACCTTTGCAACAAGCTAAAAAATGTTCTGCAGGACTTAAGAAATCGCGAGACTTCTACTTACCTCGAGAGCTTGACCGCTGATAAGTGTTCAAACTACTCTCTATGGAAGCCTTAAAGTCCATAAGGAAACCCGTAATGCACTCGCCACCAATAAGAAAAGCTAACGGTGAATGGGCAAAAGGAGACAAAGATAAAGCGGAATTATTTGCCGAACATTTAGAGGAAACGTTCAAGCCATTCGATGGACATCCATTGATCGAAGATCCGAATGCAAATACGGCACCCGACAACTTTAAATTAAAAACTGTATCCCTGTCTGAACTTCGAATGACAATAAGAAAACTGAAAAATAACAAGGCTCCAGGATATGATTTAATCACTGGCGAAGTTTTGAAGGAGCTACCGAAAAAAGCGTTAGTTAAGTTACTCTACATTATAAATGCTTCATTGAGACTTCTATATGTTCCAAGGCAATGGAAAGTCGCCGAAGTAATAATGGTTCCGAAACCGGGGAAATGTGCAAACGACAAGAAATCATATAGACCCATTTCGCTTCTGCCGATAATATCTTTGTCTTTGAGAAACTTCTGCTAAAAAGATTGGACCCAGTAATTGAAGAAAGGCGATTGATCCCGGATCATCAATTCGGGTTTCGGGTTAAACATTCCACAATCGATCAGGTGTATCGAATTACAAATGAAATTGAAAAAGCTCTAGAAGGGAAAAAGATATGCTCTACCGCTTTTCTCGACGTATCGCAAGCGTTCGACAAGGTATGGCACGAAGGCCTGAGATATAAGCTAAGGGTAATCTTACCAGATAAACTCTACAGAATATTGGAATCTTACCTTAATAACAGACTCTTTCGTGTTAAACATGGGGCAGAATATTCGAAATTCAAAGAAATCCATGCCGGGGTTCCGCAAGGAAGCGTTTTCGGCCCAATCTTGTTCCTCCTCTACACAAGAGATATACCACAAGATGAAGGGACTGTCGTAGCAACGTTCGCAGACAACACGGCTATCCTCGCAACAGATAAGTCAGTCGAATCATCAACTGGAAAACTCCAACGAGCTTTAAACAAAGTATGCGAGTGGACAAAGACCTGGAGAATCGTCCTTAATGAGACCAAGTCAACGCATGTCAATTTTACGTACAAAAAGATAAACAACTTACCTATTTCCATTAACTCGGTACAAATACCGTGCGCAAATATCTAGGAATGACACTAGACGCAAAACTTAAGTGGAAGCCACATGTTAAAAAGAAGCGCGACGAGCTCGAAATCAGACTTAGAGAAATGTACTGGCTACTCGGGAGATACTCGAAGTTAAGCGTATACAACAAACTGCTTCTGTACAAGCAAGTGCTAAAACCATCTTGGACATACGGTATACAACTTTGGGTTGTACCAAGCCAAGCAATATGACTGTTCTGCAAACATTCCAAAACAAAACACTAAGAGCAATTGTGAATGCTCCATGGTATATAAGCAATAGTGATATTCACAGAGATCTAGGAATTGCTACCGTGAGGGATGAAGTAACAAACTTTGTTCACAAACTTCGTACTCGCCTTCATGATCATTGCAGTAATGAAATAATCCGTACTCTGGACGTGACAAACCTCGAGCGCCGACTACAAAGAACAAGACCGTACGATCTGGCGCAGTAAGGGAAACCGCATGTAATGACGGTATTAGTAGGTGCCTTCGCTGGAAAGCTACCTACCTAACGCGATTAACACTACAGAAGCGTAAACTACTTGTTAAGGCTTAGTCGTAGTCACCACAAAACGAAAAAATGAGAGGAACGAATTTCCTACTACTATGAGCACGAGCGGCCGGTTCTCATAGTGCCTCTCTGGGGGGTGAGGTTTAGCCCGTAGGCATATACTGGCAGACGCTTATGAATCATCAGGTCAGATATATGAATCGGGCATAACCAATGGTACGGGCCATTGGTATCTTTTGAAGATTCCTGCACCTCCAGGCGCAACCAAAAAAAAAAAAAAAAATTATCAACTACGTTTTCAGCGATCAGCGCCGTAACGTATTTTCATATCAAGCACAATATAATGTCTTCACGTCTCTTGTTTCTGGTTATACTAAAAATGGTCCAAATAAACTCATATACATACCCCGACTTGAGTTGTTAGCCAACTCAATCCTTCGTAACCATGATATTTTTAGAGCGATTCCAAAAAGATACTTCATTGGCTTAAGTCGGATCTTCTCCGGCACAAGGAATTCGTTACCTTTCGAATAGTCAAAATATTGGACAAAGTCAATAAATGGTGTTGGATTCCGTCAAAAAATATACCAGCAGATGAGACCACCCGAGCACGCTACACTCCGCTGTTTCAAGGAGACAATAAGTAAATTAAATAAATGGTTAATGGGTCTCCATTTCTGAGGCTGATGGAAGCAAAATGGAACGATTTGCCGGCCGACATTGTTAATCATGGGTGCCCTGAAGAACTGCGTTCCAAATTCCACTTTTTGACGCAGCGAGATTCTCGACATTTTTAAAGCTGCGAAGAACTATAGCCTGGGTGTTCCGTTTTATCTATGTATGTTGACTGTCTTAAACGTGTTAAGGTATGCAAATGTTGGATACCGAGTCTACAGTCTGCTGTAAAAAGATCTAAGAATGAATATCAGCCATCTCGGATTCGACGGGCCAAACCCTTGCCGCCTCTAATGGGTTAACTGCCAGAGGATCTACTTATTATTTTGGCCTTGTCAATGTCACGATAGGGCGCCGAATGGAGAAACGTTGGGTCGAGCTTTTCACGTGCCCAGTAATAAGGCATTTTGAGATAACGACTGATTTATCAACAGACTACTGTAACATATTAGCATATGCGTCCGCAACTTTGTAAACCGCTGAGGGATTCCTTTGCACATGAGGAGGTATAATGGAGCCAACTTTATTGGAGCTAATAAGGAGCTGGTAAACAACAGTATCTTCGATAATGAAGCCATCAAAGCAGAGCTTTCGTCGTCTGAAATTGAGTGGGAGTTCAAAAGCCCACACGCGGGAGGATGCTGGGAGCGGTTGGTTGAATTTATTAAGCGAATTTTATCCTATGCACTCTGCCAGATAACGCCAAAGATCGACACCCTGCAAAGTGCAATGATAGATTCTGAGAACATTGTGAATAGCAGGCCGTTGACGCATTTACCAGTATCAGTCGGAGATGATGAACCACTCACTCCCAACTATTTTCTTCTTGGCATTCTCCACTTGGCGCAAACACTCAAACTGATAGAAGCAAGGCCGCAGTGTCTTCCTTCGAAAACAGTGGAAGGTGTGCCAGCAGTTAAAAAAAAAACATTTCTGAAGAAGACTATATTTTTGTACCACAAAAAAAAAAGCTACAAATGTTAAGAATGCAAATTTCCCTTTGTTTGTGCAAGTAAGTTGTACAAGAGTTCTTCATCACTTACTCCCGAAACGAAAAAAAAAAATCATTTCATTTGAAATAGTTACACATATACTCGCATGCATATATTGCGCTCGGCGCACACAAATCTATATACATGTTGTAATATTTTTCGTCGGCTTGGGGTTCGTAATAAAACTATCTTGTTTATTCAATATAAAATATTATCTATTTCACAGTAATAGATCTCTTTATTCCTCCAGCAATTATTCTCTTAATCACACTTTTCACTTCATTATTCTGTTCGCTAATTCACTTTTCCGTTCAGTTCACAATTCCAAACCTTTCCCAAAATAACTCACTGTAAACAACAACTGACTCTAACTCTCTGACGGTTGCTCTATTTATATCAGATCCCAGGGCTTCTAGAATATCTACGAACGCAGTCGTTAGAAAATCTTCTCGAATATCTCCGAACACAGTCATCGAAAACCATCTCGAACATTTCCATCCACAGTTGTGGAACGTCGTATGTGGAAAATCTTCTCGAACATTTTCAACCACAATCGTGGAACGTAGAATGTGGAACAACTGGTATGCATGGTAACAGCTGGGATGGCTGTGTTCCCAAACTATGACTGTGATGCCGCACCATGGCTGTGTTGACAAACTATGCTCGTCGGTGAGAAGTACTTTGGCTGAATGTTACAATATAATGAAGTTCCCAACAGGAAAATTTTTGATCGAATGGAATATATACTGATATGATAGTCAATTTGGTCTTTAATTCAACTTCGACAGCTATTGCGGATATATTGGATCTTGATAAATCTATGTGGGATAGATCTGTGATGGAGCAGACAGGTGCCCTATTTTGATGCGATATTTGAGTCTAGGTTGTGAAAGTACGACAAGTACTGTTTGGGTGCAGAAGGTTGGAGATTAAATTGAATATGTGTTTCCTGCACGAAGGTTGTAAGTCGTTAATGAGTAGCTGTAGCTAAAAAAGATGATAATTGCTAAAAGATCCCTTAGGACTCCATTATAGAACCTTGATTAACTTCCCATTCAGTGACTTTTGTACAATATAATTCGGATTATATTGCGAAAAGTCGGAGTTAGCCAGAAAACTAGGGTGAACATTTCTATACGGGGAGAGATTGAGTGGAATTTGATATATGAGAATGGGTTGACATTTCAGAATTGTTAATGTGTGTGCGTGATGGTTGAGAGAAGTATTGTGTGAGAGGTTTGAGTTGTGATTGTTGGAGCTAGGTGGGTTGGACAGAATTGGGACTGAGTTTGGGTTATCGAAGGAGACAAGAGTGGGGGGATAATTATTTATTTTAATTATAGGCTACCAGTGGTTGACTGGAATTACCTTCCTCCAAGCTGAAAGACTTTACTGGGGAAGTCCAGTGGAATTACATTTTGTGATTTGCTTTTTTGCGGCTTGATGGCCGCCGGCGCCGAAAGAACACAGAAAAGAAAAAACAAAAAAAAAACATTAATATGTTTAGCACAAATGTAATTGATAACAATCAACATGACGTTTCAGCTAAAGTTTGGCAGTCAGTGAAATCTACTAAAAGTTCTCAAACTTTGAACGATAGACGACAAGAGTTATGTGAAGCAAATTAATGACGATAGCGTTCACTAGTATCGTTCGGACGATGATCGTCCTAAAAATTACGGGAAGGGCCCCAGCTGATTTATTTCGGTTTAATCTACTGGTGTGTAGCAGTTATGTGGTTTTTCGAAAAACTGGGGTTGGTGAATAATGAATTGTGGAAGTACTTTAATACATATTAAGAACAGCAATTACGCGTCCATTTAAGTTTAATGAACAAAAATAATAAAAAAATGTCCATAACTCTAACAACACTAACTAGGTAGGCATACATACATAACTAGGGCCTCGGAATTCGAACGCGTCCAATTGGAAATCCGCATCTTGAGTCAAGATCTAAAAGAAGTATTCTAAGCTATATAAAAGTGCAATTAACTCCGCTTTCATAAACATATGTCAAAAAACGTTTAGTCGGATAATTTCGCCCAAGTAATTTTTTTTTCGCCCCTGCGTGATAATTCTGCATATAGTTCTTCGCAATGTCATGATTTCCTTCCATAAAAAAGACTAGGGATGCAACGATACATAGTTTGGCCGATGCGATACCGATTACTGTAGTAAAAAATCGGCGATACCGATATCGATAGCTTAGTAGATAATAAATCAAATATATAATAAAGAGGGCGTTTGTATATATTTGTTTTGCATGTAACTTACCTATACTTAACAGAAAGTCAACCTTGAGTGTAAAAATAAATAAATAAAAATTAAAAAATTCAAAGATATTATTTATTAAGATAAGAATTATTGTCAAGTAAGCTAAGTTATTAAGCAAGTAATTGTCATTACATACAAAAAGTAATAACCCGGTAGATAAAGTTAATAATTAAAGTTCACTTTTGGCAGATTTTTGTTCAGAAAGCAGTTTTTTCAAATTATTTGCAGATAGTCTGTTACGCAAATCATTTTGTATGAGGCCTGCGGTTGAAAAAAGACGTTCTGATGCAACTGAGCTCAGTTGGTAAGATAGGTACTTTGCGCAAGCTTTTTTAAATTTGGGAATTTCTCTTCATAGAGCCAATAGTTGTTTGGATTTGATTTTCTTGGAATATTTGGACATTTTAAATAAGATTCTGTTGCTCAGGATAAATAGATATGTTTGATAAAGGCTCCTCCAGATACCTGTAAAAATCTTGTCTTGATCTTGACCTCTTTGTGACTCTACAGGTACATTATCCACATTATACCTGTTTGTATTTGTAATTAACGAGATAAGTTTTGTTTTCGCCAGAATGCATGTAGATTGTAGAGCGAATGTACGCAATTTGTAGCGTGGATCTAATGTTGCTAAAATAAATGACTCCTCATTCTCCAAATAACGAAATCTGCCATTGATTCCGGCTATCAAATTTCCCACAAAAGCAGAATATTCTGGGCTATAATTGTCACTGTCATCCGCAATTTGTTGATCCTCGAACTGTTCTAAAACTTTTAGCAAACTGTTAATTAGAGGTATAGCGTCAGACATGCAAACAGACTTCACTTACAGATTTTGTAGCTTCTTCAAAATATGTCAAGGTCGACACAACTGGTTCCAACAATACCCACTGGATAAGCACGTGACAAGGAACGTTGTGAGTTTTTTTGCACATCTGTGAGGATTTTGCGACCTGATGTTGAGTGACTGAAGTGGCCAATTATAGATCTCACCTTTTTAATCATGTCATCTATTTTCTCTTCCGCGGTGCATTATCTGTCACTACAGCTCGTACTTGTTCGTTGATGCTCCAATCTTGAAACAATTGACGTAAGTTTTGAGCTATGTTTTCACCGCTATGCTTTTCGCCCTCAAAAGGGAATACCTCTGGCAGTAGGTCTTTAGTTCCAAATTCTAGTCCGTGAGCTGTCAGACTTATAAAAATAATTAACGGATGAAGCAGCGCCGCTCGTCCATAAATCAGTCGTGACAATTATGTGGGGAAGTTCTTGCAATAGATCTTTTTTTGTCTGGTATCACATTTTCCGAAATATGGGACGGGAAACCATTTTGTATTTTGGGCACAACTGGTTAATAGTGCGTTGAAACCCCTGTTTATTAACTAAATCAAATGGCTCAATGTCTATACATATTTGTTCAGCTATTGCTTGTGTGACCGTTTTTGCTGTAGGATCTGTGTTCTAAAGTTGCTTGTTTTTTAAGTGGCGGACCACTGTCGGTCTTTGAGGTAGATGGTAGTTTTCCAACTCCTTTCATGATAGCGCTTTACGTGTGTCCACATGTTTGTTGTCGTGTAGCCCTTGGATGAAACCGCCTTACTACCACGAGAAACACTGACATTGCAGTACAAATAAGTCGCCTTTGTCTCATCATCCTGTTTTATTTGAAAATGATTCCATCATTCGCCATCTCGAAAGCGAGATGGCGAAACGTCATGCGCGGCGAGGTGAACCAGATGTGAAAAAAAACTCTCGTGTTGCTGTCGCTTTGTCCGCTTTTTAAACTGCCTGATATCGGCTGGTAAATAATCGGCGATACCGATATATCGGTCATGCTGATATATCGGTATCGGAATCGTTGCATCCCTAAAAAGACCAACATACGATATGTATCAAGTTACATATTTGTTGTCATTAATTTAGGCCTATATAATATTTTCACGATCTTTATTTTCATTATATTTTCCAAACAATCACAATGATAAATGACAACTAATCCTTAACGACGTGCTGTGAAGTATGGTATGACATATACCATTATCGTAATAACCATAGATGTGCCCGAAATCGTAACATTTAATCGTAACATCGTGACGAGAGTGGTTGAATACAATGAAGCCCTTGCATTACTAAAGACAATGGTGACGCAGTTTTATCGCGTTTACGTTTTTAAAAGACTTTTGCAATCATTTCGATGCATACGACGTTCCCGAAAACACCCGTTGTTGTTATTCCCATACAAATGCATTAATTCACCATAAAAAACAGTTTATTATCGTATTTCACTGCTACAAATACGACTATTACTTATCACCTTAGTTGATTCCATTTCTCTGAACTTCTGCTTCATGCCTGAATTTGCAAGAGACTCTTTATTCACGATTTTGGGTCCAGTGTAGATTCCTTTCCTGCCAATGTTCTAAATTAATAGCGGCAATGAGAAACACTCTTAAAAATTTCGTATTTTATTTGTCCCATAACAAGGCGTCCATTTATGTATGCATGTATAAACTAAAAAACCCGCAAAGATAAATGCAATTTAACAGGTTTTCTAAAACACGATTTTCTAATTTAACAAGAGTAACTAAAAGCTATTATTTTGAACAAATTAATTCCACTCAGTAGACACAGCGAGATGAATTAACCTTCTCTGATTCTAGTGCAAGTCTTAAGATCAAAACATGCGGCTAGTGCTCCTAAGTACAACTGAATTTGCTTTATTTTACATATATAATATGTATATAATAATGGAAGTAACATAAGAAAAGAAACGGAATTTTTTTTTGTTTAAAGAAATATAAAACGAAACAAGAGGTACATTTAATGCCGGTGATGATGTGTTTGATAACTAGTAATTTTGCTTACATCATACCGCCCATTCCCCCCATTCCACCCATACCACCCATGCCACCCATACCAGGCATAGCAGCCGCGGATTCATCTTTTGGTGACTCAGTTACAACAGCTTCAGCTGTCGTTAGGAGGGAAGCAACACCGGAAGCATCAGTCAAGGCGGTTCTTACTACTTTGGTGGGGTCGATGATACCTTTTTCGATTAGATTACCATATTCACCCTTCAACGCATCGTAACCGAAATCGCCGTCTTTTACCTCAACTTTGGCTACGACCATAGCGCCATCAACGCCTGCATTTTTGGCAATGGTCATGCAGGGCATACGGAGAGCGCGACGAACAATGTCAATTCCCATGTTCTACACAAAATAAAAATAAAAAAATATATATATGTATATACATAAAAACAATCAACGGATACAACCGGATTAGCCATTTTGTGCATACCTGATCTTCATTTGCTCCCTTGAGGCCATCCAATTTTGGAATGCAACGAAGCAAAGCAGTGCCGCCCCCAGGAACAATACCTTCTTCTACAGCCGCGCGAGTGGCATTTAGCGCATCATTTACACGGTCCTTCTTTTCGTTTACTTCAACTTCACTTGAGCCACCAACGCGCAACAATGCAACCCCAGATGCCAAGCGAGCTAGGCGTTCTTGTAATTTTTCCTTTTCATACTCAGATGTAGTCTCTTCAATTTGATCTCTAATTTGAGACACACGTTTATCAATGTCTTCTTTCTTGCCCTTCCCCTTCAATAGAAGTGTGTCGTCCTTTGTAATGACAACCTCACCAACCTTACCCAGATCACCAATTTGAATGTCTTCCAATTTAACCAAGTTGGCGTCATCGCCAAACACAATACCACCTGACGAAATAGCCATGTCTGTCAATGTCGACTTCCGATTATCACCAAATCCTGGTGCTTTAACAGCTGCCACTTGAAGTCCAATCTTCAAACGGTTCACCACCAAAGTACTTAAAGCTTCCCCATCAATATCTTCTGCAATTATCACTAGGGGTTTTCTTTGGGCATTGGCCAGTTCCAGGGCAGGAATAATGGATTGCACAGATGAGATTTTCTTTTCGGAGAACAAAACCAAAGCATCTTGAAATTCAACTCTGGCACCCTTCGAAGAGTTTATGAAATATGGTGATATGTAACCTCTGTCGAATTTCATGCCCTCAATGACTTCCAATTCATCGTGTAAGGTTTTCCCATCCTTTACTGTGATGACACCATCGCGTCCCACCTTCTTCATGGCTTCGCTGATAAGGTTACCAACGGCTGTGTCACCGTTAGCAGAAATTGTGGCAACTTGAGCAATTTCTTCAGGTGTGCTCACTGGGCGGGACATAGCCTTTAGATTATCCTTAACAGCTTCGACAGCAATCATTACACCACGGCGAATTTCAACAGGATTAGCTCCCTTGGAGATTTTCTCGAATCCCTCTTTGGCTATGGCACGCGCTAAAACGGTGGCGGTGGTGGTACCATCACCAGCTTCCTCATTAGTATTGTTGGCAACGTCTTGCACCAATCTGGCTCCAATGTTTTGGAATTTATCTTTTAATTCTATTGACTTAGCTACGGTAACACCATCTTTTGTGATCTTTGGTGAACCCCATGACTGCTCAATAATCACATTACGCCCCTTGGGACCCATTGTTACGGCGACAGCATCGGCTAAAATATCGACACCTTGAAGCATAAGAGCACGAACTTCGGCTCCAAATCTAACATCTTTAGAAGATAAGTGACGTACGGCGTACTGACGAGCAATAGAGAGACGAGATAGTGTTGCTGGTAGGCGATACATCTGTGAAGTAGATGATAAGAAATTATTAAATTTTACGTAAAGAAAATGCAAGATCAAATTATTTTGGGGCCCTACCCTGTACTGATTCTACAGTCAAAATTTTAATTTTGAACCACAAAAAACGAACTCACTAAACCAGAGACTATGTGCACAGGATTCAAGGATATGAACCAAACACACCTTTTGTTACTTGCACCTATAAGGACAAGTTTTGGTTTCGTAAAAATTTTAAATTTTGATCAAACTTAGGCATGTTTGGCTTCTTAGCCACCTCGGCTACGACGGTGTTGGTCTGTCTATGTTAAAGTTAGAAGTGTCCGTTCTACTGACATGCACTGACAAAGTCGACTTATATGCATGTTGCATGTCTGTGAACAAAATCAACTGAATCATAGCCGAAAAAGTCAATTTTCAGAAACCGGTTAATAAGCAAGTACCGTTAAACGCATTCTTTGGAAAAAAAAAACCTGGTACGCTATCTGACAGCACATATCTATAACTCAAATACCAAGTCTGATCAAAATCGTTAGAGCGGTTTTCGAGAAAATAGGCCCTTAATAAAGTACGATAGTTTCGGGGTTAGAATGAAAATTCCGATTTCGCCTCAAATTGTTACCCTACTGATCCCAGACATGAAATTTGAAGAAAATCTATAGATCCGTTTAGGCTTCAGTCGATCATACATACAGACAAACAGCCAGACAGAATTGAGAGACCTTCTTTATAGAGTTTCTCGATTATAGTATTGTCAAGTATGATCAAAATCTCGAGATCGCTGAATTTTCAGGAAACCAATAATATAGTACAAAAATCCTGTAACTATTCGGCAACGAAAAGGAGTGAGATTTGCAAGTGTGTCAAGTTCAACTGTTGCAATGCCTTTCTAAATAAATGTTGCCACATGTCTAACGCTCTTATTCATAAATATCGCTATGCGTAAGAAATTGCTATGCATACAAAATTAAATTCATAAACTTTGGCACATTTTTCGGAGCAGTAGACGTCGCAATGATTGATTACTTTAATTTCACTCGTAAATAATGTCGTTTGTTTTGCTGTTTTTCTTAGTTATACATATGCATGTAGTTCTCTTTTCCTTTTATAAGACAATTTTTTGTTATTTCGTGAAAAGTAGTCGATAACAACATATTATGGAGCATCAACGCCTCAACAACGTATTGAAGTTGTTAAAACATTTTATCTAAAATCGTTCAGTTGTGAAAACACGAAGAAACTTGCTTAACTTTTTTGGTCGTCATGTGCCTAGCAAGTCAACCATTCAGCGTATAATAAATAAAGTGAAGTTCGGGTAGACAACTAATGGAAACTTACCATATGTGTCGGCGAGAATGGAGTGAAAAAGTTTTGCAGCCCCAATTTTTGGCCAAAAAATCATCATGAGTGACGAAGCTCATATTTCGAGCTATGTGGCTTTGTTATTGGGCACTGAAAATACGAAACTGATACACCAGCGACCTTTACAGCAACGTAGATTTACTGTGTGGTGTGTCGTTTGGACCGGCGGCATCATTGGGCCACATTTTTTTTAAAAGACGCAAGAGGCAATGTTGTAACAATTACTTGTGATCGCTATCGTGACATATGCACAACTTGTAGGTGGCCTAATTGGATCGAATGGGCCTATAACACATGTGGTTCCAACAGGACTGTGCCATGGCACACACATCACAATCTCCATGCTAAAGAACATTATTCAAGAACATCATTAGAAATAACATCCGAAATGTGCCAACATATTATGCAAAATATGGTTGAAACCAAAGCTGTAAAATTCAAGTACAAGTACCTTGCACTTATTTTTTATTTTTTAAGTACAAGTACAATTCCCTGGTACTTTTACTTAAAAATTTCAAGTACCAGTACCGGGAGTTGTACTTACACTTACAGTTCCTTCGAAGCACTTGGAAAACTGTTTATGTATAATATTATACATAACCAGTTTCTGCAACATATTTCTTAATAATGTTCTTATCAGTTGGCAAAACGGTATTATTAGCTTTTACATCAGTGTTGTTTGAATGAAGGCACTTCTCAATGAAAATTTATTTTTCATACGTTCATCACTATTTGTGTCAATGCCTAAGTACATAACCAGTTTTTCAAGTGTTTCGAAGGAATTGCAAGTACAAGAACAATTCCCGGTACTGGTACTTGCAATTTTTAAGTAAAAGTACTAAGGAATTGTACTCTTACTTAAAAAAACATAAGTACTTGGTAATTGTACTTAAGTTGCACTTCAGTACCAAAATACTTAATTACGTTACAGGTCTGGTTGAAACAGTACGCACCTGCACCGCGGCCATTTGGCCACTATAATATTCAATACATAATTCTTATAATAATCGGTCAATATAGAAAAAAATTATATATTTATATAATAATATAAATAAAATTTGTGTTTCATTTCAGTTAGTCAAAAAAAAAGCATCAGCCTGGACCATAAAAATACCTTGTACTATCTCTGCATCAAATTTCAAGTTTCGACACTGACTGGGCATAACCCATAGAATTTGATGACCTTACAGTATATTGATAAACCCTCCCCTCTCACGATTATTATTTGAAAAACATATTTAAAAGTTAGTTTTATTCATTCTAGTCTTGGTTTGTACCCTAAGCATTACATCTGTACCAATTTTAAACGATTTATGTTGACTAGAAGTAACTCTTGCCTCGCACATTTTTTGGAAACCTATTGAAAGGTCTAATTTTTCAACTTTTATCTATTGTACCTCTTGGTTTAGTGAAAATTTCCGATCTCGAGAATTTAATCAGTCTTCGTATACTGTAATAAATTTCAACAAAGTGGGTCTCTCAATTCTGTCTTTACGAGTATGTAAGAATTTTCATTCTACTTGACAGTACTTTACTAGTGACCGATTTTGGGGAATATTGATTTTCTCGAAAACGGATCTAACGGTTTTGTGCAAATTTGATTTATGGAGGGTATATACATATGCATACATATCGCCGGTGCACCTGCAAAATCCGACAAACAAAAAAACACAAATCTGAAGGACGTCAAAGAAAATTTAATTTTCAAGCATTAAACGTCAATATGCACCATAGCGAAAAGTAAACCACTCGTCGGCAGTTGATTTGATCTGGGCCACTGTATAAAATTGTAGTAAATGAGTATATCGCCACGCAAACATGCAAGTAGGTAGCCAAGAACGAGGGGCGGCTGATAAGTTCGCGGCTTGAGATACTCAACAACGAGTCATCTTCTCATTAGTGATAGCACTAACTGCGACATTCTTTAGTAGTATAAATATCACCTCGTTTCAATAATAATCTCATTTTGTTATTATCTGTGGTAGGATAAACATCACCATGCCAGCCGAAATCGGAAATTCTCGCAATTTTAAGCACCGCGCCGTGATAAAGTACCTCGTGAAAAAAAGGAAAATTTCGAAGAATTTTCATCGACTCTTGAGGATTCTGGGCCTTCGTATACCATGGTCAACAAATGGGCTTGCTTATTTCAATAAGGGCGAGAGAGCTGTGAAGACGACCCCCGCGCAGGGCGTCCTGTGTTAGTGGTCACTGAAGAAAACGTCGGAGAAGTTTAAAAATTAGTTCTGGCCGACCGAGGAATAAAAATGTAGCAGATAACGGACAAGTTGCACATCAGCAAAGAACTGATTGGAGAAATTTTGCACGAGGTACCGAAAACGCTCACGCCGTTCGACAAGCAACGACGACTCGAGTGCTGTAAAGATTTTTTCGAGTTAGCCAGTTACAACCCCATCGAAATTTGCAAACGAATCATAACTGTAGATGAGACTTTTTCCTTTTTCCAATTTGAAAAAGGAGTTACGAGGCCTGAGGTTTGCAGATGAGAACGAGATAAAAGCGGCCGTAGAAAGTCATTTTGAAGGTAAAGAAAAAGAATATTTTTTTGGTGGTATTAAAGTACTGTATGACCGATGTGAGAAATGCATTTGACTCAAGGGAGATTATATTGAGAAATACAATTTTTTAATCAGATCTCTTCTTTCACTTAATGCGTTAGCCCGCGAACTTATTAGCCGCCCCTCATATATAGACACATTGTCTAACTTTTGTATTGTGCGTAACTAAATCGTGCGACGAGCGCATCTTTGACGTATCGGAAACAAATAGCTCGTGTTTCAATGTTAGAAATTAAAATTTCGTAGCATTCCCAATATGGCTCATCCGTAAGTTATTTTGTGTAAATAAGGTGGCAGTGCAAAAGTTACTGGAGAACTTGTCAGTACACTTTGATACACCGTAGTAGAAACGCTGTCGGCGAGACTATTTCTGGGGACTGTTAAACGGTGATGAAAGCCAAAATACCGCTGTCAGACAGCCCTCACCTGATCAACTGCTTCATCCTCTCGACAGGACCGAAATCGAGTCAGCGATAGACAGGCTTAAATTCAACAAAGCCCCGCGCCGGTTCAGATGGTCTAAGAGCAGAACTATTTGAGGCTACGGAAGATGATTCCGTAGGGAGTATCTACCAGCACATCTGTGTAATATAGTCGGATAAAAATATGCCGAACGGTTGGAACCTCAGAACTATCTGCCCAACCCATAAGAAAGGTGATCGGCCCAACTGTGATCTCAGTACTTATTCTTCTCCACAATCTCATCACATTGTGGGTTGAAGTGTAAGAAAGATTAAGTTTTTATTTGATGTTGGCAACATCTACTTTTGATATTTGAGCTCTATTGGCTGTATTCCCATGTAACGTAACACCTCCGTTTAATAAAACCTTTAGCGGTACAAGTTTGACTTGATAAATATCTTCAACTTTACCCAGGACAGTTCAAAATACCACTGAAATATGGGGAAGTATATGAACATAACAAATATATATATATATATATATATGTATATATATATATATATATGTATATATATGTATATATATATATATGTATATATATATATATGTATATATATATATGTATATATATATGTATATATATATATGTATATATATATATATGTATATACAGTGCTGGCACGCTAATTAGCACACCTTCATAAAAGAATAAACTTGTGCCTTATTTCATAATACAACATAATTTATAAATTATTATATGTCCATATTACATATTTAACAATCTCTAATCACATTTTGAAATGTTCAAATTTTGAAATTTCAGTAGGCTTTGCTTTATATTTTTTTTATTTTTAAAATAGATTGCCTTTCGCATTCGCATTTTAATTAGCACACCCAAACAAAAAAAGCCATTTAAAGCCGTTATTTTTCATTCATCCTATTGTTGTGGTGAGTTATAAAGTATTATTTTGAAGTGTTTAAGTGCATTTAGAAATAGTTATGGGATTAAACAAGAGTTCTACGCCGGAGGAGAGGAGGTTAATATGGCTAATGTTCCAGAAGGAGCAAAACGTCAGCAAAATTGCACGGAACATAGATTGTTCGCGAAAAAAGTGCAAAACGCTTTGAAGCATTATGAAACCCATGGAACATTTGCGGATAAAAGAGAATGCAGACCTAGAAAAACAACGAAAAGAGAGGATTCCATTATAGTCTGGCATGCTCTTAAGATCCTTTTGCCACTTCTTCTGAAATTAGAGCGCGCATGGAGCAAGAATATGGTGTAAACATCGCGGCTAGGACGGTACGACAACGGCTTTTGGAGAACAACCTTCGAGGATGCCAGAGTCTTAAGAAACCGAAGGTAACAGATGGTAATAGGAAGAAGCGAATTGCATTCGCAAGAGGCCATTTGGATTCTCCTTCATCTTTATGGAATTCAGTGATATGGAGCGATGAATCCAAATTTAATATCTGTGGTTCTTTTGTACAACGACCTCCAAACAAGCAACTAGATCCCAAGTACACCAAAAAGACGGTAAAGTTTGGTGGAGGAAGCGTAATTGTATCGGGTTGTTTTAGCTCTCATGGTGTTGGACCTCTAGTCCTTATAAAAGGTAAATTAGATGCTCTAGCATATAAGACTATGTTGTCGAACCACCTCATACCATATCTTGAGAGTTTACCGCTATCATTGTACCGGGAAGCTGTTTTCCAGCAGGACAATGCGCCTTGCCATAAGGCCAGGTCTGTAAAAGAGTGGTTTGAAGAACACATATCGGTAATGGATTGGCCCCCTCAGAGCCCAGACCTAAGCCCAATCGAAAATTTGTGGGCTATTATTAAGAGACGTGTCATGGCTTTAAAACCGAGAAATGTGAAGGAGTTATGGGACACAATCCATCAAGAATGGTTTAAGATACCAAAGGAAGAGTGCGCACGCCTCACGTGCTCCTTGAATAAACGATGTGCCGCCGTAATTACCCAACTAAGTACTAGGTAAGTTTACATAAGTTAATTTTAATTTTAACTTGTTATTATTTAATTTTTTATATTTTCAGATGTCTTTGACGAGACTCTGGCGTGTTACGAAAACACATATTTTTTTTTTTTTTATTTTTTAATTTTTTTTTGTTTTTTTTTAAATTTTTTTTTATAAATTAATTAAGTATTAATATCAATAAAAGCAAATATTGAAGATCCTTATTATATTGTTTTACTTTAACATTCGTTTTACCTTATCATAACTTTGTATGATAGGGTGTGCTAATTAGCGTGCCAGCACTGTATATATATGTATATATATATATATATGTATATATATATATATATATATATATATATATATTGTAACATCACCTAAAACGATGCTACAATAATGTAGAATGATAACTACGCTCCTCCAGCCCATTCCAAAGCGTCTTTTCATTTGAGGTTCGTGTCTGCAATTAGTCCCCACAGTTCGGATAATAACGCGGATAAGAGAGAACAAGAGAGAATTATAACTGCACGAAATGATTGTCATCTTGGAATTATTACATCAGAATTTTTTTTTGTTCCAGTGGTCGAAGAATTTGCTAGAAGTTTCTGGCTATCAGAAACTTCTGCTATATAAGGACAGATGGCGATCCAGACCACGCAGTTGGTTTAGAACCGTGGCGAAGAGATTGGAAAAGTGATAATGGGCGAAGTTGTAATCTTGTGATAAATTGAAAGTTGAGAGTGAACAAGGAAAAGTAATTAGTTTGGATTTGTGAATTAAGTAATTGAAAGGAGATAAAGTGATTAGAGAGGAAAGAGACCTTGTAAGGAAGGAGTTTGCGAAGAATAGTATAGTGTGAACTTGAATTGTTCTATAGACTAGAAAATAAAGAAATAAATTTCACAGAATATTGTTTTATCTACTCGAGCCGTAGCTTGCATATTACATTGGTGTCAGAAGCGGGATAAAACTTATTCTGTGAATAACTATTTCCGTGGTGTGAAATTGCACAATAAAAAAAAAAAAAAAACGATTTCTGTGTTGAGTTAATTAGTTGCGCAAAATGGGTCGCAAATTGGGAAAACTAACTATAACTCAACTAAAGGCAGAACTCAGTAAGCGGAATCTCGACACAACTGGGGGAAAAGATGCCCTACTGATTCGTTTGGAAGAAGCAGTAACGCAAGAAGGTGAAAATCCGCACGACGTAGAGTTTGACGTGGAAGAGGAACCAGCAAGTACAGCAGCCGACCCGGGTATAACGAGTCTGCTCCTGCAACTTAAGTTAGTCATGGACGAACAAAAGAAAGCAATAGAAGACCAAAGGAATTCTATAGAACTTAAGCTGGACGAACAAAAGAATTCTCTAGAACTTAAGCTGGATGAATAAAAGAAAGCAATGGACGAACAAAAGAAAGCAATGGACGAACAAAAGAATTCTCAAGATGCTCTGGAAAGTAAACTTGATAAGCAAAACAAGAACTTGGAATCCAAATTCGAAGTGATCGAAGAGAAAATCGAGAAGGTCGAGACGCAACTCGAAAAAGTCGAAACTAGATTCGACGAAAACTTTGAGAAGCATGAAACTCAGTTCGGGAAGATAGAGACTCAGTTCGAAAAAGTAAAAAAGCAAGTCGAAAATCTTACTAAGGAACTCAGCAACGTTAAGAGACAGAAAGCACGGGAATATTCCACTGACGGTCTGAGAAGAAAGGAGATGCAGCCTCCTATCTTCGATGGTCAAACATCATGGCCAATTTATAAGAGGCAATTCGAAGCGGCCGCAATGACCAATAGCTGGGACGATGAAGAGAAGTCTATTGCACTCACGCTTGCACTGAGGGGTCCAGCTGCGGAGCTCTTGCAGACCATCCCGGAAGATAAACAGCAGAACTACGACTCTCTGGTTCAGGCTATCGAGATGCGGTTTGGGGATGAACACATGCAGCAGGTGTACAGGGTTCAGCTGCGTAGTCGAGTCCAGAAAAGGGGAGAAACGCTCCAACAGTTGCAAGCGGATATAGAGCGACTAGCCCATCTTTCATACCCTAAAGCCGGTGAGGAGCTTATCAACGAAATGGCGGTGGAAGCTTTTATTCAGCCCATAGAGGACAGACAACTGCAAATGGCTGTAAGGATGGCTGAAAAGCGAACACTCCCCGAGGCATTGGCATCCGCCTTGTCAATGAAGGCTGCGGACCAAGCATACCAGGGAATACACCGTGTCAGGGAAATGTCCGTCGTGGAATGCTCATGCCAGAGAACAGCCGTCATGGATGAAGACAAAGCTCGCGGAAGTCAAATCCGTTGCTGGAATTGCAACCAAACCGGACACCTACAACGGCAGTGCAGAAGTGCACCTAGACGAGGAAATTGTCCACATTGCGGAAATAGGAGAAGCAGAGAGGAAGCATCTGCCGGTGATAACATCCATCCTGTCAGTCAGGCTTCCCAAAACCAGCAGTCGGGAAATGCGTAAGGACCAACTTCGCGGGGCAGAAGTTGGTTACTGGAATCGAGGCCCCCAGGACCACCATTCAAGTTTCGCAAACCAAACGGGGTAACAAGAGCCTGACAGTGGAGGCACTAATCAACAAGAAGAAGTGCGTAGCCACCATCGACACAGGTGCCACCGCCTCCATTGTAAGAAGAGATATCGTCAGAAGCTCATGGCTGCACAACACCAACAGCTACTGCCTGAAGACTGCAACAGGGGAAAAGGCGAAGGTGTTTGGAGAAGTTCGTCTTACGATTACTCTGGCGGGACTGACGTTCTCCCAAGCGTTTGTGGTGGCAGATATATGCGACGAGTGCATCATCGGAATAGACTTCATGAAAGCAAATGAAGTAATCTTGGACATCGGGTTGCAAGTTCTGAGGTATCGAAATGTGGAGATTCCGATGGTGTACGGAAACGAGAATGCCGTCACTCTCAGGACAGTCATCAGCAAAGACGAAGTTTTGCCGCCGTTTTCAGAGACAATCATTTGGACGAAGCTGGAAGGTGATCTTGGGAGCCACCGATTCCACATAGTAGAACCAGACCCAGAGAAGAATTCTCAAGACTACATCGTGGGAAAGACGTTAGTCGAACCAAAGAACACCATGGTTCCAGTGAAAGTTTTGAACGCAAGACCACACACTGTCAAACTAAGGCGAGGGGAGGTGACTGGAAAATGCACGCCGATTACTGCCGTCGCAACAATATCTGAACGTGATGCTCCAAAACCTCTCCCATCACCTTGGACAGCGGAAACGAGAGAGACGATTCTCCAGTCCAGTGAGCTGAATAAGGAGCAGCGAACTATGGCAGAGAATCTTATCAATGAGTACGCTGATGTATTTGCCTCACAGGACGGAGAATACGGCCGAACACACCTGGTACAACATCGAATAGACACTGGTGATACTAGACCAATTCGTCAGCCTGCTAGGCGCCTTCCATTGGCAAAGCAGACAGAAGTTGCAGAGATGGTGTCGGCAATGGAGAAAGAAGGTCTGATTGAAATTTCCAAAAGTCCGTGGGCATCACCGGTTGTACTGGTAAAGAAGAAAGATGGCAGCACGCGGTGCTGCGTGGACTATCAGCAGCTCAATTACGTCACCAAGAAAGACAGCTACCCTCTGCCACGGATTGACGACACGCTAGACACACTATCAGGAGCCCGATGGTTTTCCGCTCTCGACTTGAAGAGTGCCTACTGGCAGGTACAGATCCATCCAGAAGACCGGGAGAAAACCGCCTTCACCGAAGGAAATGGGCTATGGCAATTCACGGCAATGCCATTCGGGCTGTGCAATGCTCCGGCGACTTTCGAGCGATTGATGGAATATGTCCTACAAGGGTTAACATGGAAAACCTGTTTGGTATACTTGGATGATGTCATCGTCGTAGGAAAAACGTTTGCGCAACACCGAGACAATCTAAGGGATGTGTTTCAAAGGCTTCGAAGTGCCCACCTGAAGCTCAACCGCAAGAAGTGCGCCCTGTTTAGAGCAGAAGTCAAGTACTTGGGACACATAATTTCAGCGAAAGGAGTGAGAACCGATCCAGAGAAGGTCGAAGTGGTGAAAAACTGGCCAGTCCCCAAGGATAAACACCAACTAAGGAGCTTCCTGGGCCTAGCCACCTACTACAGACGGTTCGTGAAGGATTTTGCCGGGATCGCAAAGAGCCTGCACCAGTTGACGGAAAAGGGAAAACAATTCAAATGGTCAATTGAGTGCGAGAAGAGCTTCAAGGCACTTAAACAACGGCTATTCGATGCCCCGATACTGGCTTACCCCACTCCCGGGGAAACGTTCATTGTGGATGCAGATTCTAGTAATGTCGGGGTAGGAGCCGTACTCTCCCAGGTGCATGACGGCCAAGAGAAGGTGGTTGCGTACTTCAGCAAGGTGCTCTCTAAGCCAGAAAGGAACTACTGCGTGACAAGGAGAGAACTTCTAGCTTTAATCTTGGCTACGAAGCATTTTCACAAATACCTCTACGGGAGGAAGTTCGTTCTTCGCACAGACCATGCAGCATTAAAATGGCTATTACAGTTCAAGAGTCCTGAGGGTCAGGTCGCAAGATGGATCGAAAGGCTGCAAATCTACGACTACGAAATACAGCATCGTAAAGGAAAACTCCACTCTAATGCGGATGCACTGTCCCGGAGACCATGCAGAACGGATTGTAAACATTGTGCGCGTCAGGAAGAACGGGAGCTGGTTTCCATCCAAAGAATGAGAGCCGAACCTATCGCCGGCTGGAGCGTAGATGAGATCCGGAACGCTCAGAAGGAAGACCCGGATATCGAGCCGATTCTGGCCTGGAAGGAGAACATGGAGAAACCGGATCATCAGGACATCTCTCACAGAAGCCCGACCTTAAAGGCATATTTTGCGCAGTGGGACCCCCTCCATGTCCAAGAAGGTGTTCTGAGAAGAAAATGGGAATCCTCCGACGGAAAGTCGTTTGTAATGCAGCTTGTCGTACCACGGACGAGGGTCAAGGAGGTGTTACAGGAAATGCATGGCGGGGCGACCGGAGGCCACTTGGGAGTGAATAAGACGTTAGAAAAGGTACGAGAACGTTTTTATTGGTTAAAAGCGAAGGAAGATATCGAAGACTGGTGCAGAAAATGCGACGTGTGTGCAGCTAGCAAGGGTCCGAGAATCAAAACTCGAGGTAAGATGCACCAATACAACGTGGGAGCACCTTTCGAACGAATCGCCATTGACATCGCAGGGCCCTTTCCGGAAACCGACAATGGTAATCGGTATATACTCGTAGTGATGGACTACTTCAGTAAGTGGCCGGAAGCGTTTCCGATCCCTAACCAGGAAGCCAGAACCGTGGCGGAGCAGATCGTCTACAATTGGGTTAGCAGATTCGGTGTGCCCTTGGAATTGCATTCTGACCAAGGGCGGAACTTCGAGTCAAGAATCTTCCAAGAGATGTGTCAACTACTCGGAATCAAAAAGACAAGGACAACCCCGCTTCATCCACAGTCGGACGGTATGGTGGAGCGTTTCAATAGGACTTTGGACGAACATCTCTCGAAGGTCGTAGGTGACTACCAACGGGATTGGGACCGGCAGATTCCCTTGTTTTTGATGGCCTATAGAAGTGCCGTGCATAGCACTACTCGACATACGCCGTTCGAAATCTTATTTGGTGGAATAGCTCGTTTACCCAGTGAGGTGAAATTTGGATCTCCTACCAATGAGCCCAGAAATGAAGAAGAGTACGTGGCGGACCTTAGGGAAAGGCTTAGGGACATACACCAAAGGACCAGAAGCCAGATTAAGATGACGAGCGACCGCATGAAGACCAGGTATGATGCCAAGGCAACAACGTCAGGATTCCAGGAAGGAGATCTGGTGTGGCTGTATAATCCCCATCGCCAAAAGGGGAAATCACCTAAATTACAGCGGAACTGGGAAGGTCCCTACAGAATAATAACCCGCATCAACGATGTTGTCTACCGCATCCAGCGAGGACCGAGGGCCAAAATGAAAGTGGTTCATGTGGACCGACTGAGTCGATACAATGGCCGAAATGAGGATGCACTTGTTCGGGACGAACATGTCTAAGAGGGGGGCAGTGTAGCATAATAATAACTACGCCCCCTAAAAATATGACGCAACAAATTCCGAAGTGACTTCATTCTGGCAGAATTTTGGTTCGTACTGTCCTTTCATTCGAGGTTCGTGTCTGGGACGAAGTCTCCACAGCTCATGTCAACGAAAGAGACGAATAATATCAGGGATAAAAGGGAATTATAACTGCAAGAATTATTTCTCTTATTCCAGTGGTCGAAGAATTTGCTAGAAGTTTCTGGCTATCAGAAACTTCTGCTATATAAGGACAGATGGCGGTCAAAAAAAAGACAGTTGGTTTAGAACCGTGGCGAAGAGATTGGAAAAGTGATAATGGGCGAAGTTGTAATTTGGTGATAAATTGAAAGTTGAGAGTGAACAAGAAAAAGTAATTAGTTTGGATTTGTGAATTAAGTAATAGAAAGGAGATAAAGTGATTTGAGAGGAAAGAGACCTTGTAAGAAAAGAATTTGCGAAGAATAGTATAGTGTGAACTTGAATTGTTCTATAGACTAGAAAATAAAGAAATAAATTTCACAGAATAATCGTTTTATCTACTCGAGCCGTAGCCAGCATATTACAATATATACATTATATATATATATAATTTAACTTTAAAAGCAATTCAAATATTCAATAAAATATTATTAAAAATATTTACCTAATTTCTATTTAGAATCGGGCAATAAACGGAAATTTCGGACTATCTTTTTCGCTGCAAATGGGTATTATATTTTGGTCCATTGAATCACCGATGAAAGAAAATCTATAAGTGCTTTTAATAATGCCACACTAAAAATAAATTACTTTGGTATAAAGGATCGCACGTACTTGCTCCATGTGCTGTTCGTTCGTGGACTGTTCAAAATTCAAATTTATGCAGCGTCGAAAAGATAAAATTTTAATTTTCGAAAAATGCTTTAAAAGGCTAAGAAACTTTTTTACTACATGTCCAAAATTTGAATACCCTCACGTATTTTTTCAATAGTCACAATGAATATACATATGTATGTGTGTATGTATGTATGTATACCAAAGAAAATAATTAAAACAAATAAGTTTCTTTGGAAGAATACGAAAAAAGATTGCATACAACAATAAGTGCAATAAATATATATAATACTCTAATTAAGTCACATTTTGAATATTGTTCAACAATCATATATTTAGCGAATAAACCAATGTTAGACTGCATAAATTTCAAAATAAAGCTATGCCATTGGCTAATTCCAATTGTAATCATGTTATGTATTGAAATGGTTAAGTGTAAAGCAAAGAACAATTACATATGTACTTATTTGTTGTTTAAAATGAAAAACGAATTGTTACCCAGTTATCTATGTAATAAAATATTATGTCAGTAATGTACACAATTACAATGTGTCTAATTTTCATTTTTTAGAACACAAAAAGCCCAAAACAGTTTTTCATAAAGGTTTTACAATGTTTAATGAACTACCTGATGAATTGAATCTTGAGAATCAGTTAATAAGATTTAAGCACAATATCATCACTTTTGCATGTACGTAAAAATGAAGCATGATTCGAGTATGGTCTTATTTTTTTTTTTATTAAATTATTACTTTGTTTTAATAGAATAGCTAAATAAACAAACTGAATTCAAACGTGTCTAAAAATTCAAAGAAAATCGTGACCGACACATGGCCAATAATCCAATAAGTAAAATACAGTTATTCGAATTTTTTTTAAGCGTAAAGTATGCAATCTTAATTCAAATATCCATCTATAGGAGTGCAATTATATTTGTATTGAAATCGTTAGATCAATTTTCTCCAAAATTGGTCTTAAGTAAAGTACCGTTATATTTAACTTAGAATGAAAATTCCAAATTCGCCTCTGGGCAGATCCGCAGATTCTAGAAATTAACGTTGAAATAAATCCGTTCGTCCCTTTAGGCTACAGTCCGATATACAGACAGACGGGCCAACTTTTTGAGTTTCTCTATTATACGAGGGCAAGGTGAAAAGTTCTCGGCCTGATGCAGAGATGGCGTTCCAATCAGCAAAAATTTATGTTTCCTGCCTGGGTGCACTTCTCATTAGTTCGTATGACAAGTTTCAACTTATTCTCACAAGTAGTTTCTTTACACGCATTTTTGTAGTAAACGTCTTGCGTGTTTTTCGTTAAAATGGATAAACTTGAATATCGTGCGGTGATAAAATTTTTCGTTTTGGATGAGTTAACCCCTAAGGAATTTCATCCAAAGTTGACAGAAGTTTACGGGGACTCATGTCGACCGTTAAAAAGTGGGCAGCTGAATTTAAACGTGGTCGGGCGTCCCTCGAAGATAACCCACGTGAAGGTCGGCCAAAAACCACAACCACACCCGAAACCATCGAAAATGTGCATGATATCGTGTTGGACGATACACGAGTGAAGGTGAGTGAGATAGCTGAGGCTGTGTATATATCGGAAGAGAGGGTGTGAAACATCTTGCATAAAAACTTAGGGATGCGAAAGCTCTGCGCAAGATGTGTGTCGCATTTGCTGAATGCCGATCAAAACCAAATGCGCAAACGATTTTCGCGGCAATCTTTGGACCGATTCAATAAGGATCCGACCGATTTTGTGCGGCAATTTGTCACCATGGATGAGACATGGGTCCACCACTACACGCCAGAAACGAAACAGCAGTCGAAGCAGTGGGTGGAAGCCGGTAATTCAGCGCCAAAGAAAGCGAAGTCGATCGCATCTCCCGTAAATTTCATGGCCAATATGTTTTGGGATGCGAAAGTCATCCTGTTAATTGATTACCTTGAGAAAGGCAGAACAATTACAGGCGAATATTACTCCAACCTTCTTGACCAGCTGGATGATAAAATTCGCGAGAAGAGGCCTGGCTTGAAGAAAACTGCGGGATTTGGGGTACGATTTACTCGGCCATCCCCCCTATTTACCTGATTTGGCACCTTCAGACTTCCAGCTGTTCCCAAACTTGAAGAAATTTGTTTCTGGGAAGCGCTTCGCATCCAATGCAGAAGTTGAGAGGGCCATAGATGAATATTTTCACAGCCTTCCAGATTCTCACTTCCGAGAAGGAATACTGATGGAGAAACGCTGGACCAAGTGTGTTGTTGACTTCAACACTGGGAGATTATGTAGAAAAATGAAATCATTTTTTAACTGAAAATCGCAGTCTTTCATTGTCAGGCCGAGAACTTTTCACTTTGTCCTCGTAATATGTAATACCATAATTGATCAAAACATTATAATGAATTGAATAAATTGGACCACTTAGCAATGATTTTTGTCTTAATGATTGGAGACCTTAGCAATGATTTATTTATTTTGTCACAATCCACATGTGTAGTTGTCAATCCAAATCTCACGCACTTGCACCTACATATACTCGTATATTGTTAATTTGTAAAAACTCATATTTCCCTTCTTTTTAAATTCGTTAAAATTAAAAAAATAAGTAGGTTAGAATGAAAATTCCGATTTCGCCTCAAATTGTGACCCCACGGACTCCAGATATGAAGTTTGAAGAAAATCCGTCCAGCCATTTAGGCAGCAGCTGTGCGTAGACAGACAGACTGATCAAAATCTTGATCGAAAATTTTCAGGAAATCAATACTTACCATGTGGGTAAAAAGTTCGACTCTTCCCGTGTAGAACTTATAGCGATTTTAATGTAAATTCAGTTCAAAATGTATTTATGGCCGACATTTCAACAATTCGGATGCCCGGCGTGAGAACAGTGTCCGTGCAAATTATAAAAAAAGATAATGAACTGTTTTTGGATACCTAACACAAAATAAAATGTGTGAATAAAATTTTTTTGGTAGTAAATTCTTAGTTCACGCAGAATGGGCAGATGATAATGACATATTTTCGTTAATTTTCAGTTTAATGACAATCAAAAAAAACATAAATTGATCTAGTTCGCTTGATTTTCTAAATACGAGAAATCACGATTCCCAGTAGAGAAACAGAAGAAATTTCTTTCCAGCATTATATAACTCCTCTTAAGGTATGGATGTAAAACACTTTCACATTCAAAATTATATCGCCATGAACGAAAAAAAAAGTAGTGTAAAGCAAATTTTAATATAAGCCCTTAGCACTACCTGGTTTCACGGAAGTCACTGCCTGGCAGTATCTGAAAATCAAGTACAACCATATTGAAACACGGCTAATTTGAAGCAGCAATCCCTGTATTTCACAACTTCAATAACTTCGACCAACCCACCCATAAGCACTGACGAATTTAATCGAATTCTACCTGCTCAGCTTAAGACCATTTTTAATGACTGATTTTTATGCCCAGTAAAGAACAGAAATTAACCAACAATTCACCCGACATTCTTATCAGTGACAGATTCCAGAACGATCTGCTCAATAAGGAATTGAGGTTATTTTGTTTCATTCAGCCTTTTTACGAATGAAATTAAATTAGAAACAAATTATTGCAATAATTATTTAAAAACTTACGCTTGATTTATTTATTCAGTGATTTCTTGCAATAAAATTCACTTCGAAGTTATGCTTAATGCACGAAGATTCACAGCAACGACCGGTCTTGACTTGCGGAAAACGTGATTTGAAATGACAATTTCAACTTTTCAATCTCGGCAAATTCAGTCTTTTGCTTCCGATAGGTGGTGCGACTGTTTTTTTTGGAGGGGGTAGCATTTTTAGGTAGGAAACACAAGCGAGGTACATAATTCAATAAATTTATTTTCAGTTTTAATTTCTAGGCCCCGTCTGAATTGCTATAAAACTTTATCCTGAGGCTAAATTTGTGTCAAAGATATACTAGGTATAACGGAATAGGGCGCGCTCCAAAACACTAGCTGGGCATAGCTTGTGAACTTTCTGTTGATTGATTATAAGGTACTCACGTGTGCCAGTCGACACTATAGGTTTCTAATTAGGACTTCGTAGAGAAATTAAATAGAACAAAATTGATAAACAATATCGGCTAAAGATATCCGGGATATTGTTGCAGCTTACTACCTATGAAACCCAATTACTGGCGGAACACAATCAGGTCGCTGTGGCGCTGGTACGAGCTGTCAAAAGTAAAAAAATATATACAAATTCAATAGTGCTTTCACAATGAGTAACTGTGGCGTAGCTCTTCGCTGTGGCGGTAGTACGAATTGGTCAACTTTTAACTTTTGTTGCGCGACCAGTTTGACAATATTGTTTCCCATTAAATACTTTACATTGTGTTCCGGCAGTAAAGTGCGCCCATACTGTTATCGATAACTTGGAATAAGATATCACAAATGAATAAATGTTAAGTTAGGAGTTCCTCAAGGCTCAATTTTAGGAGTATTATTGTTTATAATATATATTAATGATATGCCGAAAGTTGTTAAACATGCATCATTTAAATTATTTGCTGATGATGGCCTATTAATGTTTCCGGTAAAAATGCAAATGAATGTATAGATATGTTAAATTTAGGTTTAAATGAACTGTGTAAGTGGTCTGCGATAAGTTAAGTTTAAACATAAGTAAAACAAAGGGCATAATTATTAACGGAGAATCGGAAAAAAGTATTTTAATTAATAATGGGAAAATAGAAATCGTAAATGAAATTAAATACCTAGAAATTGTAATTGACAACAAGTTATATTTCAAAGCCCATTTTGAGAATATTTCAATAAAAATAAATAAAAAAGTCGTTTTTTTTTTTGCAAGGATTAGAAGAAGAATGTCTATGCTTTGTGCAATTAACGTATACAATAAAATCATAAATCCTCATTTTGAGTACTGTTCAACAGTCTTATATTTAGGAAATATCGGGATGGTGGATAGATTGCAAAAGTTACAAAATAAAGCTAAGAGAAGAATATTAAGATGAAATTGGAGAACACCTAAAACAGTAATGCTCGATGTTTTGAAATGGTTGTTTGAATGTAAGATGTTGGTAATGGTTGTTGATGGTTGGAAATGGTTTGTTGCCAAATTATTTATGTAGTAAGCAAATATATGTCGGAAAAATGCAAATTATAATATAAAGAATAGGTTGGATCTACGTTTTCCACTTCTAATAACTCGAACAGCTCAGAATATGTTAGTTTATAATGGAGTAAAATTATTTAAGGAGCTACCTAGTGAACTCAAAGTAGAGAATAATTTAATTAGATTTAAGCGAAATGTTGTTAGTTACGTAAGCATGAAGAATATATAATATGCTTTATAAATTATTGTTATTAATAGCGAAATACTGCTAAATAAATAAATGAAATGAAATGAAATTCTCCATTTTTAAAGGCACCATTACCAATCAATATCTTCACCAATACATATTTTCCTTCACTGGAATTATACGATTTGAGTTTGCTTTGAATTTTAAATATTATTTTTTGAAGCAACTTTCTGCTTAATAAACAGCTGATTGCTGAAGTGTCATTGGGATAATGTGCTGTCAAGTTTTTATGGTGATATTCTTAAGCGAGGATATGAGTTTTTATTCAGACTATTTTAAGTTTACATACATATTGTAATATGCGAGCTACGGCTCGAGTAGATAAAACGATATTCTGTGAAATTTATTTCTTTATTTTCTAGTCTATAGAACAATTCAAGTTCACACTATACTATTCTTCGCAAACTCCTTCCTTACAAGGTCTCTTTCTTCTCAAATCACTTTATCTCCTTTCAATTACTTAATTCACAAATCCAAACCAATTACTTCTTCTTGTTAACTCTCAACTTTCAATTTATCACAAAATTACAACTTCGGCTGTTATCACTTTTCCAATTTCTTCGTGCGGTCCAAAACCAACCGCTTGGTCTCGATCGCCATCTGTCCTTAAATAGCCGCCAGAAACTTCTAGCAAATTCTTCGACCACTGGAATAAGAAAATTCGGATGTAATAATTCCAGGATGACAGCTGCAGCCAATAATCTCTTGTTCTCTCTTATCCGTGATATTATCCGAACTGTGGAGACTAAATGCAGACACGAACCTCGAATGAAAAGACACTTCGGACCAAAATTCTGCCAGAATGAAAAGACACTTCAGACCAAAATTCTGCCAGAATGAAAAGACACTTCGGAAGTTGTTGCATTATGCTACATTATGTTACACTGCCCCCCTCTTAGACTTGTTCGTCCCGAACAAGTGCGTCCTCACTTCGGCCATTGTATCGACTCAGTCGGTCCACATGAACCACTTTCATTTTGGCCCTTGGTTCTCGCTGGATGCGGTAGACAACATCGTTGATGCGGGTTATTATTCTGTAGGGACCCTCTCAGTTTTGCTGCAACTTAGGTGATTTCCCCTTCTGGCGATGGGGATTATACAGCCACACTAGATCTCCATCCTGGTATCCTGACGTTGTTGCCTTGGCATCATACCTGGTGTTCATGCGGTCGCTCGTCATCTTAATCTGGCTTCTGGTTCTTTGGTGTATGTCCCTAAGCCTTTCCCTAAGGTCCGCCACGTACTCTTCTTCATTTCTGGGCTCATTGGTAGGAGATCCAAATTTCAAAATCTCTTGGAAGATTCTTGACTCGAAGTTCCGCCCTTGGTCAGAATGCAATTCCGAGGGCACACCGAATCTGCTCACCCTATTGTAGACGATCTGCTCCGCCACGGTTCTGAAGTAGTCTATTACTACGAGTATATACCGATTACCATTGTCGGTTTCCGGAAAGGGCCCTGCGATGTCAATGGCGATTCGTTCGAAAGGTGCTCCCACGTTGTATTGGTGCATCTTACCTCGAGTTTTGATTCTCGGACCCTTGCTAGCTGCACACACGTCTCATTTTCTGCACCAGTCTTCGACATCTTTCTTCGCTTTTAACCAATAAAAACGTTCTCGTACCTTTTCTAGCGTCTTATTCACTCCCAAGTGGCCTCCGGACGCCTCGCCATGCATCTCCTGTTACAAACGACTTTCCGTCGCAGGATTCCCATTTTCTTCCCAGAACACCTTCTTGGACATGGAGGGAGTCCCACTGCGCAAAATATGCCTTTAAGGTCGGGCTTCTGTGAGAGATGTTCTGATGATCCGGTTTCTCCATGTTCTCCTTCCAGGCCAGAATCGGCTCGATATCCGGGTCTTCCTTCTGAGCGTTCCGGATCTCATCTACGCTCCAGCCGGCGATAGGTTCGGCTCTCATTCTTTGGATGAAAACCAGCTCCCGTTCTTCCTGACGCGCACAATATTTACAATCCGTTCTGCATGGTCTCCGGGACAGTGCATCCGCATTAGAGTGGAGTTTTCCTTTACGATACTGTATTTCGTAGTCGTAGATTTGCAGCCTTTCGATGCATCTTGCGACCTGATCCTCAGGACTCTTGAACTGTAATAGACATTTTAAGGCTGCATGGTCTGTGAGAAGAACGAACTTCCTCCCATAGAGGTATTTGTGAAAATGCTTCGTAGCCAAGATCAAAGCTAGAAGTTCCCGCCTTGTCACGCAGTAGTTCCTTTCTGGCTTAGAGAGCACCTTGCTGAAGTACGCAACCACCTTCTCTTGGCCTTCATGCACCTGGGAGAGTACGGCTCCTACCCCGACATTACTAGCATCTGTATCCACAATGAACGTTTCCCCGGGAGTGGGGTAAGCTGGTATCGGGGCATCGCATAGCCGTTGTTTAAGTGCCTTGAAGCTCTTCTCGCACTCAATTGACCATTTGAATTGTTTCCCCTTTTCCGTCAACTGGTGCAGGCTCTTTGCGATCCCGGCAAAATCCTTCACGAACCGTCTGTAGTATTTGGCTAGGCCCAGGAAGCTCCTTAGTTGGTGTTTATCTTTGGGGACTGGCCAGTTTTTCACCGCTTCGACCTTCTCTGGATCGGTTCTCACCCCTTTTGCTGAAATTATGTGCCCCAAGTACTTGACTTCTGTTCTAAACAGGGCGCACTTCTTTGGGTTGAGCTTCAGGTGGGCCCTTCGAAGCCTTTGAAACACATCCCTTAGATTGTCTCGGTGTTGCGCAAACGTTTTTCCTACGACGATGACATCATCCAAGTATACCAAATAGGTTTTCCATGTTAACCCTTGCAGAACACATTCCATCAATCGCTCGAAAGTCGCCGGAGTATTGCACAGCCCGAATGGCATTACCGTGAATTTCCATTGCCCATTTCCTGCGGTGAAGGCGGTTTTCTCCCGGTCTTCTGGATGGATCTGTACCACTCTGTGCCACTCTTCAAGTCGAGAGTGGAAAACCATCGGGCTCCTGAGAGTGTGTCTAGCGTGTCGTCAATCCGTGGCAGAGGATAGCTGTCTTTCTTGGTGACGTAATTGAGCTGCCGATAGTCCACGCAGAACCGCGTGCTGCCATCTTTCTTCTTAACCAGTACAACCGGTGATGCCCACGGACTTTTGGAACTTTCAATCAGACCTTCTTTCTCCATTGCCGACACCATCTCTGCAACTTCTGTCTGCTTTGCCAATGGAAGGCGCCTAGCAGGCTGACGAATTGGTCTAGTATCACCAGTGTCTATTCGATGTTGTACCAGGTGTGTTCGGCCGTATTCTCCGTCCTGTGAGGCAAATACATCAGCGTACTCATTGATAAGATTCTCTGCCATAGTTCGCTGCTCCTGATTCAGCTCACTGGACTGGAGAATCGTCTCTCTCGTTTCCGCTGTTTCGGAGCATCACGTTCAGATATTGTTGCGACCGGCAGTAATCGGCGTGCATTTTCCAGTCACCTCCCCTCGCCTTAGTTTGACAGTGTGTGGTCTCGCGTTCAAAACTCTCACTGGAACCATGGAGTTCTTTGGTTCGACTAACGTCTTTCCCACAATGTAGTCTTGAGAATTCTTCTCTGGGTCTGGTTCTACTATGTAGAATCGGTGGCTCCCAAGATCACCTTCCAGCTTCGTCCAAATGATTGTCTCTGAAGACGGCGACAAAACTTCGTCTTTGCTGATGACTGTCTTGAGAGTTACGGCATTCTCGTTTCCGTACACCATCGGAATCTCCACATTTCGATACCTCAGTACTTGCATCCCGATGTCCAAGATTACTTCATTTGCTTTCATGAAGTCTATTCCGATGATGCACTCGTCGCATATATCTGCCACCAGAAACGCATGGGAGAACGTCAGTCCCGCCAGAGTAATCGTAAGACGAACTTCTCCAAACACCTTCGCCATTTCCCCTGTTGCAGTCTTCAGGCAGTAGCTGTTGGTGTTGTGCAGCCATGAGCTTCTGACGATATCTCTTCTTACAATGGAGGCGGTGGCACCTGTGTCGATGGTGGCTACGCACTTCTTCTTGTTGATTAGTGCCCCACTGTCAGGCTCTTGTTACCCCGTTTGGTTTGCGAAACTTGAATGGTGGTCCTGGGGGCCTCGATTCCAGTAACCAACTTCTGCCCCGCGAAGTTGGTCCTTACGCATTTCCCGACTGCTGGTTTTGGGAAGTCTGACTGACAGGATTGATGTTATCACCGCCAGATGCTTCCTCTCTGCTCCTCCTACTTCCGCAATGTGGACAACTTCCTCGTCTAGGTGCACTTCTGCACTGCCGTTGTAGGTGTCCGGTTTGGTTGTAATTCCAGCAACGGATTTGACTTCCGCGAGCTTTGTCTTCATCCATGACGGCTGTTCTCTGGCATGAGCATTCCACGACGGACATTTCCCTGACACGGTGTATTCCCTGCTATGCTTGGTCCGCAGCCTTCATTGACAAAGCGAATGCCAATGCCTCGGGGAGTGTTCGCCTTTCAGCCATCCTTACAGCCATTTGCAGTTGTCTGTCCTCTATGGCCTGAATAAAAGCTTCCACCGCCATTTCGTTGATAAGCTCCTCACCGGCTTTAGGGTATGAAAGATGGGCTAGTTGCTCTATATCCACTTGCAACTGTTGGAGCGTTTCCCCCCTTTTCTGGACTCGACTACGCAGCTGAACCCTGTACACCTGCTGCATGTGTTCATCCCCAAACCGCATCTCGATAGCCTGAACCAGAGAGTCGTAGTTCTGCTGTTTATCTTCCGGGATGGTCTGCAAGAGCTCCGCAGCTGGACCCCTCAGTGCAAGTGTGAGTGCAATAGACTTCTCTTCATCGTCCCAGCTATTGGTCATTGCGGCCGCTTCGAATTGCCTCTTATAAATTGGCCATGATGTTTGACCATCGAAGGTAGGAGGCTGCATCTCCTTTCTTCTCAGACCGTCAGTGGAATATTCCCGTGCTTTCTGTCTCTTCACGTTGCTGAGCTCCTTAGCGAGATTTTCGACTTGTTTTTCTACTATCTCGAACTGCGTATCCACTTTTTCAAACTGAGTCTCTAACTTCCCGAACTGAGTTTCATGTTTCTCAAAATTTTCATCGAATCTAGTTTCGACTTTTTCGAGCTGCGTCTCGACCTTCTCGATTTTCTCTTCGATCGCTTCGAATTTGGATTCCAAGTTCTTGTTTTGCTCATCAAGCTTGCTTTCCAGAGCATCTAGAGAATTCTTTTGTTCGTCCATTGCTTTCTTTTGTTCGTCCATTGCTTTCTTTTGTTCGTCCAGCTTAATTTTTGGTCGTCTATTACTTTCTTTTGGTCGTCTATTGCTTTCTTTTGGTCATCGAGCTTAAGTTCCAGAGACTTCTTTTGGTCTTCTATTGCTTTCTTTTGTTCGTCCATGACTGACTTAAGTTGCAAGAGCAGACTTGTTATACCCGGGTCGGCTACTGTACTTGCTGGTTCCTCTTCCACGTCAATTTCTACGTCATGCGGATTTTCACCTTCCTGCTTATTGCTTCTTCCAGACGAATCAGTAGGGCATCTTTTCCCCCAGTTGTGTCGAGATTCCGCTTACTGAGTTCTGCCTTTAGTTGAATTATAGTTAGTTTTCCCAATTTGCGACCCATTTTGCGCAACTAATTAACTCAACACAGAAATCGTTTTTTTTTTTTTTTCTTGTGCAATTTCACACCACGGAAATAGTTATTCACAGAATAAGTTTTATCCCACTTCTGACACCAATGTAATATGCGAGCTACGGCTCGAGTAGATAAAACGATAGTCTGTGAAATTTATTTCTTTATTCTCTAGTCTATAGAACAATTCAAGTTCACACTATACTATTCTTCGCAAACTCCTTTCTTACAAGGTCTCTTTCTTCTCAAATCACTTTATCTCCTTTCAATTACTTAATTCACAAATTCAAACCAATTACTTCTTCTTGTTAACTCTCAACTTTCAATTTATCGCAAAATTACAACTTCGGCTGTTATCACTTTTCCAATCTCTTCGTGCGGTCCAAAACCAACCGCTTGGTCTCGATCGCCATCTGTCTCTAAATAGCCGCCAGAAACTTCTAGCAAATTCTTCGACCACTGGAATAAGAAAATTCGGATGTAATAATTCCAGGATGACAGCTGCAGCCAATAATCTCTTGTTCTCTCTTATCCGTGATATTATCCGAACTGTGGAGACTAATTGCAGACACGAACCTCGAATGAAAAGACACTTCGGACCAAAATTCTGCCAGAATGAAAAGACACTTCGGAATTTGTTGCATTATGCTACATTATGTTACAATGTGTATGTATATATGTAGGTATAGGATGTAAAAAACATAAATGTGGTCTCTTTCAATCATTTGCCTCTGCATAAGCCAAATAGGAAAGTAAAAGAAATTGATCATTTGTTTTAGAAATTGTTACAAATTCATAGATGTGGTATAATAGTTGCGTTATTTATGAAACATAATTCAATCTTTTTGCAAGCTAGCTTTATGAATTAAATCAATTAATAATTTGTTGTGTTGAGGAAACAGCAATGAAAAAAAAAATTTACATACGTGAATATACTAAATGTTTGACTACTTCATCAGTTTTAATATAATATCACGGATCTAGGCATATGATAAATATATAACAACAGATAAATAAACAACAAAGAAATAATAGTATTAAATAAAATGATAACAATAAAATTTTAGGTGTGCAACTAAGTTCTCAATAGATGGCTCCAGCAGTAAGTGCTGGTCGATTTTGACGTATCCAAAACATCATGAACCGAGCTTAGACATTTGGTAAACAAACTGTTTTGACACATTAGTGATTTTGTTTTGGCGTCATATACTTTTGGTAGTGTGAAAATGTCTGATTTTGTGCCAAATAATAATCATTTGCAGGAAGTGTTGATTTTCTTCTTTCATTCGAAGAAAGCGGCGGCTGAAGTGCATCGAGAGTTCCAAAAAGTTTACGGGGATGCTGCTCTAAGTGCAACAACGTTCCGTGATTGGTTCCGTCCCTTCAAAAACGGTGATTTCGATGTTGGCGACCGTCCGCGTGAAGGAAGGCCAAAATCCTTTGAATGAGTTACCCGTCAAGCCATTTCCACGCGATTTCATGCGTTTGGAATGATTCAAAAACAAGGAACTTGGGTTCCTTATGATTTGAAGCCAAGGAACGTTGAGCGTCGTTTTTTCGCCTGTGAACAACTGCTCCAGCGGCAAAAAAGGAGGGGTTTTCTTCATCGCATCGTAACTGGTGATGAAAAATGGATTGATTACAGCAACCCAAAGAAAAGAAAGTCATGTGGACTATCCGGTCATGCTTCTATGTCGTCGGCTCGGCCGAATATTCACGCTGCGAAGATTATGCTGTGTATTTGGTGGAACCAGGTCGGTGTTATTTATTATGAATTGTTGAAACCCAACGAAACCATCACTGGGGAATAGTATCGACTTCAATTGATGCGATTGAGCCGAGCACTGCGCGAAAAACGGCCACAATACGAGCAGAGGCACGAAAAAGTGATTCTACCATCCGATTATTACTTGTTCCGTTCGATGGCACATGGTCTGGCTTATCAGCAGTTCCGCTCATATGAAGACATCACAAAGTGGCTAAATTCGTGGATAGCCTCATAAGATGAACACTTTTACCGTAACGGTATTCGTGCTCTGGCAGAAAGATGGGAAAAAGTTGTAGCTAGCGATGGGCAATACTTTGAAGGATTCATTTGTAACCATTTTTTCACAATAAGGTTGCATTTTCATCAAAAAAACAGCAAAAACTTAGTTGTGCACCTAATAAATAAACAATAAATAAACAAATAAAATGTTTCTATTGTCTTAAGGTAAATAAGAAAATAATTAAACTGTTGAAAAATATATTTTTTTTGCAAAAATTACACTCAATATACGTTAGGTTAGTTATTTATCGTTTGGCGTTGAAGTAAAAAAAATAAATTGCAGAATTGAAAACAAAAAAAAAAAAAAATTATAAAAGAAAAAAAAAGGTTGATTTGAATTGGACTGAAAATAAAAAGCAGTATTCGCACTTATTTGATTTATTAATTATTTAGTTTTTTATATTTTTTCTGTGAAATTAATAAAGAAATGCATGGTATGTTTATATTAGCAATTTATTCGCCGGTATTTATGTCATATATAAAAGTATCTTGTATTCACTATATTCCATATTTCCAAATATCCTTGGAAAATATTCACATATCAGAGTGAAAGCAACTTGATGATTTAACTTCATTGCATGAATGATTATTTTGAACTTAAATTCGTTTATGTGGAACTTAGTTTTAGTTTTAGAAATTCCTGTACTTAGGTTCCGCTTTTTAAGGCTCTTAATAGACCTCTTCACCGGACATTGCTCACCAACAATCATTTCAACAAGCTTGACAAAAATTCCTTGAGAAACATGTCGTCTTTGCCTTGGATAACAAGAAACCAACAAGAAATTAGATACCCATCTGCAAGAATAGTCGATAGGTTCCTACATGACCAGGAACTTACGCAAGATTAACTCCTCTCTTGGGGATAGTCAAGGGATAACACAAAATATCATTTAGGTTGCAACGTGATTTAGAGAAAGATTAACTATAATGAGATAGTCGACTTAGTGAGCCTCTTCGGCCGAATGGTCATAGCAACGTCTTTTTTTTTTTTTTTTGGTAGAAAAAACTACACTGGAGTAGTCAGACTCGATAACCGTCTATTTTAATACCAGAAAACAACCCCCTGTAAGAGCAGTAAGAGCTTAAGTGATGAGGAGCTTATAGTACCAGCACTCATCACGTCGGTTCCAAAGAATTGCCACCTAACATGAGCAGTGGCAGGACAATATCGGATAAAGTGTTCATCGCCATTTGTTATGAAATAGCTCGATTCACGAAAACTCCTTAATGACCGGCGGTATGATCTTTTGTCTGCAACTTCTAATCCGATCCATTCTGCTGATGACAGTACCTTAACTTTTCATATTCGTTCCCTAATTCATGCCCTTGTTCTTCTCGGATAGCATAATCAAATGGAGTTCAACCAACAGAGTGGAATTTAATACTTCCAAAACACAATGCTGTCTTCTGTCTCTCAAGCGAAACCATAACCCTCAACCATTATCCCTGAATGGTACTTGCATCGCTGAAACCGAGAGACTTGCCATTCTCGGTATGTGTATTAATAACCATCTTCGATGGAATGATCACATATTTGAGGTCGCCAAAAATGCTGAAAAATATCTAGGATTCCTTAAACGGTGCAATAAATATCTTACTCTGTCTGATTTGGCCTCAATTTATAAGGCATTCTTCCGCCCAACGCTGGAATATAACGCCCATATCTGGTCTGGTGCACTCAAGACCGTTCTGCACATACTTGACGGAGTACAGAATCGCGTGTTAAAACTTAGATAGAGACATTGTGAACTCCATACATTCACTAGAACACCGTCGAAATGTCTCATGTCTTTCCATTTTTTATCGTTTTCTTTTATAAAAAATGCTCCAGCAAGATAGCCAGTTGCATTCCTCCCCTTCAAAATTTCACCCGCAATACGCATCATGCTTCGAATGCACATTAGTTCACACTTAAGCCCAATTTCAGTTGTACTGTCAAATATAAGGATTCGTTTATAAGCCGAACGACACGAATGTGGAATGATCTACCAGGGTCTGTATTCTCCCATCATTATAATAAACATTTAAAGCCAACGTGCACAGGCTTCTCCTCTGTTCCTCTTCCCCATTTTCCTAAACGCCCGTGACCTGAAAAAATATAAGGGTATTCATATTCCCTTTGGGACGCGCAGATTATAAAAAAAAATGTTTCTGCTGTATTAAAGCAATATTGGCGCGGATTTAATACAAACGTTCGGGAGTATTCGTTCAGTCTGTCTACATCCTGGAGAGTCATGCCATCCACGATTATGACGCAGGAAGACTTTACACAAGTTCAGGACTAAAAAATTCCCTTCCGAACCTTGTCTAGCAAGCTCATCGGCATTAGGTTTGCACAAGTCTCCGCTTAAAAAAATAGACACATGTTGATCTAACGAGAAGTGAAGCCAAATTTTGTTGTCCTCCACGAAACACCAGCACCAGACCCTTGATTGGTTTGAAAATTGGCCATCAATAAAAATTCGACTACAATTCTTTCCTGACTCAGATTGCGCAAAGATTCAGTTCTGAGCTTAAGGAAAATGGCTTAAAATTTAAGAACCGGTTGGAGTTCGGGTGCTATTGCGTCAGACGAGATATTCATAAGACAAAAGCCTAACGATAAATGTTGCGTAAGGTCATCGAAGCTCCAGTGCGGGGTATACCAAAAGCCACCTCGTTTAAGATGAAAGACAGCAGCAGCCCATGATATAAATATCAAATTAAAGCCGAGCCTGGCATGCTAGAGAAGACCTAGTGCAGTCTAGGCAAACTATTTCTTGAAGTTTAGTGAAAGAATAGTAACTTATTTCCACCAAACAACCTACTCATATGCTAAGAAAGGTCTTATCAGTGCCGTGGATATCCATAGGACCTTTTTTGGTGATACACTGCCAAAAAACTCAGAGCGCCTTGGCTGTATTCGACCCAACATGTTTTGACCAAAGAAATTTACTATCCTATTAGCTTACTGTTTTGGCAGAGTTGGGCTGATCCTGAAGAGCGCAGACATGGTCCCAGGTGAACAAAAACCTATTCAAACTCCGATAGGAGTAGTGACAGATGTTGCCACCCGTCCTAAGGACGCAGCACTGCAGGACACGGTGGAATGTAGTACAGCTGTGTCTACATCTTCCACCTCGGAAGTCACTAATGTGGATACACGTAGTACACTTGTGTCCACTTTGCAGAATCCGATGACGGTGACACCATTGACTTCTCATGTGGCGGGTGAGGCACAAGTGCCCACTCCTTTAACAAAGGCAGCTTCTGCTGTGGGGGATAGGCTTGCTGGCCAATCTCGTTGGAATGGCAAACTTAAGAAAACGGCACTAACACGTCTGCCAGTAAAAAGAGCCCATCCTACAAAAACACTAAGCACTAATGATGAAGGACGACATCAAAGTGCTACAGGGTAACCTGCATAATGCTAATGGTGCTTCGGACATCTTTAGCCAACGGTTTATCCGGGACAAAATCGCCCTTGGACTCATTCTGGAGCCTTGGGTGATTGGAGGCAAAATAAAGGGCCTTCATAGTAGGACAGGCGGATTTTATTATTATTTATTATTATTTGTTATTATTTATTGTTATTTATTATTATAGTTAACACGGGCGGTTATCCACACGCGCAGTCGGATTCACACGCTCAACCTCCGGATGTAACCCAAGACAGTATCGGATTCAAGCATAGACGCATCGCCTGCATTTTTTGCCTTGCATGCGCGAACGTGTTCGAATCATCGTGGGAATGTCATGATCATGGTTAGCCAGAGCGAGCTTAGATTTCAATGATAAAATAAATGTGAATTTAGTCTTACCTGCAGCGTCGAGGAATAAAAATCTCTTTTGTATATACGGAAATACTTGTTGTTTTATTGTAAACCGGTGGTGCAGGTGCACGCTTAAGGTTTTAATTTTTTTAGAACATTCAAGGGGGAAATTTGTAACTGGCGCCCGAGCAGAAACACCATCATCCTCGCGAGTGAAAAAAAAGAATAATAATAGGGTGTAATAAAAAAAAGAGAAAAGTTAATGTGCGGAAATCCGTATAAAATAATCAAATAAAATAAGTGTTGCATTGAGAAATTAAATTCAAATAGAAATAATTAAATTAAAATCCTGTAGTTAATTTTGCCTGAAAACCGTATAAAATAATCAAATATAATAAGTGTTGCATTGAGAAGCTAAATTCAAACAAAATAATTAAATTAAAATCCTGTGTGTGAAAACAGGAATTAAATTAAAAAAAACTATTGTAAGTAATAAAAAGAAAAAAAACCCCTGTGTGGGTGTGAAAAATAAAATATAAAAAGCTACCGATAAGAAGGACTCAAACACTACCGGAAGGAATCAACCATAATACAGGACACTTCAACGAGGGAACAGGGCAAAAAAGCGATGACAGGCTGGTCTATAATAACGATTTTTACGTAAGACAAGTGGCTATAAGTAAAATTAAATTGTTTAAAACAATTAAATTGATTAAAACAATTAAATCGAAATTAAGAAAACTTTAACAGTTATAATCATACAGAATATTCATTTACTTATGTAAGATAACACATTAGTTGTTTCTGTTGTTATTGTTCGTGCTTTGTCTTTCTAAGATTAATTAATACCCCACTTCACACATCATCCCACGGTATGGAAAAATTAAAGAGCTCAGTGACCCAGCTGACGGGCGCAATCAATAGCGTTCTTCAGCAGCTTAAGGGTATAGAGGGCCGCATTACCCAAATTGAACAGTGTAACCCCAGCCAAGCTATCCAATCCCTTTCAGAGAAATTGAACGCTGTAGACAACCATATTCGCTCGACGGAATATGGGGCAAGGCAGACTCTGCACTAGTTTCCTGCAACATTTTTGACAACGAATGGCCGGAAATAAAAAGAGTTCTCTCTCTCTCCACTACGCGGATAAGAGAGATATTCGCACGCTCGAACATCAGCTGAACCGGTTGCAACAAAGCGGCTCACGGGTCGATGACTTCTACGCCACCGTGAATCATCAATTTTCGCTGATTATCAGCAAAATCAGGGCAGAAGAATACTCCGAAGAGACAATGAGCGCCCTTATAGGAACCGTGATCTCGATGTCTTCATACGAGGGCTAAGCGGGGATCTTTCCAAGCTATTGATAATTCAAAAACCTAGGACCCTGCCTAAAGCATATTCAACTTGCCTGGAAATGCAAAACCTCAATTTCCGTAACAACTCCGTACATGTTAAAGCACCAAACCTAATATCTTCCTCGATTAGTTACAACTTTGCGCAGGCAAACAGCCCTCACTATCGACCGTTTCCTTTCCGGAACTCAGAGTTCCGCCGAAGTTATGTCCCATCAAGACCTTTAGGTCCAAAACCACCGATTAAGATGGAAGTGGATAATTCCATTCAATCCAGAAACGTAAATTATACAAATCGCCCGGACAACTCATTTAAGAGAGAAGGGAGGTCAGATAATTACCCTAGGAAGCAGCAGAAAATGTTCCACATTACCTCAGCGGCGGTCGAGGATGAAGGGGCTAAGGTAGAATCAAACACGAGGAAACTGCACCAGAAAATTTTATGATAGGTGCCTCGTTTCCAGCGTACCATACATAGAGTATGTAACGCGGAACGGGGTCGTTTTAAGTTTTTTGATGGACACCGGGGCTAATAAAAATTTCATAAGACCTGAATTACCTCCATATTCCGACCCCGTTCAAACCCCATTTTACGCAAATAGCCCTGGCGGAAAAATTAAGGTTGAATACAAAATCAGTGGGAAGTTATTTCACAGCCTGGGTTGTAAATTAGTTATAACCTTTTTTATTCTTCCCAACTTAAAACATTCAATAGAATAATTGGCGACGACACCCTGAAGGACTCAGGGTCACTATTGACTCTAATAAGGTCTTTAGGCTGAAAAATCAGCCATCGGAGTCGGTCAACCAAATTTTAACGACCAGTGAAAACATATCTGCATTGACTAAATCTAAGTTACATCTTCTATGCAGAAGGTTTAGCAATCTTTTTGGTTCAGTCGGTAATGAACAAATAAGGACAAATGTAAGAGCGGGAATTCGAACTACTACTGATGAAGCAATTTACACTAAGAGTTATCCTTATTCCGCCTGCATGAGGGAGGAGGTTGAGAGATAGATCAAAGAGCTCCTGGCTGAAAACATCATTCGTCCTTCGAACAGCACATACAATTCTCCTGTATGGAGTGTATATCGATGATGTAATCATTTTCAGCAACACCGAGGGAGATCATTTGAGAGATATAGAAACTGTTTTCTCCAAGATCGAGCAGGCTGGGCTAAAGGTCAATCTAGAAAAGACCCGCTTTATGGATACTAGTGTAGAATTTCTTGGATATCTAGTTACTCGTGAAGGTATCCTTCCTGATCCAAAAAAGGTTAAAGCAGTAGAAAAAATCCTTCCTCCGAAAAACCTGAAGGAGCTTAAGAGTTTCCTCGGATTAACCTCATATTATAGGAAATTCATACGGGATTATGCCAAGGTTGCGAAACCCTTGACGAATATAACCAGAGGTGACTTTGCTCAGGTAAAAGCCAATCAGTCAAGGAATGTCCCAGTTTCGCTCGATGGGGAGGCAACGAAGTCCTTCGAGACCTTGAAAGAACTGTTAACCTCGGCTGACGTTTTGGCATTCCCAAACTTTGAACAAGGTTTTAACTTAACTACGAACGCTTTCGACTACGCCATTGGTGCAGTCTTGTCCCAAGGTGAGCACGGGAAAGAAAGACCGATCGCATACATCTCACGTTCTCTGAGTGGGACGGAGGAAAATTACGCGACAAATGAGAAGGAGATGCTCGCGATTGTCTGCTCTTGATAATTTAGGGAATTATCTTTATGGTGCGAAGAAGGTCAGAATATATACTGACCATCAGCCTCTAACGTTTGCATTAAGTAATAGGAATTACAATGCTAAGCTCAAGCGTTGGAAAGCGAAGATTGAGGAGTACAATTACGAGTTGATTTACACTCCTGGTAAATCAAACTATGTTTCCGATGCTCTCTCTCGCCTTAAGACGCAGTTAAACCATTTGTCAGACTCGTATACCGAATCTGCCAGCGAACCGCGCTCGAATGTTGGTTCTGTTACGGATACAGCGAGTGAAGGACGTACTTCCATGGAAGGCGGTTCACGAACGGTCACGGCCGAAGAAGGGTTTTGCGAGATTTCCGATAATGAAACAGACCAAGGTACTATGCACAGTGCTGATCACGATGCTTCTGCCCTATTACCACATGTGGAAGCTCCAATTAACGTCTTCAGGAATCAGTTGATTTTAAAGATTGGAATTGATCTTGCATCTCATGAGGAACCACAAATAGGTATGGAAAAGCTCACAGGGGAATTAAGGGCTAAATTAAATCCGAGAGTAGTCAACGGCATAAAAATCCCCGAAGACTACCTTAACTTACTGCAAAGGCTTTACTTGGAACACTTTGTAAACTACAAAATACGGGTGATACAGAGAGTTGTAGAGGATGTTGCAAGTGAGGAGCATAAGTTCATTATAAAAGAAAATGAGCACAGGAGAGCCCACAGGGGTCCCAATGAGAATAGGGAACAAATCCTTGAAAGATTTTACTTTCCACGTATGATGGCTCAGATTAGGCAGTTTGCTGCTTCATGCGAAATTTGTAACTCAAACAAGTACGATCGACACCCGATATCTCCAGAATTACGGGAGACACCTATTCCTAAGTATCCACACGAAATTCTTCACATGGATATCATGGAAATACAGAATGAGAAATTCCTAACAGTGATGGACAGGTTTTCCAAATTTTCTAAATTTTTCCATATTAAGGAGAAATCAGCCATATACATTAGGTCAAAATTATTAAAGGTTTTACACTACTTCACAGTTCCCCAAGTCTTGGTCACATGCAATGAGAGAGGGTTTCTAAGCCCAATAGTCTTGAATTTCATTAAAACTTTAGGTATTAAACTCTATTTGATCCCAGCTTACGGGAGCGAGGTAAACGGGCAGATAGAAAGGGTCCATTCTACTATTCTTGAAATTTATCGGTGTCTTAAGGTCGAGAGCCCACACCTCAAGGTTAAGGAACTCGTGTACGTTGCTGTTGACCGTTACAACAAGACGGTCCATTCGGTTATCAAGCGGAAGCCCACCAACATTTTCTTTAATCGATCTCAGAGAATTAATTACCAAAGTCTGTTAAACATTCGCTCAAAGATTAATAAGGATCTTAGGGGCATCATTAGAAGGAACATGGAAGCAAGGAATGTTAGACTAAACCTCAAAAGAACGGCGCCAAGGAAATACTGTGACGGTGATGTGGTGTATGCCGCTATGAAGTGTATAAAGAGCAAGAGTAAACCTTTATACAAAAAAGATTTTGTTGCTAAAGACAATCGTGTCATAGTAATGACAGCAAGCCGCAAGAGAATTCACAAAGCTCACATACGCAATGTAATGAAAAAGTAATAATCAATTAACACTGTTAAAGAAACCATTTCCAAAAGCCCAGGATACTAAAGTAGCTGAAATAATTATGTCTAGGGGCCAACTCTCACGAAAAAAGGGGCCGGTTCTCTGAGAATTAATTCATTTTAATCATTCGTGATGAAGGTCCTCGTACCATTAGTAGGTCGCTGCGAATATTAACGCATTAACGACTAAAAAGGATTCATACGAGCCTTCCGAGCGAGAGCGACTACCCCGAAATGTTAATGGAGAGCGCTCAGCGGGCATCTAGGGAAACAATAATAAGTTATCCTGGGCCTAAAAAAAAAAAAAAAAAAATAAAAAATTTTTTAAATGAATGCATTAAAAATAAAAAAAATTCTTGAAATGAATGCAATAAAAAAAAAAAATTTTTTTTAAATGAATGCAATAAAAAATGAAAAAAAATGAATAAAAAGAATACCATTGTTACTATCATAAGTAGAACGAGTGAGGTAATAAACTAATTAAAGGGAAGAATATATGAATATTGTAATGAAATATATAATACTAATTAATAAAGTAATGACATTATATTACAGTCTAGCTCTTCTGGCTTACGTGCAAACCCTGCACATTTTTTTTATATGAATCATCAATCGTGACGATTAAAGAAGGAAACGCCTGGTTGACCAATGGTTATTTTAAGCTTATACACGTAATAGACTTACAACAGTATGACATACTCACCGAACAGACCGAACAACTGCTCGCCAAACATATCGCTGACAAAGAAGTCCGGCTCGTATTAGACTATCATATGAACCAAATCAAAGACCGTATAGCCGAATTAACTGGCACTAGAAGTAGAAGAACGAGATCTATAAACTGGATAGGATCCGCTTGGAAGTGGCTGGCCGGCTCCCCCGACGCAACGGACTGGGACAAACTTCTACAAGTACAAACGGACATAATAGACAACATTAATCAACAGTACAAAATTAACCGCCAATTATTTAACAAGACGAACGAATTAGTAGATAAATTCAACCAGGTACTGGACCGTTACAAAAACGCAATACAGAAACAGGATACGGAAAGGTTAGGGCGTGACTTGCTAAGCAAGGTACTGATACTAAAAGAAGGTATAAACGAGATTATGAGGGCATGTCAAATGGCCAAATGTGGGATAGTTAACAGTAACATTCTCGACTTAGAGGAGGTCAATACTATATTAAATGAATTGGAGGTCCTGCCATAACAGAACGTCGTAGAGGCCGTGGAATACGGACGTCCCTCTGTATTTAGCAACGGATCCTATCGCTATATGTCCTGTTGGTTCCAAAAGTTGCAGCAGAAATGTTTCACCTGGTGTCTGCCCGTGCTGCAGTCAAGGACGGAAAACAAATTGAATTAGACTACACAAGGCTACTAATTAACCACGACAAGACTTACGGACTGAGCGGTGACTGCTTTAGTATAGGCAATACATCTGTGTGCGTGGAAGGTGCAGTAAAAAATTACCAGAGCATGCAATCTTAAAAGCACGAATAAAGAAATTATAGAGCTAATAGGAGGAAACAAAATCTTCTTAACTAACTTTAATGGTTCTCTCTTAAATAAGAATTCATCTATTCCATTAGAAGGTACTTATTTGATCCAGCTGGACAACGACACAATCTACATCAAGGACCGGTTATACTCCAGTGAGAGTGCGAGTAGCCTGCAGCCACTTCCTCCTGTTTTGGCCAACATCACCAATGGAAGGGTCAGACCTGACCTGGATTACTTACATCACATTAGCGTCGAAAATATTGAACGTATTAGATCCTTGAAAGAACGTTTTAATCTCTCTATACTTACAGAATTTCTATTATCATCTTGATAGTCATTTCTATTTGCCTATTATGGAAAAAAAATCTAGGTCAAGATTCCGGAGCTTCATTTCCCTACCCGGAGTATGCGCATACCTCCTACGACTCAAGGTTTTGCACCGGAAGTTCAACAACCCAACAGAAGGTTAAGCTGCTCTACATGCTCAGCAATTGATCTGCGGGACGCAGATATTTAAGAGGGGGAGTTAACACGGGCGGTTATCCACACGCGCAGTTGGATTCACACGCTCAACCTCCGGATGTAACCCAAGAGAGTATCGGATTCAAGCAGGTGCACGCTTAAGGTCGTGCCGGATTTAATTTTATTAGAACATTGAAGGAGGAAATTTGTAATTTTATTTATTAATATTATTATTATTATCATTATTATTATTATTATTATTATTATTATTATTATTATTATTATTATTATTATTATTATTATTATTATTATTATTATTATTATTATTATTATTATTATTATTATTATTATTATTATTATTATTATTATTATTATTATTATTATTATTATTATTATTATTATTATTATTATTATTATTATTATTATTATTATTATTATTATTATTATTATTATTATTATTATTATTATTATTATTATTATTATTATTATTATTATTATTATTATTATTATTATTATTATTATTAATATTATTATTATTATTATTATTATTATTATTATTATTATTATTATTATTATTATTATTATTATTATTACTATTATTATTATTATTATTATTATTATTATTATTATTATTATTATTATTATTATTATTATTATTATTATTATTATTATTTTTATTATTATTATTATTATAATAATTATTATTATTATTATTATTATTATTATTATTATTATTATTATTATTATTATTATTATTATTAGTATTATTATTATTATTATTATTATTATTATTATTATTATTATTATTATTGTTATTATTATAATTATTATTATTATTATTATTATTATTATTATTATTATTATTATTATTATTATTATTATTATTATTATTATTATTATTATTATTATTATTATTATTATTATTATTATTATTATTATTATTATTATTATTATTATTATTATTATTATTATTATTATTATTATTATTATTATTATTATTATTATTATTATTATTATTATTATTATTATTATTATTATTATTATTATTATTATTATTATTATTATTATTATTATTATTATTATTATTATTATTATTATTATTATTATTATTATTATTATTATTATTATTATTATTATTATTATTATTATTATTATTATTATTATTATTATTATTATTATTATTATTATTATTATTATTATTATTATTATTATTATTATTATTATTATTATTATTATTATTATTATTATTATTATTATTATTATTATTATTATTATTATTATTATTATTATTATTATTATTATTATTATTATTATTATTATTATTATTATTATTATTATTATTATTATTATTATTATTATTATTATTATTATTATTATTATTATTATTATTATTATTATTATTATTATTATTATTATTATTATTATTATTATTATTATTATTATTATTATTATTATTATTATTATTATTATTATTATTATTATTATTATTATTATTATTATTATTATTATTATTATTATTATTATTATTATTATTATTATTATTATTATTATTATTATTATTATTATTATTATTATTATTATTATTATTATTATTATTATTATTATTATTATTATTATTATTATTATTATTATTATTATTATTATTATTATTATTATTATTATTATTATTATTATTATTATTATTATTATTATTATTATTATTATTATTATTATTATTATTATTATTATTATTATTATTATTATTATTATTATTATTATTATTATTATTATTATTATTATTATTATTATTATTATTATTATTATTATTATTATTATTATTATTATTATTATTATTATTATTATTATTATTATTATTATTATTATTATTATTATTATTATTATTATTATTATTATTATTATTATTATTATTATTATTATTATTATTATTATTATTATTATTATTATTATTATTATTATTATTATTATTATTATTATTATTATTATTATTATTATTATTATTATTATTATTATTATTATTATTATTATTATTATTATTATTATTATTATTATTATTATTATTATTATTATTATTATTATTATTATTATTATTATTATTATTATTATTATTATTATTATTATTATTATTATTATTATTATTATTATTATTATTATTATTATTATTATTATTATTATTATTATTATTATTATTATTATTATTATTATTATTATTATTATTATTATTATTATTATTATTATTATTATTATTATTATTATTATTATTATTATTATTATTATTATTATTATTATTATTATTATTATTATTATTATTATTATTATTATTATTATTATTATTATTATTATTATTATTATTATTATTATTATTATTATTATTATTATTATTATTATTATTATTATTATTATTATTATTATTATTATTATTATTATTATTATTATTATTATTATTATTATTATTATTATTATTATTATTATTATTATTATTATTATTATTATTATTATTATTATTATTATTATTATTATTATTATTATTATTATTATTATTATTATTATTATTATTATTATTATTATTATTATTATTATTATTATTATTATTATTATTATTATTATTATTATTATTATTATTATTATTATTATTATTATTATTATTATTATTATTATTATTATTATTATTATTATTATTATTATTATTATTATTATTATTATTATTATTATTATTATTATTATTATTATTATTATTATTATTATTATTATTATTATTATTATTATTATTATTATTATTATTATTATTATTATTATTATTATTATTATTATTATTATTATTATTATTATTATTATTATTATTATTATTATTATTATTATTATTATTATTATTATTATTATTATTATTATTATTATTATTATTATTATTATTATTATTATTATTATTATTATTATTATTATTATTATTATTATTATTATTATTATTATTATTATTATTATTATTATTATTATTATTATTATTATTATTATTATTATTATTATTATTATTATTATTATTATTATTATTATTATTATTATTATTATTATTATTATTATTATTATTATTATTATTATTATTATTATTATTATTATTATTATTATTATTATTATTATTATTATTATTATTATTATTATTATTATTATTATTATTATTATTATTATTATTATTATTATTATTATTATTATTATTATTATTATTATTATTATTATTATTATTATTATTATTATTATTATTATTATTATTATTATTATTATTATTATTATTATTATTATTATTATTATTATTATTATTATTATTATTATTATTATTATTATTATTATTATTATTATTATTATTATTATTATTATTATTATTATTATTATTATTATTATTATTATTATTATTATTATTATTATTATTATTATTATTATTATTATTATTATTATTATTATTATTATTATTATTATTATTATTATTATTATTATTATTATTATTATTATTATTATTATTATTATTATTATTATTATTATTATTATTATTATTATTATTATTATTATTATTATTATTATTATTATTATTATTATTATTATTATTATTATTATTATTATTATTATTATTATTATTATTATTATTATTATTATTATTATTATTATTATTATTATTATTATTATTATTATTATTATTATTATTATTATTATTATTATTATTATTATTATTATTATTATTATTATTATTATTATTATTATTATTATTATTATTATTATTATTATTATTATTATTATTATTATTATTATTATTATTATTATTATTATTATTATTATTATTATTATTATTATTATTATTATTATTATTATTATTATTATTATTATTATTATTATTATTATTATTATTATTATTATTATTATTATTATTATTATTATTATTATTATTATTATTATTATTATTATTATTATTATTATTATTATTATTATTATTATTATTATTATTATTATTATTATTATTATTATTATTATTATTATTATTATTATTATTATTATTATTATTATTATTATTATTATTATTATTATTATTATTATTATTATTATTATTATTATTATTATTATTATTATTATTATTATTATTATTATTATTATTATTATTATTATTATTATTATTATTATTATTATTATTATTATTATTATTATTATTATTATTATTATTATTATTATTATTATTATTATTATTATTATTATTATTATTATTATTATTATTATTATTATTATTATTATTATTATTATTATTATTATTATTATTATTATTATTATTATTATTATTATTATTATTATTATTATTATTATTATTATTATTATTATTATTATTATTATTATTATTATTATTATTATTATTATTATTATTATTATTATTATTATTATTATTATTATTATTATTATTATTATTATTATTATTATTATTATTATTATTATTATTATTATTATTATTATTATTATTATTATTATTATTATTATTATTATTATTATTATTATTATTATTATTATTATTATTATTATTATTATTATTATTATTATTATTATTATTATTATTATTATTATTATTATTATTATTATTATTATTATTATTATTATTATTATTATTATTATTATTATTATTATTATTATTATTATTATTATTATTATTATTATTATTATTATTATTATTATTATTATTATTATTATTATTATTATTATTATTATTATTATTATTATTATTATTATTATTATTATTATTATTATTATTATTATTATTATTATTATTATTATTATTATTATTATTATTATTATTATTATTATTATTATTATTATTATTATTATTATTATTATTATTATTATTATTATTATTATTATTATTATTATTATTATTATTATTATTATTATTATTATTATTATTATTATTATTATTATTATTATTATTATTATTATTATTATTATTATTATTATTATTATTATTATTATTATTATTATTATTATTATTATTATTATTATTATTATTATTATTATTATTATTATTATTATTATTATTATTATTATTATTATTATTATTATTATTATTATTATTATTATTATTATTATTATTATTATTATTATTATTATTATTATTATTATTATTATTATTATTATTATTATTATTATTATTATTATTATTATTATTATTATTATTATTATTATTATTATTATTATTATTATTATTATTATTATTATTATTATTATTATTATTATTATTATTATTATTATTATTATTATTATTATTATTATTATTATTATTATTATTATTATTATTATTATTATTATTATTATTATTATTATTATTATTATTATTATTATTATTATTATTATTATTATTATTATTATTATTATTATTATTATTATTATTATTATTATTATTATTATTATTATTATTATTATTATTATTATTATTATTATTATTATTATTATTATTATTATTATTATTATTATTATTATTATTATTATTATTATTATTATTATTATTATTATTATTATTATTATTATTATTATTATTATTATTATTATTATTATTATTATTATTATTATTATTATTATTATTATTATTATTATTATTATTATTATTATTATTATTATTATTATTATTATTATTATTATTATTATTATTATTATTATTATTATTATTATTATTATTATTATTATTATTATTATTATTATTATTATTATTATTATTATTATTATTATTATTATTATTATTATTATTATTATTATTATTATTATTATTATTATTATTATTATTATTATTATTATTATTATTATTATTATTATTATTATTATTATTATTATTATTATTATTATTATTATTATTATTATTATTATTATTATTATTATTATTATTATTATTATTATTATTATTATTATTATTATTATTATTATTATTATTATTATTATTATTATTATTATTATTATTATTATTATTATTATTATTATTATTATTATTATTATTATTATTATTATTATTATTATTATTATTATTATTATTATTATTATTATTATTATTATTATTATTATTATTATTATTATTATTATTATTATTATTATTATTATTATTATTATTATTATTATTATTATTATTATTATTATTATTATTATTATTATTATTATTATTATTATTATTATTATTATTATTATTATTATTATTATTATTATTATTATTATTATTATTATTATTATTATTATTATTATTATTATTATTATTATTATTATTATTATTATTATTATTATTATTATTATTATTATTATTATTATTATTATTATTATTATTATTATTATTATTATTATTATTATTATTATTATTATTATTATTATTATTATTATTATTATTATTATTATTATTATTATTATTATTATTATTATTATTATTATTATTATTATTATTATTATTATTATTATTATTATTATTATTATTATTATTATTATTATTATTATTATTATTATTATTATTATTATTATTATTATTATTATTATTATTATTATTATTATTATTATTATTATTATTATTATTATTATTATTATTATTATTATTATTATTATTATTATTATTATTATTATTATTATTATTATTATTATTATTATTATTATTATTATTATTATTATTATTATTATTATTATTATTATTATTATTATTATTATTATTATTATTATTATTATTATTATTATTATTATTATTATTATTATTATTATTATTATTATTATTATTATTATTATTATTATTATTATTATTATTATTATTATTATTATTATTATTATTATTATTATTATTATTATTATTATTATTATTATTATTATTATTATTATTATTATTATTATTATTATTATTATTATTATTATTATTATTATTATTATTATTATTATTATTATTATTATTATTATTATTATTATTATTATTATTATTATTATTATTATTATTATTATTATTATTATTATTATTATTATTATTATTATTATTATTATTATTATTATTATTATTATTATTATTATTATTATTATTATTATTATTATTATTATTATTATTATTATTATTATTATTATTATTATTATTATTATTATTATTATTATTATTATTATTATTATTATTATTATTATTATTATTATTATTATTATTATTATTATTATTATTATTATTATTATTATTATTATTATCCCGGGGCTCTGCTAAGGCTACCGGGGGGGTCAGTGAGTGGCGGATAGCTGAATGGCCTACAGATATGTGGGTTAGCTGCGAATAACCAATAAGCAGTCCCCGACCAAGAGCGGCAAAAATGGAGGGCGTGGAGGAAAAACCACAAAAGCTCGACGAAATTTCTGTGACAGGGCGAGTAGATGCCGCCCTTTAAATAAGCATCCTTCCCGTAAGGCAAGGTGTTATGCGACCCGTGCCGAGGCCTGAATGGTGCTGGGGAAGTAAAACCCATACAGCATCGATAACGGAGCCCTCCGGATACCTGGCGACCTCTGGTTATAAATAAATGCCTTACCACGTTACAGGGGGCTATGGCGTGGCCGTCATATTTTCCCCCTTACTCGTGGGATCCAAAATTAAAACATGGAACAAAAACAAAAACAAAAACAAAACAAAAACAACGAAAAAACAAAAAAAAATGAAAGTCAATCGACGCACCAGGAGGTTGCAGAAGACCCCTTCAGAAGGAGGTCTGGGCTACTGCGTTCACCGCCAGTAAAACCTAGCAAGGAAGAAGCCGTCGAAGAAATCAAAGGGAGCAAGTGTACCCCAACGTTAGCGGAATTCGAAGAAGTACAAGTCCTTGTGCAGATGTCACCACCAATTGCAAGAGAAGTGGAAGTCGGACCCAGTACCGAATTCTCAGCTATGAAGGGAACCACAGAAACTCAAGGAACGGACCCCTCCCAAACCATTGGGGAAGCTGTCAAAGAAACTTCTATGGAAAACACCACGGGAGAACACCAGAAGCGCATTGCTGTGAACGAAATGAAGACGGAAAGCAGAATAGCAGAGATAGAATTGCAGAAATGCAAAGTCATCATCAGTAAGATGAAAAAGGCTACTGATAAGCAAAGAAACATCAGTATGGACATCAAAAACGGCCTCGCTGAACTAGAGGAATGCGTGGATATCATCAGTTCGCTGAAGAATGCATGGGATACTGCTTCGTATAGCCTACAACAGCTAACACCTAAAGCTGGAAAACTGCAAACTTGGCTAGTAGGCTCCAGCAAACAAAGAATGCCGCTACAGGGTACGAGAAAGGTACCCGTGGTTGACTTGGAGTCAAAGAAGAGGACCGCTTCGAGCCCTATAGAGGGTGACATAGAAAAAAAGAAGAAGCAAACACCCAAGACTAAGGCATCGCAAATTAAGTTAGCAAGTGCTAACAAGTGCAGACTGTTAGAAGACACGGACAGGACTCCTACAATGGATGTGAACCCCAAGAAAGGGGTCCTCCTAAGATCGGCAGAGAAAGAAATACTAAAGGAGAAGAAGAGTAACAGAAACGCCGACGAATTAAAGCAGAAACTCCCACGAAGTGAGAAGAGGCAGCGAAATGAGGAAAAGTTGGAGACAACGCCTGTCAAACAAAACGCAAGAAGATGAGGCAATCCAAACTTAAATCTGAAGCCATCCTCATAAGGCCTAAAGCAGGTGGAACGTACGCCGAAATACTGCGAGGAATTCGCAACAAAGCCAAACCAGACGATACAAAAACCGAAATTAAAACCATACGCCAGACAAGAGCAGGAGATGTTCTCCTTGAACTCGGATCGAAAACGGATGACAAGGAAGGATTTAGGACATCACTGAAAAACATCTTAGGAGAGAAGGCAACTATACGCAGCCTTGAACCTAAAATAACCTTGGAGATCAGGGACATGGACGACCTGACAACAGTAAATGAAGTGCAA